>OZ012739.1:99255540-99820540 GCA_963859935.3 Lathyrus sativus | reverse complement strand
TCCGCCAAGCAAAACTGTTATGCTTAGAGCTCAAATCAACGGATTTCGACAAAGAGATACTGAATCTCTCTATGTAGCGTGGGAAAGGTTCAAGGATATGATGAGAGCATGTCCTCACCACGGTTTAGAAGACTGGGTGACGATCCATACTTTCTACAATGGGCTTCTATATAACACCAGATTAATGGTAGACGCCGCCGCAGGCGGTGCACTTATGGATAAGCCATACGACGAAGCCTATCAACTTATCGAAAACATGTCTCAGAATCACTGCCAATGGGGAGGTGAAAGAACTCCAGCAGAGAAACCCGCAGCGAAAGTGTTGCACCCCAAAATTTGACCAACATTTCTCTACCTAGCTTGTGTTTCATTTCATTCACATTAGCATTATCATTTGCATTTCATTGACATGTATGCAGGAGATCAAGAGGTATGAGTACCAACCAAGAGCTATACAAGAGTTTGAAGCTAGCTAAGAAGGTTATTCAAGTGTTTAAGGGTTGATATCCTTGTCAGAGAAGTGAAAAGATCCTCAAAGAGTGGTTGAAACCAAGGTTGTGTGCCTCCTAACTTGAGAGTGTTGGGAAGACCTCAGATGATTCTGAAGCTATGAAGAAATACTTGAAGCCTTGATAGGGCTTATGAGATGTCTTGAAAGCCATCATGAAGCCTAGACAGGTCATTGTGTAAGATTGAGAAGCCTCAGCCATGATTGGTGCAATTAGGGTTTGACTGGGTCAACCCTAGGTCAACTGATGATTTGGAGAAGGTTGAGACTTAATCCAAGAGCCATGTGATCATGGATTGATGCATTGAGATGACATAGGGATTATTCCAAGGTTAACTCATCATGATTGAAGAATTTGAGAAGTTTCAAGCTAGGGTTTCTAAGGCTTGACAATGTAAAATCCCTTAGTTTGACCCCTATCTTCAAGGCAGTTTAGCTCAAGATGTGATTATCATCTCATCTTACACCCAACATGAATGTTGTAGAGCTTATTCTTAGATTTAATTTGAGTTCTAGAAGTCCTTTATAGGATTTGTATAGCTCAAGTTATGACTTTGACAAGTTACAGGTCACCTGAGGTATGTGAATCTGGGGCCTTGAAAGTTACCCCACTTGCATCAAACTTTTGACCAAGAAGGATGATTCCTATGAACTTCTGGTCAACATGAATGTTGTTCCTTATTCTCTTAGATTTCTAGAGAGTACTATAAGTCCTTGATAGGATTTGTAGAACTCAAGTTATGGCTTTCACAAGTCAAGGGCATTTTGGTCATTTGGAGATTATAGGTCATTTCAAGCATAAGGCCATAACTCCTATTTCCAAGCTTCAAATGGAAAAGTCTTCAACATCAAACTTGTTCAAAATGATGTTTTAAGGCTAGTTATGAGGTCATGAGATGTTGGAAAGGCTTGTAGCTCAAATTTGCAAAAATGACCTAAAATAAGGGCATAAGTTAAATAAGCCAAAGTTGGAAATTGATATTTTCAACCTACACATCCAAACCATGGCATGTAATATATCATTTTGACTCTAGAAAACATTTCAAGAACAATGGTTTAGCCACATTTTTGAGTTGGGGTCTAAATTATGGACTTGCTTTGAAAAGCACTTACTTGCATATTAAGTAACATGTGCATAACTCAAAATCAAGGCATGAGCAAGGCTTTTTGCAAGCTAAACACCTCTAATATCTCACTAGGGGAGAAATTGAAAGTAAATGGGATGAATTCCAAGCTGTCTGCAAGGATTGTACATGTCATGATACATGATTGAAAATCTCATGACATGAGAAGTGGAAAATCTCATTGGAAGGATTTAGAGGGTTCTAGATCGTCCAAACATCATCTATATAAGGAATAGAGTTGATCCATTGAAGAGGTTGGTGATCATTGAAGGATTGAGCATAGTTTGAGATTGAAATTTCATAGCTTGCAAGTGCAATCGGTTTCACCAAATTCCTCAATTTCCTTCCATTTTCTTGATTGATACTTCTTCCATGGAGGTCAAGGAGTGACTCCAGATCATTTTCAAGAAGAACTGGTGGCTAAATCATGTATGAGCAAGTGATTTTCAGCACCTGCAACTCACCATCGGGTTTCAAGATTCAAGCACTTTCCATTGATTCTTTTGCATACAGAAGCAAGAGGAAGGTTCATTGATCGTGTCTGCAAGATTGTAGAGCTTGAATTGGAAGTTTTGTGCATCTGTTCATCCAAGATTTCCAGGTTGGTAACCTTCTTCCTATAGCATGATTTAGGTAGAATTAGGTTGAATTAAGGTGTTAGATTGATTGTAGAATGGTGTAGGATGGATTTCAGATAGTTAATTGATGAATTAGAGACAAAATAGGGGAATCACCATTTTCGGTTGAGATTGGGGTATGGTGAATCTTGAGGTTTCAGAGGAAACTAAGGGTATGGTTGAGTTCGTGGCAAGATTTGGGATAAGATTCATGTTTTGACCTCTTGGATTGGAGGCCTATAGGGAGAATTAGGGTTGAGGAAGATGATCGGAGCTCCACCGGAGGTGGCCGAAGCTGGGCGCGAAATTGCAGAGGTTTGAATGGAGAAGATGACTCTGGGACCATCAGATCTTGTTTTGACCTTTGACTGGGAGATGATCCAATGGCCACGTTCTAATCTCAGCTTGTGAACGAGTTCTGAAGGAAACGCTGCGTTTCATTTATTTGTTGTGCTGGGCTTAGTGAATTAAGCGCTATCCACACCCCCCTAATGGCCCAACCCAAACTTTTAACTGAATCTGATTACTATTTGCACCGTGCGCTTATTAATTTAATTGGATTTTCTTCTTTTTTTTCATTTTATTCATGGTTCTTGTAAAAATCATAATTAATTGAAAATTAATCCAATTAAACCCATTCTTTTTGCATTCTACTCATGATTGAGTCTAGTATTTTTTAGAGAAAAAATATTTTCATTTCATGTAATTTCAGATTTAATGGGAATTTTACATTTTAATTGATATTAAAATGATTATGTTTGATGCATAATTTTGTGGATTTTTGTGTGATCTCATGGTGATGATTTTGAGCCTAATTTTTTGTGTGTGATTAGGTTAGACATGTATGATCCCGTAGAATTTTTCTCACATTTTTGTGATGAAAATAGGTGTGCTTTCTAGATTGATATTTAGATGCTTTCCCTTTAGGGTTTAGGTTTGATACCTTGTAATGTAGAATTTAGTTCTAGGTCCAATTTGATGGTTTGATCTTTGAAACTAATGTGGTAGAGTCATGATTGACCTAGGTTCCCATAGTAATTTTTGTAGGATTTTACAATTGATTTTAGTATTTTAGTTAGGACTAACTTTAGTACTAGGTTTTAGGTGATCCTAATTTACTAATTCAACTAGTTTAACTTCTCTAGTCCCCTTAGATTAGGGTTTATGCTTGGTTTGCCTTTGGTTGAGATTGAAGCCAAGTTGAAGACAAGGTGAGGATGCTTGAAGTTGCTTGAAGTTGCTTGGAGCTTTGGATTTGTTGGTGCCTGAAGGTGTCTGATGAAGATTAGGAGATAGGACATAGGGAGAGCCTTGTAGTTAGAATGATTTCTTTCACAAACATGGAAAGCATCTTGTGCTTCCATTCCTCCCAATGAATAAAAGTCCTTCTCAGATATTCACATACCTCCTTTGGAAGGATGAGTGGCTTTATCTGAGAAGTAGAACTTTGAGGGAACCAGTCTCTCATAATGATGAACCGTTACAGGCTTCCTTTGGTTGTCAGTAAGCTGTTTATCATTTCCTCTCATCCTGTTAAATCAATTATCTTCTGGTTTGAGTATCTTGAAAGATGTTGGGCTTGAGTTTGAAGATGAGGACTTCATTAAAGAGTGTGGAAGAGGATGATTCCTTGAGCATTGCCATTGCAGCTGAAGCTTGAAGAGCAAGAAGACCAAGTTGACACTTGAAGATCCAGTGGAGATTGAATGGAGAGCTGAAGCTTGAGAAAGATTGAAGGATGAAGTTGGCACTTCCATGTGATTGAAGACTACTCTGAGAAGCTGAAGCTTGTAAGAGGAGAAGACCAAGTTGAGACTGGTAAAGGAAAGAGAGCTGAAGCTTGAAGACTGAGTTGATACTTGTGAAGGATTCAATTGAGATGGAGTGTAGAGTTGAGGCTTGAGGAATAAAAGATAAGTTGATACTTACATTGAAGCTTGGAGAGCCTGAAGGAATCAAGTTGATACTTGCAGTTATGAGTGAAGCCTGAAGGTGGAATTGACTAAGGAGCTGAAGCTTGAAGAAAGAAGATTAAGTTGAAACTTATGTTTGGTGGGTTGAAACCCTAGGAGCAAGTTGATGTTTGTTAGTGAAAGTGATAGCCTTGAAGGGTGGTTGAAGTCTGAAGACTGGATTGCTGTCAGAAGAGCTGAGGCTTGGAATTGGAATAGAGTTGTTGATCTGCTTTCTTGTCTGTTTTCTTCTCTGTGTTGATGTGCCTTGTTTGACTTGCTTGATGCATTAGAATAAGTCCATGATTAGACTGACTTTAATTTAGGGGCATGATTGCACTAGAGGTTGAGTTGCTCCCTCTGCTTGTATTGTTACTGTATGGCTTTGCTTGCGGGTATTCGATAGAGCCCAACTCCCTTGCCCATGTGGTTTATTTTGCTTGACAACATGTTATTTTCTTCTATATGATTACAGTCTCTTCTATTTTGCTTGATAGCATGTTTTATCTTTCTGTATGATTATTGTTATTCATATCTGGCTTGAGGTTGAGATGAGCTTGTGGAGGCTGCTGCCCCACACACATTTCCTCCCTCACTTGCATTGCATGCATTTTACAGTCGTTTACTGTTTACTGTTTAAGCTTATGCTTTACCTGTTTCTGTTTATCATTGACATGATCCCTTAGGACTCTCACCTCCTTTGATAAGGAAGTGATGATAGAACTTTAGGTTGAAACCTATGCATGATAACTTCTAGGAGTTCCCTGTTTCAAACCTCAACTATAGGATGAATCTTTGGCATGACAACAGTAGGACTTGATAGTCTCCCCGTAGTTGGGCCTGTTCTCTTCTCATCTCAAAACAACTTAAGATACAGTAATCATGAATGATTTCTTTCGTACGTTACGAGCCTTAAGCTATCTGAGAAAGGATTGTTGGAGAGCTTCTTTTCAACAATCTGGATGTCTAGTATGGCACCCTTTGGGTGACATGCGACGCATTCACTCTCAGGTCATAGTCTTTAGTGCGATTGAAATTGCAAACACAAAAAAAAACACTTCTTCCGTAAAAGACAGAAAACAAACTTCAAACCTTTTTGCCCCGTGGGCCCATAATTCAAAGGAAGCTTTTCTGAAGAAAAGAGTGTCGTTAAACTTCAGCGCCAACGCAAACAGGCTTTGTCCCTAACTGTTGGAACTGCTGTTTAACCCTACTCGATAAAACAGATGAATCTGAATTCCCGTAATCCGTAGTATCCCGAACTACGTAAGCTCTGATCTCTCATACCTGTTGAGAGTACATAGGCACAATACTGATGTATTGGCGAGCCACCTTCCCCGTAACCCGTAGTAGGCCGAACTACGTTGACTCTGATTTCTCATTCTCTGATGAGAATACGTAGGCATAAAGCGCGACGCTTTGCCGAGCCATTTTTCTTTTCTGTTTAAGCTAACCTTGATAGGTAGATAGATAAACCAACTCGTCCAGTAAACACAACAAGCGTGGATCCCGTCGAGTACGACGGACGTGAGGGGTGCTAATACCTTCCCCTTGCGTAACCGACTCCCGAACCCAGACAACGGTTGTGAGGACCTTGTCTTACCCTTTTCGTCAGGTTTTTCCGATCGTTTCCTTTCCCGTTCCGAGGGATAAATAACGAAAGGTGGCGACTCTTCTGTTTTGCCGGCACCTTATTTTCGCGGAAGCGACAGAAAGGTGGGATGTACGAGATCAGCAGTCTTGAAAAGTTCAACACTAAGGTAGATGCTCTAGCGCAGAAAATCGACAGTCTGACCGTTACCCAAACTGCAACCGTAGCTGCTGTAACTCCAAATTGTGAGTTATGTGGAATCGCCACTCATAATGCGCCCGAGTGCCCATTATTGGCAGGAATTCCACCAGACCAAGTAAACTACGCTCAAGAAAATCCTTACGCAAATACTTACAACCCAGGATGGAGGAACCACCCAAACTTTTCCTACAAGAACGATAATGCCTTGCTAGCACCCGCTGCTCCGCCAGGATATCAGAAACCAGCCGCTGCTGCCCAGACTGCCCCTAGGGAATCAAATCTCGAAGTGATGATGGAAAAATTCATAGCTACTCAAGCTCAAACAAATAAAGAATTCCTAAATCAAAACATACACACTAGCGAGCAAATTAAACAGTTGACCGGAAAAGTAGACGCTTTAGCCACCCACAATAAAATGCTCGAAACGCAAATATCACAAGTGGCTCAACAACAAGCCTCTGCAGCCGCACCAGCTGGGACATTTCCAGGCCAGCCAGAACCTAATTCGAAAGGTCATGCAAACACTGTCATATTGAGAAGTGGAAAAGAATTGGAAGGCCCAACAGATCCTAGGAATGAAGATTTAGTCATGCATCAGTGTTGCACCCCAAAATTTGACCAACATTTATTTACCCATCAAGAGTTGTATGAGACTTTGAAGCTAGCCAAGAAGGTTAGTCAAGTGTTCAAGGATTGATATCTTTGTCAGAGAACTCAAGAGATCCTCAGAGAGATTGGTTGAAACCAAGGTTGTGTGTCTCATAACTTGAGAGTTGTGGGAGCTCCTCAGATGATTCTGAGACTATGAGGGTGGACTTGAAGCTTTGAGAGAGCTTATGAGATGTCTTGAAAGCCATCATGAAGCCTATAGAGGTCATTGTACAAGAATTCAGAAGATTCAACCATGAGTGGTGGAATTAGGGTTTGACTGGGTCAACCCTAGGTTACCTGATGATTTGGAGAGGGTTGAGACCTAATCCAAGAGCCATGTGATCATGGAATGATGCATTGAGATTCTATAAGGATAATTCCTAGACCAACTCATCATGATTGAGGAGTTTGAGAAGTTTTAAGCTAGGGTTTCTAAGGCTCGACAGTGTAAAATCCCCTAGTTTGATCCCTATCTTCAATGCAGTTTAGCTCAAGATGTGATTGTCATCTCATCTTCCCCACAACATGAATTTTGTATAGCTTGTTCTTAGCTTTAATTTTAGTACTATAAGTCCTTGATAGGATTTGTAGAGCTCAAGTTGAGGCTTTGACAAATTATAGGTCATCTGAGGTATGTGAATCTGGGTCCTTGAAAGTCACCCAACTTGCATCCAACTTTTGTCCTAGTAGGATGATTCCTATGAACCCTTGGTCAACATGAATGTTGTAGATCATCTTCTTAGCTTTCTAGAGAGTACTAGAAGTCCTTGATAGGATTTGCAGAACTCAACTTATGGCTTTGGCGAGTCAAGGGCATTTTGGTCATTTGGAAGTTATAGGTCATTTCAAGCATAAGGCCATATCTCTTATTTCCAAGCTTCAAATGCAAAAATCTTCAAAATCAAACTTGCTTAGAATTATGTTTTAAGGCTAGTAAGGAGGTCATGAGATGTTGAAAAGGCTTGTATCAAAAAGTGATAAAAATGGCCTAAAATGGAGGCATAAGTTAAATAAGTTGAAATTGAAAATTGGAAATCACAAGTTATACATCCAAACCATGTCATATAATAGGTCATTTTGACTCCAAATGACATTCTAAGAACAATGGTTCAGCCACAATTTTTATTTAAGGCCTAAATCATAGGGCTACTTTGGAAATGGCTTACTTGCATCTTAAGGTACCAAAGCAAAACTCAACAAAACTCAATAAACAAGTTGGTTATGCATTGTAACACATCATAAATCTCATATGGGGAGAATTTCAAGTCAGTTGCAAAGGTTACAAGGGCTATGGCATGAGATAGCATATGGTGAGAAGTGAAATCAAATATCATGAGATGAGAAGTTCAAATTATCATTGGAGTGTTCCAGAAGGTTCTGGACAGTTCCTACAAGTTCTATAAGATGATTAGAACTTGCTCAAAGCAAAGGTTGGTGAGAGTTGGTGCAGAGAAGAGAGAGTGAGATCAAAAATCTTCTATTGCAAGTCAAGTTCCAATTCTGCATACTTCTTCATTTCCATTCCTTTTTTCTTCACAAACACATTCCATAGATCATAGAGAAGCTGTGCAGATTGATTTGAGAACCAATCCATGGTGAATTGAAGAGTTGGTGATTGAACTTTCAAGTTAGCAAGTCAGAATCGAATTCTGAGATTGAGGCTTCTTCCATCAAATTTGTTGCAAACAGTAGCAAGATTGGCATCTAAGGAAACTTTCTGAAGAGTTTCAAGGCTTGAAGTGGAGGATTTCATCATCTGTTCATCAAGATTTACCAGGTTTGCAAATTCTCCATTACACCATGTTTTATGCATAATTAGGTTAGTTTGTTAGTATAGAAAGGTTAGAGACACATTGGTGATGGATTTTGGAGAGTTAGCAGGCAATTGGTGAAGATTGGATTATGGACACCATTTCTTCGATGACCAAGAACTCCTTGAATCTTGAGTAATAATCTTAGTTCTTTAGTGGAAGTTGATCAGTGATAGGAGGTGAACATTTTAGTGTAAACAATTTCAAGAATCTTGAGTTTTGATTTTCAAGCATAATTTGAAGTTGCTATCGGGTTTCAAGTTTGAGTGAGATTCAATGGAATTTGAGACCATGGTTAGATTCAGGATTGAATTTAGAGTGGATTAGGGCTTTGGATCATATTTTTTGGTTGGGATTTGATGGATTTCGAATTGAGGTTTGAACTCTGCAACTATGGCGCCTTTCCCTCCATTGCCATGGCTGAAGGAAGAAGATGACCCTGCAACCATTGGATCATAAGCTGACTTTGACTGGGACCAAGATCTGAGGGCTGAGATCTATTTTCGCGCGTGAAGAAGAGAGTCTGAAGACATGAGGAAACGCAGCGTTTCATTTAAAGGGATTTGGGCTGGATTGCTTCCCACACCCCCTTCACGAGGCCCATTGGATTTTGAACTGAATATCATTGCTATTCTCACCGTGGATTTTTATTTTTCTTTATATTTTTCTAATTTAATTTCTGATTAATAAATGGGCCTAGCGCACTTACTTTTTGTACCCCCCATTCTGGGCCCATGCGCGTATTGAACTGCATCTGTTTGCTAGCTGCACCCCATCTCTTCATATTTCATTTTATTTTCTTCCATTTTATTTCAATCTTGGAAAAATCATATCAATTTGAAAATTAAAGATTTTTTAATGGGAATTTTTGCTCCCATTTCATACTAATGTCTGGAAAATTATCAAATAAAAATATTTTCAGTTCATGCAATTTTGATATTTTTTGTGTATTTTCTACTTTTATTGCATTTTATTTCTTTTATGTTGATACATGAATTTGTATAATTTTGTTTAGGTAGTTCCCTTAACATTTTTAGGCAATTATTTTTAGGATAGTTAGATATAAGCTTTAGCTTCCCCCTGGATTTATTCCATAATTTTGTGATGAATTTTAGGATAGTTTTGATTAGATGACATTAGGTTGTGTAGAATTAGGTTAATCCTTAACATAGGTCCACAATAACATTAGAATTTTGGGTTTCTAGGTCAAGTTAGACATTGGGACATATAAGGGTATTAAGGGTATACTATCTTTGGATGATTTTTGTAGTTGATGATTGTTTGTGTTGCCCTTGTGGGCTTGAATTGTTGTTTGCTTTGCTTTGTGGGCTTGGAGAGCTTGGTATTGTTCTGAGGAGCATTGAGGAGCATAGTAGAAGACTTGAAGATGGATTGAGGAGCTTGAGAGCTTGATCTTGTTTGTTTTGTCATTGTTTTAGGGTTAGGGATTAGGAAGAGTTTAGACTTAGATAACTTCTTTCTTAAACATGGATGGTATCTTTCACCTCCATTCCTCCCTATGATTCAAAGTCCTTCCATGGTATACACCTCTCTCCTTTGGAGGGATAAGTGATGTACCTAGGAAGTAGAACTTTTGAGGGAACCATTCCTTTGATGTTGAACCCTTATAGGCCACCTTTGGTGGTCAATAAGCAGTTCAATATCCCCAGCTTATCCAGTAAGTGATTTCCTCTGGTTTGATTATCTTGAGAGATGTTGAGC
Organism: Lathyrus sativus; assembly: GCA_963859935.3. NCBI lineage: Eukaryota > Viridiplantae > Streptophyta > Magnoliopsida > Fabales > Fabaceae > Lathyrus > Lathyrus sativus. The sequence continues at coordinate 99,810,363 of OZ012739.1, read as the reverse complement.
TTGAGTTTGAAGATGAAGACTTCATTGAAGAGTGTAGAAGAGGATGAATCCTTGAGCATTGTCATTCCAGTTGAAGAGCAACAAGAGCAAGTTGATACTTGAAGATCCCTGAAGATTATGTGAAGCCTGAAGGTGGAGCTGATCAAGAAGCTGAAGCTTAAAGGAGGAGATAAGTTGAAACTTATGTTGAAGGGTTGAAACCTGGAAAAGCAAATTGATATTTGTCAAGAGTGATTGAAGTCTGAAGACTGACTTGCTGTTGGAAGAGCTGAAGCTTGAAGTTGAGAGAGGAGTGGATCTGCTTTCTTTTCTTTTTCTTTGTTGTATTGATGTGTTTTGTTTGAATTGCTTGATACATTAGAATAAGTCCATATCTAGAATAGGTAGAATCTAGGAGCATGATTGCACTAGAGGTTGAGTTGTTCCCTCTGCTTGTACTGTTACTGTGTGGCTTTGCTTGCGGGTATTCGGTAGAGCCCAGCTCCATTGCCTATGTGGTTTATTTGTCTGATGGCATTTTATTTCATTTCTTCTGTATGATTGCAGTTTACTGTATTTTGCTTGATAACATGTTTTATATTTCAGTATGATTACTGTTATCCATTCTGGCTTGAGGTTGAGATGAGCTTGTGGAGGCTGAAGCCCCGCACACATTTCCTCCCTCACTTGCATTGCATGCATTTTACTGTTTAAAGCTGATGCTTTGTCTGTTTTGGTGTATCATTGACATGATCCCTTAGGACTCTCATTTCCTTTGATAAGGAATTGGTGATAGAACTTTAGGTTGAAACCTATGCATGACAACTTCTAGGAGTTCCCTGTTCAAACCTCAACCATAGGATGAATCCATGGCATGACAACAGTAGGACTTGATAGTCTCCCTCCTAGTTGGGCTTGTTCTCTTCTCATCTCAAAACAGTTTAAGATACAGTAATCATGAATGATTTCTTCCGTACGTTACAAGCCTTAAGCTATCTGAGAAAGGATTGTGGGAGAGTTTCTTTTCCACAGTCTGGATGTTTAGTATGGTACCCTTTGGGTGACATACGACGCATTCACTCTCAGGTCATAGTCTCTAGTGCGGTTGAAATCGCAAACACAATAAAAAAACACTTCTTTCGTAAAAGACAGGAAATAAACCGTAGTTTTCCGAACTACGTGAGCTCTGATCTCTCATACCTGTTGAGAGTACGTAGGCACAAGATGGAGATGTCTTGGCGAGCTACCTTCCCCATAACCCATCGTAGGCCGAACTACGTTGGCTCTGATTTCTCATTCTCTGATGAGAATACGTAGGCATAAAGTGCGACACTTTGCCGAGTCATTTTTCTTTTCTGTTTAAACCAGCCTTGATAGGTAGATAGATAAAACCAACCCGTCCAAGTAAACACAACAAGCGAGGATCCCGTCGAGTACGACGGACGTGAGGGGTGCTAATACCTTCCCCTTGCGTAACCGACTCCCGAATCCAGACAACGGTTGTGACGACCTTGTCTTACCCTTTTTCGTAAGGTTTTTCCGATCGTTTCCTTTCCCACTCTGAGGGATAAATAACGAAAGGTGGCGACTTTTCTGTTGTGCCGGCACCTTATTTTCGCGCAAGCGACAGCTGGCGACTCTGCTGGGGACTCCAACGGTTCCCTGCGAGAGTCAATCCTAACGCTTGTATGTTTACCTGCTGGGTTGCGTTTATTTATCGCATTTTACTTCTCGCACTTTATTTCCCGCATTTTATATTCAGTATAATATGATTATCTGTGCTGTTGTGGGATGGGAGTTCTGATGAGTGAGAAGCCAGACCCAGGCTTGAGTGCACTATAGACTTAGAGTGGAAATTAGTGGGCGCGTGCTTGCTTTGCAGGCACTAGTGTCTCATGAAATCCACGCTCAGACGAGGTTCATCCGGTTGGCTTCTCTTTTAACCCTTTGGGTTGAGACGGTTGCTGGTTTGGTGGATTGTCGACTTTGGGGACCGATCATTTGTGATTCAGCCGAGTGAGGCCGCTTCATGAGCTGGTGATGCCACACCTTCTGGGTATCATATCACCCCTCTTGAATGTCTGTGACGCTGATGAACGCATAGGATGCCGAACTTGAGTCAGTTTAGGGCCATACCTGTGAGCAGGGTTGGGTTCATTGCAGGAAACTTTGACCTTCAGACTACCTGGTTTTCTTGACAGTGAATCAGTTTTGTTGGTACCAGGGTTTCTCAGTTGCAGATTTGTCTGTTCTTGATAGAGCATGTTTTGATCAGAGGATCTTATCATTAGGTGTATGTCTGTTCTTGATGGAGCAGAGTTTTGTCATCAGTTGTTTGTTCTTGATAGAGCAGATTTTTGATTTGGGGCCTGAAGATCTCATCAGCAGCTGTATGTTTGTTCTTGATAGAGCAGATTTTTGATTTGGGGTCTGAAGACCTCATCAGCAGATATTTCTTAATCCTACATCAGAGGTCCTTATTATCAGACATTTGTTCTTGACAGAGCAGAATTATGATCCTATGTATATGGCCCTATCAGAGGGTGGTTCCTGGCAGATCAGATTTGTGGTCCTACACTAGGGTTCTCTTATTATCAGATGCAGTAGTTGTTCTTGATAGAGCAAGATTATGGTTTTATTGACACAGAATATCCACAGCACCAGTTGCCTTGGCCTCCTATTGCATGACTGCATTTTGCATTATTTTGCATATTCATTTGCATTTCATTAACGTGTGTCTGTGTTGCAGGTACCGTTTTCCCCGATCCAGGATTTCTTGCCTCCTATTGTATTGTTATGGGCTCTCTGAGGAAGACCGTGGCTTACAAGTTCCCTGCCCCTGATGTGGTTAAGCTGACTGGTTTGATAGCTCTAGCAGATGATTCTGTGAAGGATGAGTTCAGAAAATCCTACGGCAGGTTACTCAGTTTGGTTCATAAGCCTTCTGTGTTCGAGTTGAATGGGTTGCACGCTCTGCTGCAGTTCTACGACCCTCCGCTGAGATGTTTCACTTTTCAGGACTTTGTTCTCGCACCTACGCTGGAGGAATATACTGATTTGCTAGGTATACCTATCAAGAGGCAGATGCCTTTTGTTCACATGGATGCTGAGCCTGATCTGGCTGGTTTAGCTCCTTCACTTCTCCTGGACGCCTCCGAGTTAGTATTGACTAGTTGGAACAAGGTTCCTGGGTTCTCCTTGCAGTTTCTAGTGGGTAAGGCTCAGCAGTGTGCCAAGGACGGATGTTGGGTCGCGTTCAATGCCATCCTCGCTCTATGCATATACGGCATCATTCTGTTTCCCAATATGCCCGATTTTGTAGACTTTGATTCGTTTCATATCTTTGCTTCAGGGAATCCAGTCCCTACCTTGATAGGAGATGTCTATCATTTAGTCCACACAAAAACGAGAACCGGAGGGGGAAGAACGTCTCATGCTGTGTACCCTTGCTGTACAAATGGCTTGATAGTCATCGGCCCAAGAGGGGTCCTTTTGTCTTGTCTACAGCCACAGCTGAATGCCTGAGCGTCTGATGAGTTTATCTGCAGAGGATATTGACTGGTTCGATAGAGATAGGTTGGGTACTGAGGTGATGTTTAGTTGCAGCGGGTTTCCAAATGTGCCTCTGATAGGTAGGAAGGGCTGTATAAACTACAATCTGCCGTTGCTGGTTCGACAGTTCGCGTATGCTCTGAGAACTCCGCCGAAGGATGAAGAGGTACAGGAATCTCTGTACCTCACTGGGATTCTAGAAGGGGATCTGTTGTCCAAGCTTCAGCGCGTGTGGAATGGTATCAGTAAGTGAGGAAAGCCATTGCTGGGAAAAAGCAACAATCAAGCCTACCCTCCATATTTGACTTGGATCAGAGCCAGAGCAAATGCTATAGGGATGTCGTTCCCTCAGGCCAAGCCAGAAAGCCCTCCAATGATCGAAGAGCCCACTACTGTGCCCATTCATCAGCATAATCAGGTGTTAGCTGAGCGGGATGAATTGAAGCGGGCGAACGAAGAACTGGAGAAGGAATTAGCTCAGCTCCGAAGCGAGAGGAACGAAGCCGTTCATTCTTTCAAAAGGCAAACAGAGTTGGTGAACCAGCTAGGTATAGACCTGACTAAGCAGATAGCCGAGCATGAACGCATGGGTCGAGACTTCAAAGCTGTCAACGACGTACTGGCTACGAAGAAGCAGCACTTGGACGAGGCATATCGGAGGATATCCAAGTTCAACCAGCACTGGAAGGCTTCCCTGGCCACCAGAAAAGAGCGGGAGGATAAGATGATGCTGCAGATCTCCAAGCTGGAAGCCCAGGTGAAGGACAGTGAGAAAAGGTTTGATGAAGAAACCGCCCGCAGATACGCCGTCGAAGGCCAACTCAACAAAGCTCTCGCTAACCTGAAGGAGCGCAAGCTGACGTTTGAGTCTAAGAAGCGGAAATTAGAAGATTGCTTCGGTGAAGGAGCATGGGAAAGTTCGGTTGAGGGACTTCAGTATACCATTGTGCAGAGGGAATTGCTCGTCGAGGGGTTGCTCACTCTGCCAGATCATCCAGAGACGAAGGAGTTGTTAGAAGAGTATCGCGCCCGTGGCCATACTTGACTATTTGTATTCCTTTTGTTTTGATCATTGTTGTATGATGACCATCACTAGGCTTGTTGGCTGAGGTCACGCTGTTGATTCATCTCGTATTCGCTGATGCTATGTACTGCCTTGACAGGCTTTCTTTATATATGAGATTGTTGTTTCCATGATTGGACTCGGGCATCTTCTTATTATTATTATCAGCACTGGCACTCAGGCACTAGGATCGGGGGAAATCTCCCGAACACAGACACACGCATGCATTTGCATGAAGCATTTGCATGACGCACATTTTGTTGTTTTTCCTAACCCTTCTGTGTTTAACAGGTTTTTCAGGTTTACAGGTCCCAGGCTGTTTCTGGTGGTTCCAGGATTGATCAGAGACTAATTCACCGTTATCCGACTAGAGCTAATCAGACCAGGATCATGGATCAAGTGCAAACAGATGTTCAGGAGCTCTGCGAGAGGATGGACCGCTTCATGGAGCTCATGCAAGTGGTCGCCAATGGCCAGGACCAGCTCAGGACTTTGGTTCAGCCTTTGATCTCCAGGGTTGATAGCAACGGCATACTCCATGGCGGGGCTGTGCCTACTCCTCCACCAGTTGATACTCCGCAGAACGGTGTCCCCGTGGCTGGGGGCAACGGCAGTGCTAATGGCAATGTGATGGCCAACATCGGACTCAATACAACGGGCGTCGGTAATGGGAGTCTGGGAGCTAATGTCAACATCGGGCCGGGCAACGGCAATGCAGGCGTCGGGAATCTGTTGGTGCCTCAACCATGGCTTGAGGATCATCAGGATGATGTGTTCTCTCAAAGAGGTGCTGAAGGGGAGCTGAATGCTGAAGCGCGGCTCAGATTCAAAGCACTTGAAGATAAAATGAGAGATATTGAGAATCAGAATACTTTGGGCGTTGATATGTCCAAGCTGGGATTAATTGCTGATTTCAAGGTACCTCCTAAGTTCAGGGTACCTGAATTTGAAAAATATAAGGGCACCACTTGCCCTCGTGTCCACCTGAGATCGTACTACAGGAAGATGTCTGCTTATTCCGAAGACGAGAAGTTGCTGATGCACTTCTTCCAAGACAGTCTCTCCGGGCTGTCCCTCGAGTGGTACATGGGTCTGGAGCCCACTAGCGTGCGCACATGGAAGGATCTCGCTGAAGCGTTTGTGCACCATTACCAGTACAATAGTGACTTGGCCCCGAACCGAGTCCAGCTACAGAACCTGTCGCAGAGGAATAATGAAGGATTTAAGGAGTACGCCCAACGGTGGCGTGAGTTGGCAGCTCGGGTTCAGCCGCCGATGGTTGAACGAGAGCTCGTGCAGATGTTTGTTGCTACCCTCCCAGGGGTTTACTATGAAAAGTTAGTCAGCGGTATGTCTGGGACGTTCTCAGCTCTCATTATCATGGGCAAGCACGTCGAGAATGGAATCAAGATCGGGAAAATTCAAGGTGAGTCATCCTCAGCGGGAGGAGGTGGAAAGAAACCTTATGCTGGAAAACGACGAGAAGGAGAAACGAGCGCTGTGACTAACGCTCGAAGGAAAGGCAAAGGCCCTCAGCAGTAGATAGCCAATATAAATATCCCAGCAGCTCCGCAGCAGCAGCAGCAACCGAATCAACAGGGATATAGAAAGTACCAGAATCGGGCATCTTTGGCAAACCGTCACTTCGAGGCACCGCCCATGTCGTACGCGCAGCTCTTGCAGACTTTGCTTCAGCTTCAGTTGGTTCAGAAGAGGACGATGGCTCCCTTGACAGGGGAACCTCCACCAGGGTACGACGCAAATGCCACTTGCGATTTCCACTCAGGGGCACCAGGCCACACAATCGAGAACTGCAAAGCCTTCAAGCATAAGGTGCAGGACATGGTAGATGCCAAGATCATTAACTTCTCCGATAATGTGCCCAATGTCACGAAGAACCCTATGCCGAATCATAGGGGAGGCGGAGTGAACGCCATTATCGAAGAAGAGAGTGCAGGTCTGTTGACTGATGTCAGAGACCTAAAGACGCCGCTTAGCTTCGTCAAAGCTAAGTTGTTGAAAAGAGGGTTCTTTCCAGGATGCGGAGAGTTATGCACGGACTGTGCTACACATTCTGATGGATGTGAGCAGTTGGTTGAAGGAATTCAAAGTCTTATGATTGAAGGGATTCTGCAGTTTAGCCGGAGGGCTGAAAGTGGATCAGGAGAGGTAGTGCTGAAGCAGGCCGATGAAGTCGCCACCATCACCATCCCTCGCCGGCCAATATCCATTTCTGCGCCCAGACCGCCTACAATCACTATTACCAAAGCCGGGCCGATACCATTCGAGAGCACTAACGCCGTTCCGTGGCATTACGGGGCTGAAGTCTATTGCAACGGACAAAAGTTGGAGCTGGAACCGTATGGGTCGACTGTGGAGAACCTCGCAGGAATCAGTGGTATTACTCGCAGCGGAAGAGTATTTGCACCGCCAGAGGTCGTGGCAGATAAAGCGGTCAAAGATGATGCAGCCGATAAGGGTAAAAGCAAAGTCGTCGAAGAGGTCCCGTGTGGGGTAGAGAAAGATTTGCTTGTTAAAGATGCCGAGGAGTTTATGCGGTTGATCAAAAAGAGCGACTACAAGATTGTAGACCATCTCCATCAGACGCCTTCGAAGATTTCTATTCTCAACTTGTTGCTGTGTTCTGAAGCGCACCGCAATGCGCTGCTAAAGGTATTGAACGCTGCCTACGTACCGCATGAGATATCGGTGAATCAGCTAGAAGAGGTGGTAGCCCACGTAAATGCTGGCAATGGGCTAGGTTTCACAGACTTAGAGCTGACGCTAAAAGGGAGGAATCACAACAGCGCCCTGCACACCTCGATAGAGTGTAGGGGCACAATCATGTCGCACGTGCTGGTGGACACGGGTTCGTCGCTTAATGTGCTTCCGAAGAAGGCCTTAATGAAGTTGGATACTCGTGGGGTGATCTGCACACCCAGTGATCTGGTGGTGAAAGCATTTGACGGGACTAAACGCCACGTTTTCGGGGAGGTGACCCTGCCGGTCCAAGTCGGTCCGGAAACGTTCGACACGGTCTTTTATATTATGGACATCATGCCTGCCTACAGTTGTCTCTTGGGCCGGCCGTGGATCCATGTTGCTGGTGCCGTGACCTCCACGTTGCACCAAAAGCTCAAATATGCTGTCGGAGGAAGCATTGTAACCGTTAGCGGCGAGGAGGACATAATGGTGAGCCATTTGTCATCCTTTAAGTATGTTGAAATGGATGGCGAAATCCATGAAACTCTTTGCCAAGCGTTCGAAGCGGTCAAGGTGAAGGAAGTAGCTCCTGTAGTCACAGAAAAGCCAGAGGTGAATCTCTCCTTGTTCAAGGAAGCTCGGGCCGCCGTCCAAGCAGGATCTACCCCAGGCTGGGGGCAAGTTTTGGAGATACCGAACAAGCAGGATAAGTTTGGGTTGGGATATTCCCCTGGAGCTGAAGCTTCCTCTTCTTCGTCTAGCAGTGCGTCTCGAGGTAAAGGGCCGATCCAATTTACCAGTGGCGGAGTGATTTTCGAAAGCATCAACGCGACGTCTGAAGACAGCGGGGATAGCGATTGTGATCTCGACTCTTGGATTCAGCCAAGCAAGCTGGGCGAGGGCCTCAACAATTGGACCATCAAGGATATCATCCAGATGACAAGTGAAGAGTAATGATTTACTTTTTCCAATCATTTTACAACCCTATGTCCTACCCAGGGCATAGCGGTTTTATTGTCAGGGCCTTGTTGGATTATGTACATGCATTTTGTTAATAAATCAAAGGCGTTTTCTTCGTATTCAAATATTGCGATCTCTGTTATTCCTGTTTTATATTTGTTTTGAAAAACAGTAAAATGGCAATGGGGTTTGTGCTAACCTGCATATTCTTGTTTTAAACTTAACCCTTGTTATTGCAGGATCCACATAACAGATGACATCGACTCTGGACCTTCTACGGCTCACTTCGACTTCGATTGCCCGATCTATCAAGTCGAAGAAGAGATTGATGAAGACAAAGACCTTCCTGAAGAGTTGGCCCGCTTGTTGAAACAAGAGGAAAAGGTTATTCTGCCTCATGAGGAGGAGATCGAAATCGTGAACCTGGGTTCTGAAGAGCTCGTCAGAAATGTCAGGATAGGGGCCGCATTGCAGAATGATGTCCAACAGAGATTGGTCGAGATGCTAAGAGAGTATAGTGACGTCTTTGCTTGGTCATACGAAGATATGCACGGACTTGACACGGACATCGTGGTCCACCACTTGCCGCTGCGAGAAGATTGCCCTCCCGTTAAGCAGAAGCTTAGGAGGACGAGACCAGACATGGCCATTAAGATCAAAGAAGAAGTGTAGAAACAGCTTGATGCTGGCTTCTTAGCGGTCACCACTTACCCTCCGTGGGTCGCCAACATAGTGCCTGTACCGAAGAAGGACGGTAAGGTACGCATGTGCGTCAATTATCGGGATTTGAATAGGGCGAGCCCTAAAGATGATTTCTCGTTGCCTCATATCGATGTGTTGGTCAACAACACAACCCAGTTCTCCGTGTTTTCGTTCATGGATGGCTTCTCCGGTTACAACCAGATCAAGATGGCGCCGGAGGACATGGAGAAAACAACGTTTATCACTCCCTGGGGAACGTTTTGCTATAAGGTAATGCCCTTCGGTCTGAAGAACGCAGGGGCCACTTACCAACGAGCAATGGTAACTTTGTTTCATGACATGATTCATCATGAGATTGAGGTCTATGTTGATGACATGATTGCGAAGTCCCAAACGAAGGAAGAGCATCTGGTCAACTTATTGAAGCTTTTTGAGAGGCTTAGGAAATTCAGGTTGAGGCTGAATCCTAACAAATGTACTTTCGGAGTACGGTCCAGAAAGTTACTGGGGTTTATCGTGAGTGAACGAGGCATCGAGGTCGATCCTGCGAAAATAAAAGCTATTCAAGAAATGCCAGCACCGAAAACGGAAAAAGAGGTTTGTGGTTTCTTGGGCAGAATAAACTACATTGCAAGGTTTATCTCTCAGCTCACGGCCACGTGTGAACCGATGTTCAAGCTTTTAAAGAAAGATCAGGCAATTATCTGGAATGAGGATTGCCAGAAGGCATTTGACAAGATAAAGAAGTATCTCCAAGAACCTCCAATCTTGATACCCCCAGTGGCTGGACGACCATTAATCATGTACTTGACAGTTCTTGAGAATAGTATGGGGTGTGTTCTCGGTCAGCACGACGAGACGGGCAGAAAAGAGCATGCCATTTATTACTTGAGTAAGAAGTTCACGGACTGCGAATCTCGCTACTCGATGCTGGAGAAGACGTGTTGTACACTAGCCTGGGCTGCCAAACGTCTACGACAGTACATGCTCAATCACACCACCATGCTAATTTCGAAGATGGATTCGATCAAGTACGTCTTCGAGAAGCAGGCTCTTTCGGGCAGGATTGCCAGATGGCAAATGGTGCTAACGGAATATGATATTCAGTACGTGTCCCAGAAGGCCATCAAGGGAAGCGTATTGTCTGAATACCTTGCCGAACAGCCGATCGAGGATTACCAGCCGATGAAATTTGAATTCCCTGACGAGGATATTATGTTTCTCAAAGTGAAGGATTGCGATGAGCCGTTGCCCGACGAGGGGCCAGATAGGAAATCCCAGTGGAAATTGATATTCGATGGGGCGGTTAATTCCTATAGAAGTGGCATCGGGGCTATCATCACGACTCCCTACGGATCCCACATCCCGTTTACTGCGAGACTGACTTTTCCAGTCACCAATAATGAGGCGGAGTACGAAGCATGCATCATGGGTCTAGAAGAGGCAATTAATTTGAGAATCAAGAATCTAGACGTATATGGTGATTCAGCGCTTGTGATCAACCAAATTAAAGGGGAGTGGGAGACTCGTCAATCGAATTTGGTGCCGTACATGAATTATGCCAGAAGGCTACTTCCATTCTTCGATCGAGTGGAACTCCATCATGTGCCCAGAGCAGAAAATCAGATGGCTGATGCCTTAGCCACGTTGACTTCGATGTATAAAGTCAATTTTTGGAACGAGGCTCCAAGAATTGTCCTTTCCCGTCTTGATAGACCGACATTCGTCTTTGCAATCGAGGAAGCCGCCGATGGCAAGCCATGGTTCCACGACATCCAGACTTTCCTTATGACTAAGGAGTATCCTGCGGGTGCGTCAGCCCATGATAAGAAGACTCTGAGGAGGCTGTCTGGAAAATTTCATCTCAATCCTGATGGAGTTCTGTATAAGAGAAACCACGATCTCGTGCTACTCAGATGTGTAGATGAGAAAGAGGCGAGTATGCTCATGGAAGAAGTCCATGAGGGCACATTTGGTACACACGCCGGCGGGCATGCTATGACGAGGAAGATCCTGAGAGCAGGATATTACTGGCTGACGATGGAGTCGGATTGCTTCAGATTCGCGAAGAGATGTCATAAATGCCAGATTTATGCTGATAAAGTTCATGTACCGCCGTGCCCATTGAATGTCATGTCCTCCCCGTGGTCGTTCTCCATGTGGGGCATCGACATGATAGGCAAGATCGAGCCCACTGCATCTAACGGTCATCACTTTATTCTGGTAGCTATCGACTACTTCACCAAGTGGGTGGAGGCAGCCTCGTATGCTAATGTGACCAAGCAGGTGGTGGCTAAATTCATAAAGAGGGACATCATCTGTCATTACGGAATTCCCGAGCGGATCATTACTGATAATGGTTCGAATCTGAATAACAAGATGATGAAGGAGCTGTGCCAGAGTTTCAAGATCGAACACCACAACTCATCTCCTTACCGGCCGAAGATGAATGGCGCCGTTGAAGCGGCCAACAAGAACATAAAGAAGATTGTTCAGAAGATGGTTGTGACCTACAAAGACTGGCACGAGATGCTGTTGTTTGCATTGCATGGTTATCGTACAACGGTACGTACTTCAACCAGGGCAACTCCTTTCTCCTTGGTGTACGGTATGGAAGTTGTCCTACCGTTAGAAGTGGAGATCCCTTCTTTGCGAGTTTTGGTTGATGTGAAACTCGACGAGGCAGAATGGATTACGAATCGTCTGAACCAACTCAGCCTGATGGACGAGAAGAGGTTAGCATCGATTGCGTTTGGTCGTCTGTACCAAATCCGAATGAAGAAAGCTTAAGATAAGAAGGTGCGTCCTAGAAGCTTTCAGACGGGTGATCTGGTCCTGAAAAATATTCTTCCTCCACACTCCGATCACCGGGGCAAGTGGACTCCGAATTATGAAGGTCCGTACGTCGTCAACAAGGTCTTCTCGGGAGGAGCTTTGTTGTTATCCACGATGGATGGTGAAGGTTTTGCATCCCCGGTGAACGCGGACGCAGTTAAAAAATACTTTGCTTGAAAGTGACCCGCAGGACAAAAAAAAGAGAGTCCAGGCAAAAAAGGGGCATCCCGGCGAACCAAAAACAGAATAAAAAGGTTCGGGCAAAAATTAGGGATATAAATTGAAAAATGTACACCCGCGAAGTCGAAAACCTACATTGGGCGGCTTCGGCAAAAAAGGGTATCCCGGTGAACTGAAAACCCGCAAAGGGCAGTTCACGCAAAAGTTAGGGATTTGAAAAAGCAAATGACTGCGTTCCGCGTGTGGACTTTCTTTGTTTAGTGGTTCGGAAGACCTGAGGGCCGTTTATCTGAATCAATCTCTTCCGAAGCTGAAGCGTTAGAGAAGTATCAAAGTCGAGTGGGTCATAGAGGGATCAACTCATGGTGTTCGTCTACGCCTCGTTGCCGACATTTGTATATACTGATGTATATTTATGTTTTATTTTTTGTGCGGCTTCCTCATTCCAGGAGCTTGCATCTGTTGTAAAACATTTCTACCCATTCAGGGGTTCGTTATCAATAAAATGCATACTATTCAGCAATTCTGTTTGTCGGTTTAGCATTTATCTGTTTTGTTTGCGAAAAAGAGCGCCGATGTTTTTGATAAAATGCGCATACATAAACTTACGGGCCTAGCCCACTAATTGTTGAAACAATGAATTACTTGAATATTGTCACGAGATAATAACCTTGATAGGTCCCTTTGAGAAGGGTATCTTGTCCGTTTGTTTGTGTTGTTACAGGTGTAGCATATTCCAGACAATGCGCCGTGCGCATCCCTGAAGCAGGATGATTCCTCCTTCTCCAGCAGAGTTCAGTAGCCTCTCCCCGCAGAGTCTGAACGCGAGATCATGAGCATTGATATGCCTCCCTAGGCAGAGATGATTCTCTCCCCCAGTTAGATGCGTCCTGAAGGAACGCCATCTCCTCAGCTGAGGCAAGCGCCGAGGCGCGTGTTAATCCCCCAGCACCGGGTCACAAGTGCAGGTTTCGTAGGAAACTATTCGTACGCCGAAGTATGCAGCAACTGATGGTGCCAGACTGAAGTCCCCAGCGGAATTGAAATTCCTCATCAGAGTCGTACTCTCTCCAGTGAAGCAGAATGATTTCTCCTTCCTCAGCCAAGTTTGCAGATCCCCAAGAGAGCAGAATCCTTGGAGGCTTCTCAGGCCATGATTGGTTTTTTCCCAGTGGAGTGTTGAACAACTGAGGTTGTTTCCCACAGAGTTATCTCCAGAGAAGTAGCCGAGACGGCCACACAGTTTATTCCCGCGATAGACATCGCTTTCCCTCAGCAGGTCCTGGTTCTCATAGAGCTTCGTTCCCCTGCAGCAATCAACTGAAGTTGTTTCCCCCGCAGCAGTCAACTGAAGTTGTGTCCCCTGCGGAGTCCAATTGAGATCGGTGTGACCCTATTCTCCTCAGCAGGATGATTCCTCTATCTGAGTAGTTTGTTCTCCTTGATAGGAGGATTCTCCCTTCAACATTTATTTTGCTGACGGGATCGCATCATTTTGCATGAGTGCATAACATTTATCATAAACGCATAGCATTTCCACCGTGTGGAGCATTGCGCCATTGCCGAAGCATATGCATAATAAACATGATCTAGGTTGTTACCGTTCTTGTTTTGCAGGTGTTCCGCCGCAGAATTGATTGCTCAGGATGATTCCTGACATTCTCCCCGACGAAGCCGCTTGCTCAAGATGATTCTTGAGGTCCCCAGCAAAGTCTTCGGTTCAAGATGATTCTTGAATTCCCCAGCAGGGTCGTTTGCTTAGGATGATTCTTAAGACCCCGGTGCAGTCTCCAGAGTTGGTTGCTCGAGTTGATACTCAGAATCCCTGGTAAAGGTTGCCCAGGATGATTCCTGAAATCCCCAACAGAGTGTTCGCTTAGGATGATTCCTGAGATCTCCAGAATGGTCGTCGGTTCAAGATGATCCTTGAGGTCCCCGGCGGAGGTTATTTGTCCAAGATGAGTCTTAAAGTCCTCAGCAGAGTTGATTCATCCAGAATGATTTCTGGACCCTCGGAGCGGAGTTACTTGATAGTTCTCCAGAATCCCCAGCGGCGAAGCGTTATCCCCAGCAGGTTTTCTAACGGCGAAGTTGAAACCTCCCTTGAAGACTCCATGATTGAAGTCTGACCGTGTTAACAAAGCAGTTCTCTCAGCTGATGCAGAGTGCCTGATGGCAGAGGTTTAGATGTTCCCAGGTGGCTCATGATTGACCAAGAATTCTATTCCCGACATGCTGATGAAGTCCGGCTGATGCCCGACAGTAATGCGGAATGCCTGATGGCATGATCAACCTGATGGTTGAAGTCCGGCTGATGCCCGACAGTTTCTTTGGATGCCTGATGACATGATCAACCTGATGGTTGAAGTCCGGCTGATGCCCGACAGTTTCTTTGGATGCCTGATGGCATGATCAACCTGATGGTTGAAGTCCGGCTGATACCCGACAGTTTCTTTGGATGCCTGATGGCATGATCAACCTGATGGTTGAAGTCCGGCTGATGCCCGACAGTGTTCTTTGAATGCCTGATGGCATGATCGACTATGTATTACCGGTTACCGTGTGACCAATTCCCCGATGGAGTTTCCTCACCCTGACGGCGAGGTCAGACGATGTTGAGAGTTGACGGCGAAGTCAGATTATGTTGAGTACTTGACGGCGATGTTGGGTGTCTCTCAGAGTTAGTTGGTTGACGGCGATGTCAGATTCTTTAGTTCTCCAGCGGTGATGTTGGATGTTTGTTTCTGGCGGCGATGTCAGGTGATTTAGTTTTCCAGCGGCGATGTTGGGTCTTTTGGTCGCCCGACGGCGATGTCAGATTCTTTAGTTCTCCAGCGGCGATGTTGGATGTTTGTTTCTGGCGGCGATGTCAGGTGATTTAGTTTTCCAGCGGCGATGTTGGGTGTTTTGGTCGCCCGATGGCGATGTCAGATTCTTTAGTTCTCCAGCGGCGATGTTGGATGTTTGTGTCTGGCGGCGATGTTAGGTGATTTAGTTTTCCAGCGGCGATGTTGGGTGTTTTGGTCGCCCGACGGCGATGTCAGATTCTTTAGTTCTCCAGCAGCGATGTTGGATGTTTGTTTCCGACGGCGATGTCAGATTCTTTAGTTCTCCAGCGGCGATGTTGGACGTTTGTTTCTGGCGGCGATGTCAGGTGAGTTGGTTCTCCAGCGGCGATGTTGGATGTCTTTTTTCTGGCGGCGATGTCAGGTGATTTAGTTCCCCAGCGGCGATGTTGGATGGTTGTTTCGGGCGGCGACGTCAGGTGAGTTGGTTCTCCAGCGGCGATGTTGGGTGTTTTGGTTGTCCGACGACGATGTCAGACGCCTTATTTTCATGAATGCCTAACGGCGAGGTCAGGTGTCTGATGACAGTGTTAGAGGAATTTAATGCGGATAACTGATGACAAGGTTCAGATCAGTACGTCTCCAGCAAGTTGCCGTGCAGCTATCATTTCAGTGTTCGAAGATTTGTTCCCGCCAGAGTACCGTGTACTTGGGCAGTTGGCAAATTTCCGGGTTTATCGGTATTCAACCGTCTCGCACCTTGATTGGCTGAGAGCCGTTCGCTCCTCACCCAGTCAGGTTCAAGCCGTTTGAATAGGGGCAGTTGTTGCACCCCAAAAATTGACCAACATTTATTTACCCATCAAGAGTTGTATGAGACTTTGAAGCTAGCCAAGAAGGTTAGTCAAGTGTTCAAGGATTGATATCTTTGTCAGAGAACTCAAGAGATCCTCAGAGAGATTGGTTGAAACCAAGGTTGTGTGTCTCATAACTTGAGAGTTGTGGGAGCTCCTCAGATGATTCTGAGACTATGAGGGTGGACTTGAAGCTTTGAGAGAGCTTATGAGATGTCTTGAAAGCCATCATGAAGCCTAGAGAGGTCATTGTACAAGAATTCAGAAGATTCAACCATGAGTGGTGGAATTAGGGTTTGACTGGGTCAACCCTAGGTCAACTGATGATTTGGAGAGGGTTGAGACCTAATCCAAGAGCCATGTGATCATGGAATGATGCATTGAGATGCTATAAGGATAATTCCTAGACCAACTCATCATGATTGAGGAGTTTGAGAAGTTTTAAGCTAGGGTTTCTAAGGCTCGACATTGTAAAATCCCCTAGTTTGATCCCTATCTTCAAGGCAGTTTAGCTCAAGATGTGATTGTCATCTCATCTTCCCCACAACATGAATGTTGTAGAGCTTGTTCTTAGATTTAATTCGAGTACTAGAAGTCCTTGATAGGATTTTTAGAGCTCAAGTTATGGCTTTGACAAATTACAGGTCATCTGAGGTATGTGAATCTGGGTCCTTGAAAGTCACCCAACTTGCATCCAACTTTTTCTCTAGTAGGATGATTCCTATTAACCCTTGGTCAACATGAATGTTGTAGAGAATCGTCTTAGCTTTCTATAGAGTACTAGAATTCCTTGATAGGATTTGCAGAACTCAACTTATGGCTTTGGCGAGTCAAGGGCATTTTGGTCATTTGGAAGTTATAGGTCATTTCAAGCATAAGGCCATATCTCCTATTTCCAAGCTTCAAATGGAAAAATCTTCAACATCAAACTTGCTTAGAATGATGTTTTAAGGCTAGTAAGGAGGTCATGAGATGTTGAAAAGGCTTGTATCAAAAAGTGATAAAAATGGCCTAAAATGGAGGCATAAGTTAAATAAGTTGAAATTGAAAATTGGAAATCACAAGTTATACATCCAAACCATGTCATATAATAGGTCATTTTGACTCCAAATGACATTCTAAGAACAATGGTTGAGCCACAATTTTGATTTAAGGCCTAAATCATAGGGCTGCTTTGGAAATGGCTTACTTGCATCTTAAGGTACCAAAGCAAAACTCAACAAAACTCAATAAACAAGTTGGTTATGCATTGTAACACATCATAAATCTCATATGGGGAGGATTTCAAGTCAGTTGCAAAGGTTACAAGGGCTATGGCATGAGATAGCATATGGTGAGAAGTGAAATCAAATATCATGAGATGAGAAGTTCAAATTATCATTGGAGTGTTCCAGAAGGTTCTGGACAGTTCCTACAAGTTCTATAAGATGATTAGAACTTGCTCAAAGCAAAGGTTGGTGAGAGTTGGTGCAGAGAAGAGAGAGTGAGATCAAAAATCTTCCATTGCAAGTCAAGTTCCAATTCTGCATACTTCTTCATTTCCATTCCTTTTTTCTTCACAAACACATTCCATAGATCATAGAGAAGCTGTGCAGATTGATTTGAGAACCAATCCATGGTGAATTGAAGAGTTGGTGATTGAACTTTCAAGGTAGCAAGTCAGAATCGAATTCTGAGATTGAGGCTTCTTCCATCAAATTTGTTGCAAACAGTAGCAAAATTGGCATCTAAGGAAACTTTCTGAAGAGTTTCAAGGCTTGAAGTGGAGGATTTCATCATCTGTTCATCAAGATTTACTAGGTTTGCAAATTCTCCATTACACCATGTTTTATGCATAATTAGGTTAGTTTGTTAGTATAGAAAGGTTAGAGACACATAGGTGATGGATTTTGGAGAGTTAGAAGGCAATTGGTGAAGATTGGATTATGGACACCATTTCTTTGATGACCAAGAACTCCTTGAATCTTGAGTAATAATCTTAGTTCTTTAGTGGAAGTTGATCAGTGATAGGAGGTGAACATTTTAGTGTAAACAATTTCAAGAATCTTGAGTTTTGATTTTCAAGCATAATTTGAAGTTGCTATCGGGTTTCAAGTTTGAGTGAGATTCAATGGAATTTGAGACCATGGTTAGATTCAGGATTGAATTTAGAGTGGATTAGGGCTTTGGATCATGATTTTTGGTTGGGATTTGATGGATTTCGAATTGAGGTTTGAACTCTGCAACTATGGCGCCTTTCCCTCCATTGCCATGGCTGAAGGAAGAAGATGACCCTGCAACCATTAGATCATAAGCTGACTTTGACTGGGACCAAGATCTGAGGGCTGAGATCTATTTTCGCGCGTGAAGAAGAGAGTCTGAAGACATGAGGAAACGCAGTGTTTCATTTAAAGGGATTTGGGCCGGATTGCTTCCCACACCCCCTTCACGAGGCCCATTGGATTTTGAACTGAATATCATTGCTATTCTCACCGTGGATTTTTATTTTTCTTTATATTTTTCTAATTTAATTTCTGATTAATAAATGGGCCTAGCGCACTTACTTTTTGTACCCCCCATTCTGGGCCCATGCGCGTATTGAACTGCATCTGTTTGCTAGCTGCACCCCATCTCTTCATATTTCATTTTATTTTCTTCCATTTTATTTCAATCTTGGAAAAATCATATCAATTTGAAAATTAAAGATTTTTTAATGGGAATTTTTGCTCCCATTTCATACTAATGTCTGGAAAATTATCAAATAAAAATATTTTTAGTTCATGCATTTTTGATATTTTTTATGTATTTTCTACTTTTATTGCATTTTATTTCTTTTATGTTGATACATGAATTTGTAGAATTTTATTTAGGTAGTTCCCTTAACATTTTTAGGCCATTCTTTTTAGGATAGTTATATATAAGCTTTAGCTTCCCCCTGGATTTATTCCATAATTTTGTGATGAATTTTAGGATAGTTTTGATTAGATGACATTAGGTTGTGTAGAATTAGGTTAATCCTTAACATAGGTCCACAATAACATTAGAATTTTGGGTTTCTAGGTCAAGTTAGACATTGGGACATATAAGGGTATTAAGGGTAGGTATGTAGTATCCCTTAGAAATTATATTAGGATTTAATATAGTAGTATACTATCTTTGGATGATTTTTGTAGTTGATGATTGTTTGTGTTGCCCTTGTGGGCTTGAATTGTTGTTTGCTTTGCTTTGTGGGCTTGGAGAGCTTGGTATTGTTCTGAGGAGCATAGTAGAAGACTTGAAGATGGATTGAGGAGCTTGAGAGCTTGATCTTGTTTGTTTTGTCATTGTTTTAGGGTTAGGGACTAGGAAGAGTTTAGACTTAGATAACTTCTTTCTTAAACATGGATGGTATCTTTCACCTCCATTCCTCCCTATGATTCAAAGTCCTTCCATGGTATACACTTCTCTCCTTTGGAGGGATAAGTGATGTACCTAGGAAGTAGAACTTTTGAGGGAACCATTCATTTGATGTTGAACCCTTATAGGCCACCTTTGGTGGTCAATAAGCAGTTCAATATCCCCAGCTTATCCAGTAAGTGATTTCCTCTGGTTTGATTATCTTGAGAGATGTTGAGCTTGAGTTTGAAGATGAAGACTTTATTGAAGAGTGTAGAAGAGGATGAATCCTTGAGCATTGTCATTCCAGTTGAAGAGCAACAAGAGCAAGTTGATACTTGAAGATCCCTGAAGATTATGTGAAGCCTGAAGGTGGAGCGAATCAAGAAGCTGAAGCTTAAAGGAGGAGATAAGTTGAAACTTATGTTGAAGGGTTGAAACCTGGAAAAGCAAATTGATATTTGTCAAGAGTGATTGAAGTCTGAAGACTGACTTGCTGTTGGAAGAGCTGAAGCTTGAAGTTGAGAGAGGAGTGGATCTGCTTTCTTTTCTTTTTCTTTGTTGTATTGATGTGTTTTGTTTGAATTGCTTGATGCATTAGAATAAGTCCATATCTAGAATAGGTAGAATCTAGGAGCATGATTGCACTAGAGGTTGAGGTGCTCCCTCTGCTTGTACTGTTACTGTGTGGCTTTGCTTGCGGGTATTCGGTAGAGCCCAGCTCCCTTGCCCATGTGGTTTGTTTGTCTGATGGCATTTTATTTCATTTCTTCTGTATGATTGCAGTTTACTGTATTTTGCTTGATAGCATGTTTTATATTTCAGTATGATTACTGTTATCCATTCTGGCTTGAGGTTGAGATGAGCTTGTGGAGGCTGAAGCCCCGCACACATTTCCTCCCTCACTTGCATTGCATGCATTTTACTGTTTAAAGTTGATGCTTTGTCTGTTTTGGTGTATCATTGACATGATCCCTTAGGACTCTCATTTCCTTTGATAAGGAATTGGTGATAGACCTTTAGGTTGAAACCTATGCATGACAACTTCTAGGAGTTCCCTGTTCAAACCTCAACCATAGGATGAATCCATGGCATGACAACAGTAGGACTTGATAGTCTCCCTCCTAGTTGGGCCTGTTCTCTTCTCATCTCAAAACAGTTTAAGATACAGTAATCATGAATGATTTCTTCCGTACGTTACGAGCCTTAAGCTATCTGAGAAAGGATTGTGGGAGAGTTTCTTTTCCATAGTCTGGATGTTTAGTATGGTACCCTTTGGGTGACATGCGACACATTCACTCTCAGGTCATAGTCTCTAGTGCGGTTGAAATCGCAAACACAATAAAAAAACACTTCTTTCGTAAAAGACAGGAAATAAACTGTAGTTTCCCGAACTATGTGAGCTCTGATCTCTCATACCTGTTGAGAGTACGTAGGCACAAGATGGCGATATCTTGGCGAGCTACCTTCCCCATAACCCGTCGTAGGCCAAACTACGTTGACTCTGATTTCTCATTCTCTGATGAGAATACGTAGGCATAAAGTGCGACACTTTGCCGAGTCATTTTTCTTTTCTGTTTAAACCAGCCTTGATAGGTAGATAGATAAAACCAACCCGTCCAAGTAAACACAACAAGCGAGGATCCCGTCGAGTACGACGGACGTGAGGGGTGCTAATACCTTCCCCTTGCGTAACCGACTCCCGAATCCAGACAACGGTTGCGACGACCTTATCTTACCCTTTTTCGTAAGGTTTTTCCGATCGTTTCCTTTCCCACTCTGAGGGATAAATAACGAAAGGTGGCGACTCTTCTGTTGTGCCGGCACCTTATTTTCGCGCAAGCGACAATCAGGAATCTGATAAACCAACAGAAAAGGAGTCTGAAACAGAAAAGAAGGAATGTGACGAGCAAAAGGCCGCCAAAGATGAAAACTCATATGTGCCTCCAGCGCCATATAAACCACCTATCCCTTATCCTCAAATATTCATAAATTCCAAAACTTCAGGACAATTTAAGAAATTCGTTGAACTTCTGAAACAACTAAATATCATTATTCCTTTCACAGAAGCGATAACTCAAATGCCGTCATACGCTAAGTTTCTTAAAGAAATCTTGTCTAACAAAAGGAAAATCGAGGATAACGAAATAGTTACACTTACTACCGAATGTAGCGCAATCATTCAAAACAACATGCCTCCTAAACTAAAAGACCCAGGTAGTTTCTCCATACCTTGCGTCATAGGAAAGTTCGTTATAGACAAAGCTCTATGTGATCTAGGAGCCAGTATAAGTGTCATGCCTTTATCTATATGCAAAAAGCTGAATATGGGAGAACTAAGACCAACCAAAATGTTCGTGCAATTGGCTGACCGATCAGTCAAATACCCTGTCGGTGTGCTGGAAAACGTTCCAGTACGCATAGGCCAACTCTATATCCCAACCGATTTCATAATCATAGACATCAAAGAGGACTCTGTTACCTCAATTATCCTAGGAAGACCGTTCCTAGCGACAGCCGGAGCTATCATAGACGTAAAGAAAGGAAGGCTAACATTCGAAGTAGGAGAAGAAAAGATAGAGTTCATCCTTACTAAGTTCTTGAAGGCACCTGCTATAGATGACACATGCTATATAGTAGATGTCATTGACGAATGCATACGAGAATTAGAGAAGGAAGAAATTACATATTCTGAAATCATGAAGATCCAAATCCCTGCTATTCATGAAGACGACGACTGGCGTGCACCATACAAAGATGATAGTCTGAGCGAGATCTTAGCACTAACTCCAAATCACATGCCAGGTCCGAAAAACCCAGCTTTAGAACTCAAAGAACTACCTAAAACCCTCAGGTACAAATTCTTAGATACAGAATTCAAAAGACCAGTAATAGTCAACGCAAATTTAAGACAGTGTGAAACTGAGAAATTACTAGAAGTCCTAAGGAAATACCCAACTGCGTTAGGCTACAATATAAGCGATCTAAAAGGCATAAGTCCTTCCATCTGTATGCACCGTATCATGCTAGAGGAAGACTGCAAAACTTCAAGAGAACATCAGAGAAGAATAAACCCAATCCTAAGCACTATAGTCAAAGACGAGGTGAAAAAGTTACTAGACGCATGAATCATATACTCGACCTCCGACAGCCAATGGGTCAGCCCAGTACACGTAGTGCCAAAGAAAGGAGGCGTTACTATAGTGAAGAATGCAAAAGGTGAATCGATAACCCAAAGAGTTGTGACCGGAAACAGGATGTGTATCGATTACAGAAAACTGAATAAGGCGACTCGGAAAGATCACTTCCCTTTACCTTTCATAGACCAGATGTTGGAAAGACCAGCGAAACATTCGTACTTCTGCTATCTAGATGGCTATTCGGGATTCTTTCAAATTCCTATTCACCCCGATGACCAAGAAAACACAACATTCACCTGTCCTTATGGTACTTTTGCTTATCGCCGAATGCCGTTCGGACTATGTAATGCTCCAACAACCTTCCAAAGATGCATGATGGCAATCTTTGCGGATTTCATAGATGACATAATGGAAGTGTTCATGGATGACTTCTCTGTATGCGGACAAAGCTTTGAAAGCTGCCTGTCAAATTTATAAATGGTACTCAAAAGATGCGCCAAAGTGAACCTTGTCCTTAATTGGGAGAAATGCCATTTCATGGTCCGACAAGGCATCATTTTAGGACACGTCATATCTGAAAAAGGGATTGAAGTTGACAAAGCTAAAATAGAGATTATAAAGGATCTTCAACCTCCGAAAACCATACGAGAAATACGAAGCTTTTTAGGACACGCTGGATTCTACCGAAGATTTATAAAGGATTTCTCGAAAATCATAAAACCTCTGACATGTTTGTTAATGAAAGATGTCGAGTTCGTTTTCGAAAAAGAATGCTTAGAAGCATTCGAAACTCTAAAGACAACACTCATTACCGCACCAATCATGCAGCCCCCAGATTGGCGACTACCATTCGAAATCATGTGCGATGCGAGTGATTATGCTGTAGGCGCAGTTCTAGGACAAAGGAAAGACAAGAAGCTTCACGCTATCTACTACGCCAATAGAACTTTAGACCCTGCCCAAATGAACTACGCCACGACGGAAAAGGAACTTCTAGCAGTTTTGTTTGCGCTTGACAAATTCTGTTCCTACTTGGTAGGAGCCAAAATAATCATATACACAGATCACGCTGCCATTAGGTACCTAATAAGCAAAAAAGACGCCAAACCAGGACTATTGAGATGGATCATATTATTACAAGAGTTCGATTTAGAAATTAAAGATAAGAAAGGGACCGAGAACGTAGTTGCAGATCACTTATCCCAAATAGAGGGCATTAAACAAGAATCAGTTCCTATCAATGACGATTTTCCCTACGAACGTCTAATAGCCAAATTGGAAAGCGATATGTCCAACTCAACCTCGGAAGAACCAGAACTTGAGAAAGTCGTGGAAGCTATCTATGCCCAAGCCACTTTGCCGTGGTTTGCCGACATCGTTAATTACTTGGCCGCAGGCGTGCTTCCACCGGACCTAACTTATCAACAAAAGAAGAAATTCTTCCACGAATTAAAGCGTTACTATTGGGACGAACCTCTACTCTTTAAACGAGGTGCCGACAACTTATACCGTCGTTGTGTCCCAGAGGAAGAAATAGAAGACATCATTTCCCAATGCCATTCAGCACCTTATGGTGGTCATGCTAGTACTTCAAAGACGTGCGCTAAAATTCTACAGTCTGGCCTATTTTGGCCCAGCCTCTGGAAGGATGTCCATATCACTGTACTCAAATGCAACCGGTGCCAATGCACTGGCAACATCTCACGACGCGATGAGATGCCTCAAAAAGGAATTTTAGAAGTAGAAATCTTTGACGTCTGGGGAATAGACTTCATGGGACCTTTCCCGTCTTCTTTTGGAAACAAATATATACTTGTCGCTGTTGATTATGTATCTAAATGGATAGAGGCCGTTGCCGCTCTAACAAATGACGCGCGAGTAGTCGTCAAACTCTTTAGAAACACAATCTTTTCTAGATTTGGTGTGCCCAGACTCG
The DNA here is from genome assembly GCA_963859935.3 of Lathyrus sativus. Taxonomy (NCBI): domain Eukaryota; kingdom Viridiplantae; phylum Streptophyta; class Magnoliopsida; order Fabales; family Fabaceae; genus Lathyrus; species Lathyrus sativus. The sequence goes on along the minus strand of OZ012739.1, from coordinate 99,786,319 downwards.
TCATTAGTGACGGTGGTTCGCACTTCATATCGCGAATCTTTGACAAACTCCTCTCCAAATACGGAGTCAAACACCGCGTAGCTACACCGTATCATCCACAAACTAGTGGACAAGTGGAGGTTTCAAACAGAGAAATAAAGCAAATTTTGGAAAAGACTGTCGCAACCTCCAGGAAAGATTGGTCATCAAAACTAAACGAAGCTTTATGGGCTTATAGGACCGCCTTTAAGACACCAATAGGTACCACACCATTTAAATTAGTTTACGGAAAATCATGTCACCTGCCGGTAGAATTAGAGCATAAAGCCTTCTGGGCTATTAAGACGCTGAACTTCAACTACACTGCGGCAGGAGAGAAACGAATCTTGAACCTTCACGAATTGGAAGAGCTCAGGTTGGACGCATATGAGAATGCCCGCATCTACAAAGAAAGAACCAAGAAATGGCATGATAAACGTTCGATCCGGAAACAATTCAGTGTGGGAGACATCGTGCTCCTATTAAACTCAAGATTAAAACTTTTCCCTGGAAAATTAAAATCTAGATGGTCTGGACTTTTTGAGGTAACCAAAATCCTTAAAAGTGGAGCTGTTGAAATCAGAAATCAAATCAACGCACCGTTTATATTAAACGGACAACGTTTGAAGCACTATAATCAAAACGAACACAGCCACCACGTGAGCAATGTGAAATTGCTCGAGCCTCCCGCTCGAACCCCCGAATAGCTTATCACCAAGCTATCGTCAGGCTTTTGACGTTAAAAACAACGCTAATTGGGAGGCAACCCAATTTTTCCCGTTTTTCCTTCTAAACTATGTTTTCATTTTAACTAATAATTTCCATAAATTTCTATTTTTCTTATTTTCTACTATTTATTTTATTTTATTTTTCTTTCTTTTATCACCTTTTGCTACTTAAAAATCTAATCTGAGTAAATGTGATTTAAATTTTTCCAGGATTTTAAAGTTGTTCTACTTTTCTCCCGTTTTTATCTGACTAACCTCCGAGTATGGCTGACATCGACGTTACGATCGTTGTATTTAGAGGACTAGCTCACAAGGCCATATTTGAGGCACTGACTCAGAGAAGTTTTGCTTCGACTATGTACTACGATAGAGCCACCATGGACAAGCTAGGAATCCAGGATATCATTCAGTATCTATTTAACCAATTAGGATGGGAGCAAACTGCTCTAAAGACCCGATTTGCTACCTACCGCGAACTCACGTTCGAATTCCTTAGCTCCTTAAGCTACTTACCCGAACATGGCTATGGATCCACCAAAGAGCTGATAACCTTTAGAATGTTTGGAATGGACCAAACCCACAACCGTACGTCGTTAGCTAACATCCTAGGCTTCCCTAGCGGACCTTTTGTGTTTACCAACACTGAAGAGGATATTGATCTCGAGTTAGAACAATTTTGGGGTACCATCACAGGTAACTATCACCCTGAACCTAATGACATGCACAACAACGAGATACACAATCCAGCACTCCGTTGTTTTCATAGGATTTTAGCCCATACCCTCTTTGGGAAGGAGGAAAACATTACAACAGTCTCAAAAGGAGAGTTGTTCATCCTTTTCTGTGCTTCACAAGGCTGCCCCGTCAATGTTGTCCCTTTTATGATGAGGGCATTCACACGCCTTAATCAGGAACCTCACTCACCCATTTTAATAGGAGGCTTAGTCACCATGATTGCCCATGAAATTGGCCTGAGGTATCACCTGAACAGAGCCATTCGTTTCGGTAACCTCAGATCAATGGACATTCAGTTCTACTTCAACAGACGTATCTTAGGTACCTTAGGACCAGGAGCCTACGAATACCTCATAGTTGATCAACCTGTCCACCTTTTCACATTGCCCAACCACGAGCTAACAAGTATCCACAACAGAAACAATTGGCTTTATGAATTGGACGAGCCTATGGGACCTCCATCACCTCACTCCACACCCCAGGCTTACATGTACGACAGTGATCACATATCAGAAGCACATGACTATATGTACTACCAAGATTATGAGTCCGAAGTGGAGACAGATCCTGAGACCCCTCCTAATTACCATAACTTTCCTGACCCCACTCCTAAACAAGACACAGACGAATTGGACACTGTTCTGAGGACTATGGACGACTTCAAGCTGGAATTAACCACTATAAAAGATGAATTAACGCAACTTCACATGGATTTCGTTACTTACATGGACGTAGTTAGCGACCAATTTGATGACGTTATTCAGCAGATCAACAACTTGAAGCAACCAAAGGTGTGATATTTTAGTTTTCTTTTTAAGTCTAGTTTACTGCATTTCACGTTGTTTCACATTATTTAATTTTGCAATTGTTTCTTTTTGGATATTGTATTACATTAAACTCGTTTTTTTGATTCAATGTTATTTTAATTTCATTCTGGTATTTCCCTTAATTTTGTTTCCTGCTATCTTCTATTTTGTGACTAGTCTCTCATAATGCATTAGAATAAAAAATCACTGTGGAAAACGCCCCCAAGCGAACTTCTGCAATTCTGCAGAATTTGCTGGTGTGACGGTCGTCACACACCCCTGACGGTCATCACGCGTATTACGACCGTCACACACCCCTGACGGTCGTCACGCGAACAAAACCCCAATTCTGTCAAAACAGGGGTTACGAACCTTTCCACCTTCACTCTCCTAATTTCCCCCTTTCACACATTTAAACTCCACTACAACCTTCTGAATTCCCCATTAACCCTCCACCATTACAACTTCCATTTCACTATTATATATTGACCTCTGCATTCCCATACTTCTCCATCCACAGAAACTACCTATTTTCCTTCTCTGAACCTCTCTCTCACGAAAAAATGGCCAGACAAAATCGTGAAAACCCCAACTTGAGCAATATCCTTTCCGAGAAGGCGAGGCCGGCAAAAGGCAGAGGACGAACTACATAGCTTTCCATCAACGGTCGCTTCAACCGACCCGCTACGCTCACCTAGATTCTCTAACAGAACTGGGAATTCTGGATGGCGTCATTTGGATGCTGCAGAGGGCCGACATTTGGCATCTCTGCACCAACCCTCAACCCACCTACGAGCAACTCACACTGGAGTTTCTTAGTTCCTTCGCGTACGTGACTTCACCCGGCGATACCAACCAGCTCACCGGAGCCGCTTGCTTCCGCTTGTTCGGCACCGAATATCAAGTCCCCCAGGACCGCATCGCCGTTATGCTACATTTTTCTCACAGCGACGATGCTCATCGCCGCCCATCCAATCAGTTCTACCATGAAGCTTTCACTCTATGGAACCAACTGACCGGCACCACTACGGATAGTTGGGAGACTCTGAACGCCACTCACATCCACAACCCAACAATCCGCTACTTTCATCGCGTGCTGAGCAACACCATCTTCGCTCGTGACAGTAACCACAAAGTCAACTCAAAGGAGCTGTTCTTTCTCCGTTGCGTGTTTGCTTCGGAACCCGTTAACGCCGCCCCATTCCTCTTGGCTCACATTCAAGCCAATTGAAACCGTGGCTCAAAACCATTCTATTTTGGTGGCATCATCACATCTATTGCCTTAGACCTCGGTCTTGACGATCGCCTCCAGACCCTTCGCCAGATGCCCCCTGTCTTCCTAGACACCGACCATTGTCACGCCTCTCACCTAATCAGATCCTGCGCAGATGGGAAATATCATCCGGTAGTGCAAGGTCGCACTATCCAGAGCATTATCATGCCCTCTCGCACCCGAATGCATCCGCAGGACAGAGCCAACTGGCTCTTCGATCCGAATGCTCCTGCTGCCCTAACTCAGGAAAATGCCCAAGGGCCCAGGGATGAAGTTCAAGACGAGTTGGATAGAGCTGACCAGGCTGAGCCATCACAACCACCTCCAACCGAAGGTCCTTCCTCACGCCGCCGCCGCCGTCCTGACACCGATGACACAACCGCTGCTCTCCTCCGCTGCATCGAACAGCAGAATCAGATGATGCTTATGATGGAACAACAGAACCAACGGGCTGAACAGTTCGAAGCGTGGCAGAGAGAACAAACCGGTCACATGAGGACATCTATGCAGCAGATCCAGGACGTCCAATCCGGCCTGGTCGATGACATGGCCAACCTCACTGTGCGAGTCGACGGCCTCCGTGAGTACATCTTCCACACCGGAGCTTTGAACCTCAAGGCACGCGACGGAAGAGCCAGTAGAGGTAATGATAGAGGAAGAGGAAGGAACTAGTAGTATTTTTCATTTCTTGTATTTTGTTTTTTCTTTCCTTTGTATTTTTCCCTTCCGCATTCTTTCAAATCAGTGAGGACACTGATTGAGATAGTGTGGGAGCGGACCGTTATTTCCCTTTTCCCTGTTATTTCCTATTCCGATTGTACCTTTCTTTCAAATTTTCAATTTAAAGTATTTTTAATTTTGGCAAATAAAGCTCTTATATATATATATATATCCCTCCGTTACGTGAACTCCCCGCGCTTTATCCGACATATACAAAGAAACTTTTATCCTCTCCAAAGCATCACGTGACACGCCTAAGCTTTACCAAGTTTGGAATTCCCAAGAAGAAAATTTTAACAAAGCCACTACCGCCCTGACACCTTAGACCTCTGGTTTATGCGAGTCAGTCTCACTACTTACTCGTACCAAAGCCTCAAGTTCCGACTCAAACGGAGCCCCCAGTAGTTTATACGAGCAGTCAGCACCATCCTAAACACTTCTAAGTAAGAAACTGATGCAAATAAGTGCGTGATCTCTAGTATGAAATGAATAATCATGAAAGAAAAGAAAAGCCATATAGCCTGGATATAGAGACATGTTTGTTCTAAGTTAGGTGCTCCTCGCCCGAGCATTTAGCCCAACGGTATGAAACTCTTGCAGATTTATAGCAGAATGAGCATATGTGCGAAGAAAAATCAAACTAGCAAAGAGATCATAGTCACCAACAGGTTTGCTTGCCATGAACGTGTATGGACAACGGGCTTAATGTGATTGCGCCAGAACGAAACCGGGTAAAATTTGTTGCGAGAAGCTTGAAGCCGAGCTGCAGTAACATGATTGGGACTGGCTTGCATAAAAGAGAGGCCTTCGAAGACTTACAATCCAGTGTCATTGCCGTATATGTTTTGTTTCCATTGGACCCCCGGTTTTTTTCCTAACTTGATGTCTGAGAAATCTTATCGAAGGAAGAGCGTGTCGCGTGCTTGCCGAATTTCAAATTTTTCCTACCTTTACTTGAGGACAAGCAAAGGTTCAAGTTTAAGGGAGTTTGATAACGTGAAATCGTATATATATATAATGATATGTATTTTTACTAATCAGTGACCGGTTTCACTCCGATTTCGGATATTTCCACATTATTTGTCCAGTATTTTGCAGGTATTCAAAGTTCATGCTCAAATGGAGCAAGATGAAGAAAACAAGCAATTACAGATGAAAACCATATGAAAAACAAGCCAAAAACAGCAAATACGAATTTTGCTGATGTGACGACTGTCACAAGCCTATGACGACCGTCATACGTGTTACGACCATCACACATCCATGACGACCGTCATGCTTTAAAAAGTGCAGAAATGCTGCACGTGCTGTGAGTGCTTCCAAATACCAAAAGGAGTGGACCACTAACTCCTACATTTTCTGAGATCAATCCCACTTCCTGAGGCAATTAACCGTTGGAAATTTCATCTATAAAAGGAGGGAGCTGGTACCAGAAAAAGGGAGCGGCATTGAAGACACGAAGTGCTGCCAATTTACTTTCAGAGCAATTTTTAGTTTCCTAATTTCTTATCGTTTATTGTTTCCTTTTTCTTTCTTTCCTTGCAATTGTTGTTTTACTTTCCAAATTCTATTATGAACGAGTAATTGGCACAAAGACTAAATCCTGCCGTCATTTTGGAGGATTTCCCAAAAGCCAATCGAATTATTTACAGGTTCACATTTTAATCGTTAATTGATTTCTATTTCCCATTATAATGCATATTTATATTCTCTGCCATTGTTTACGTGTTCTTAATTTATATTCCATGTCCGGCTAAATTTAAGTAATCGGTATGTAATAAGTGGTCAGATGGGATTCAATAATTAACCGGTACATACTTTCCTTTTCAAACTTATTTATGGCTTCAGTTTTTAAATCGATTTTTCTAAAATAAATGTTCGTCGCGACAGCGAGAACTTATTTAAAAGCAGTTTTGCCACGACAGTGGGAAATTCATAAAGGTACGAACCAACAAGCGACAACTGAGGTTAGGTCCAGATAGTAAAAACTAAGCATTCATTTTAAAAACAGCGAAAACGCTTTAAAAAGGATTAGAGCTTAATGGTTTCTAAAAAGTAATTTTAACCGCGAACGGGATAGCGACAGCATACGTTTCTCCTTAGAGTTGCGACTAGCGTCAACAACCATAGTGAGACAAAGGTCTTTAAACCGTCATTTTCTTCTTAAACTATTTTTGAAAACACCCAAAACACCGGTAACTTGTCGAATCCTTGAAGAACCAACATATTGCATACCGATTCAAGCATTTATACCTTAAGTAACATTTTAGTTCCCCTATAGTTTACACACTTATTCTGCTTTTATTCCCCTAAAACCATACCAACCTAGCTAAACACAGTAACACCCGAAAATACTAGCTTGATTACGAGTCCCTATGGGATCGATATATTTTATTACTACGCGATAGACTGTGCACTTGCAGTTAGTTCAGTTAGACAAAGAAAGTCGCGATCAATCATCTCTGAAAGTGACGTGTGTCGCTTCCGCAAAAATAAGGTGCCGGCAAAACAAAAGAGTCTCCACCTTTCGTTATTTATCCCTCGGAACGGGAAAGGAAACGATCGGAAAAACCTGACGAAAAGGTATAAGACAAGGTCATCGCAACCATTGTCTGGGTTTGGGAGTCGGTTACGCAAGGGGAAGGTATTAGCACCCCTCACGTCCATCGTATTCGATGGGATCCATGCTTGTTGTGTTTATCTGACGGGTTGGTTTTATCTATCTACCTATCAAGGCTGGTCTGAAAAGAAAAGAAAATGACTCGGAAAAGCGCCGCACTTTATGCCTACGTATTCTCATTAGAGAATGAGAAATCAGAGTCAACATAGTTCGCCTAACTACGGGGTACGGGAAAGGTGGCTCGCCAATACGTCAGTATTGTGCCTACGTACTCTCAACAGGTATGAGAGATCAGATCTTACGTAGTTCAGGATAATACGGGTCACGGGAATTCAGATTCATCTGTTTTATCGAGTAGGGTTAACAGACAGTTCCAGCAGTTGGATGTACGCAGCTCGACCCTTGGAGACTTAGGCGTTACCGTTTGCGGTAGAACTGGGAGTTAATGACACTCTTTTCTTCAGAAAAGCTTTCCTTTGAATTACGGGCCCACGGGGCAAAGAGGTTTGAAGTTTGTTTTCTGTCTTTTACGGAAGAACTGTTTTTTATGGATGTTTGCAACCAATATCGCACTAGAGACTATGACCTGTGGGTGAATGCGTCGCATGTCACCCAAAGGGTGCCATACTAAACATCCAGACTGTTGAAAAGAAACTTTCCAACAATCCTTTCTCAGATAGCTTAAGGCTCGTAACGTACGACGTCAATTAACCTTTATTACTGTATTTTAATTTGTTTCAAGATGAGAAGAGAGAACAGGCTCAACTAAGGGGAGACTATCAAGTCCTAATGTTGTCATGCCAAGGATTCATCCTATGGTTGAGGTTTGAAACAGGGAACTCCTAGATGTTATCATGCATAGGTATCAACCTAAAGTTCTAATCATCACTTCCTTATCAAAGGAAGTGAGATTCCTAGGGGATCATGTCAATGATAAACAGAAACAGATAAAGCATCAGCTTAAACAGTAAACAGTAAACAACTATAAAATGCATGCAATGCAAGTGAGGGAGGAAATGTGTGTGGGGGATCAGCCTCCACAAGCTCATCTCAACCTCAAGCCAGATATGAATAACTGTAATCATACAGAAGAAATGAAATAAAATGCCATCAAGCAAACACAATAACTGCAATCATACAGAAGAAATAACATGCTATCAAGCAAAATACAGTAACTGCAATCATACAGAAGAAATAACATGCTATCAAGCAAAATACAATAACTGCAATCATACAGAAGAAATAACATGCTATCAAGCAAATCACAAACCACATAGGCAAGGGAGCAGGGCTCTACCGAATACCCGCAAGCAAAGCCATACAGTAACAATACAAGCAGAGGGAGCAACTCAACCTCTAGTGTAATCATGCTCCTAGCTTAAATCAATCTAAATATGAACTTATTCTAATGCATCAAGCAAATCAAACAAGTCACATCAATACAGTTGCACAACAAGCAAACAGACAGGACATAAAGCAGATCAACAGCTTCTACAGCTTCTCAGCAAAGCTCTCCTCTGACAGCAACTTAGTCCTTAGTCTTCAACTGCTCTTTAAGGCTATCATCTTCAATAGCAAGTGTCAACTTGCTTCTTCAAGCTTTCAAGGCATCAATCACAAGTATCAACTTGTTCTTCATCTTCTTCAAGCTTCAACTCTTCATTCAATCTCAATTTGATCTCCTTCATAAGTGTCAACTTGTTCTTCTTGGTCTTCAAGCTTCAGCTCCAATGGCAGTCTTTAGTAGCAAGTGTCAACTTTTAGCATCTTCAATCTTCTAACAAGGAATTCCATCCTCTAGCAAGGGAGAAAGATTCATCTAACAAGAGCAAGGTTTGGATGATTGACAGCAGAGTGAAGACCAAAGGTCACCACTAAGCACCCCATCATCAGAGAAAGGGACCCTCAAAGGTTCTACCAACTTGTAAAGAGCCACACATCCTACCAAAGGAGGGATTAGGCCTTTACAAGGGGTCCTTACATCATAGGGAAGAATGGAAGTGATCAACACCTTCCATGTTTATGAAAGAAGAGAATCTATCTAGAAGCTCTGGCTGCCAACCCTAATCTTAACACCTAATCAACACTACACCAAAAGAAGGGAAGTCCTCACATCCAAGCTTCCTCAAGCATTCCATTGTAGCCCAAGCTTGTCTTCAACGTCATCCAAGAGTAAGAGAGGCAAGACCCTAATCTAAGGGAACTAAAGAAGTCATTCTAGTTGAATTAGCAAGTTAGGATCACCTAAAACCTAGTACTAAAGTTAGTCCTAACTAAAATACTAAAACCAATTATAAAATCCTAAAAAAATAACTATGGGACCTTAATTCAATCATGAATCTACCATACAAATCCAGAGGTTGAATCATCCACCAAGTCCTAGAAATAAAACCTAGATCACAAGGTACTAAGCACAAACCCTAAAAATAGAGCACCTAAAGCTTCAACTTAAAACTACCACCTAACTTCATCACAAAAATTTGATAAAAATCTAAGGGGAACATGCATATCTATGCTAGCTACACACAAAAAATCAAGGCAAGAATCATCACCAAATGCTCCAACAAAATTCATCAAAACAAGGTATCAACCATGGCCATTTTAATATCAATTAATATTCAAAAAATGCAAATAAAATAAAAAATGCATGAACTCTTAATATTTTTAATCTACAAAATTCTAGATTCAATCATGAATCAAGGGAAAAAAATTTGGAATTAATTGAGTTAATTTCGTATTTTTTATGAATTAATCTCTAAGTCACATAAAATAATGAAAATTAAAAGAAAATAAAATAAATTAATAAGCATGCGTGGTAAATAGCAATCCAAGACAGTTTATTTCAAAGAGTTGGGCCAAAGGGGGGTGTGGATATGACTCTGAGTGCTAAGCCCAAAACCAGTCAATTAATGAAACGGTGCGTTTCATTTGGGAATCTCTCTTCAGATTTGAGAAGCAATCCTGGCCCTCCAACGCACGCTTGAGTCAAAGGTCAAACCCTAATCTGAGGGCCCTTGTTCATCGTCCCCAATTTGAACCTGCAACCTGCGCGCGAACCAGCCATCGCCAGTGGCTTTTCCGGCCACCCCTGCAGAACCCTAACTTCCTCTACAGCCCACCATTTGCCACGATTCCTGAATGAATCTTGACCAGAATCTTCCCAGCAATTCAACCATACCAATTATTCATCCTCAAAACGCATGAATCATGAAATATCAATCTCAACCGAAAATGGCATCTGACCTAAATCATCTCTAATCAAGCAATTAAACATCCTAAATCCAACTACTCATCATCAGGATCCTAACCGCATATGAATTTCTATCTATCACTACCTAAATCATGCATAATCAAGAAATTCACCAACATGTGTTCAAGCTTGCAACAGAAGTGGTTCTTGCACAATTCGACCTCCACAACAATCCATATTCACTCCAAATTTCCCTCTGAAGCTAATGCACACCTCCAATTGGCTTGGTTCTTCCTTGAATTGAAAATTCGATCTCAACTTGCATTCATGAAACTTTGATCTCTCTCTCTGCAACCAGCACCAATCTCTTCCAAAAAAAGCACTGAACTCACTCAATGACTTATATAGAAGTGATTAGACTCATCTAGAAACTTCTGGATCCATCCAAATGAGATTTTGGATTTTCAATTTCTCCTCCAAATATCATTCATGGCATATGCAATATCTCCTCTGTTTGGGCCTCAGAAAACTTGGTTTTCACTCCTCATGAGCTTAGGAATTGAATGGTGATGTTTGTTTCCTTGTTTGCAAGCCAAAGGTGTGAGTTGGATATGTTGCTTCATCATGAAGAAATGAAATGGAATGTTATTCAAATGACCTAAAATCAAAATTCTAACCTTGCCATTGTTTGTAAAATCATTTTTCCACTCAACTTGACCTATAATTTTGTTTCATTTGGTCACAATGAATTATTTGAATTTTTGGCCATTAAATCCTTTTAATTCTTTCTTTTTCAAAATTTCTTGAACCAAGTCTCTCCTTGAGCCATTTCAAAGCCTCCTTACTGCATGGTAAAGGTTAAAACCCCATTTTGATCAACTTTCTAGTTGAACAAAATTTCATTTGAGACATCTAAGTTGGTGAAAATAGCCTATGATCACAAATGACCTATAATCACCAAATGTCCAAAATACCCTTGACTTGTCAAAGCCATAACTTGAGTTCTACAAATCCTATCAAGGACTTCTAGTACTCTATGGAAAGCTAAGAGGATAAGTAACAACATTCATGTTGACCAAAAGTTCATAGGAATCATCCTTTTTGGCCAAAGTTTCATGCAAGTCGGATAACTTTCAAGCCCCAAATTCACATACCTCAGATGACTTGTAACTTGTCAAAGCCATAACTTGAGCTCTACAAATCCTATCAATGACTTCTAGCACTCAAATTAAAGCTAAGACGATGCTCTACAACAATCATGTTGGGGACAAGATGAGATGACAATCACATATTGAGCTAAATTGCCTTGAAGATAGGGGTCAAACTAGGGGATTTTACACAGTCAAGCCTTGGAAACCCTAGCTTGAAACTTCTCAAACTCTTCAATCATGATGAGTTAAACTTGGATTCATCCTTATAACATCTCAATTCATCAATCCATGATCACATGTCTATTGAACTAGGTCTCAACCTTCTTCAAATCCTCAGTTGACTTAGGGTTGACCCAGTCAAACCCTAATTGCATCAATCCTGGCTGAGGCTTCTTATTCTTGCACAATGACTTGTCTAGGCCCCAAAGTGATCTTCAACACTTCTCATGAGCTCTCTCAAGACCTCAAGTCTAACTTCATGGCTTCAGAATCATCTGATGACTTCCCACAACTCTCAAGTTAGGAGACACACACTCTTGGTTTCAATCACTCTCTCTGAGGATCTTTTGATTTCTCTGACAAGGATATCAACCCTTGAACACCTGAATAAGCCTCTTAGCTATCTTCATAGTCTTGTGTAGCTCTTAATTGGTAATCATACCTCTTGATATCATGCATACATGTCAATGAAATGCAAATGATAATGCTAATGTGAATGAAATGAAACATAAGCTAGGTAAAGAAATGTTGAGCAAATTTTGGGGTGCAACAGCTACTCCTATTCAAACGGCTTGGACCTGACTGGGTGAGAAGCGAACGGCTCTCAAACAATCAAGGTAAAAGACGGTTGAATACCAACAAACCCTGAAATTTGCCAACTACACAGGTACACGGTACTCTGATGGAGACAAATCTTCGGAGACTGAAATAATAGTGCACGGCAACTAGCTGGAGAATTGGTCACACGGTAACCGGTGAAATGTCTAATCTCAAATCTCCTTCAGGATGATCATCTAATTTTGCTGTAGATCTTCACCCTCAAGTCATTAAGGGGTTGCGGGCCATTCGGCAACCGGCGATACATAGTTGATATTGCCATCAGGCATTCTGCGGCGCTGCTGCAGAAGAATTCCTCGGGACTCATCAGGTCATTAGGAACTTTTTAACAATCAAGTTAATCATGTCGTCGGGCATTCAAAGGAATTTTTGGGCATCAGTCGGACTTCATCAGTAAGTCTGAAAATAGGATCCTCAGTCAATCATGAACCAAATAAGGATATACAATCTTTTACCATCAGGCACTCCGCATCAGCTGAGAGAACTGCTTTGTCAATACAGTGGGACTTTCAATCACCAAGTCTTCAAGGACATTTCAACTCCTCTATTTAGAATCTGCTGGGGAGAACACATCTTCGCTGGGGATTCTGGAGAACTATCAAGTAACTCTGCTTCGGGGACCCAGAAATTACTCTGAGTGAATCAACTCTGCTGAGGACTTCAAGAATCATCTCGGACAAATAACTCCGCCGGGGACTTCAAGAATCATCTTGAACCAATAACTCTGTTGGAGATTTCAGGAATCATCCTGAGCAAACACTCTGCCAGGGACTCTAAGCATCAACTTGAGCGACCCTCTCTGGCGACTTCACTGGGGGTTTTAAGAATCATCCTAAGCAAACCACTTCGCTGGAGGATTCAAGAATCATCTTGGGCAAACCACTTTGCTGGGGAATACCTGCAAAACAAGAACAGTAACGACCTAGCTCATGTTTCATATGCGTATGGTTTGACAATGGCGCAATGCTCCACACGGTGGAAATGCTATGCGTTTAGGGTAAATGCTATGCAATCATGCCAAATACTATGACCCCATCAGCAAAATAAATGCTGAAGGGAGAATCCTCCTGTCAAGGAGAAAGGACCACTCTGGTGGAGGAAGGACTCATCCTGCCAAGGAGAAGAAGTCACACCAATCTCAATTAGACTCCGCCTGGGGAAATGATCTTCAGTTGACTGCTGCAAGGGAATAAAGCTCTCTGAGAACTTGGACTCGCTCAACCGGGTATTCAGACCACAAACTGTCGAGGGAACAATATCAATGGCAGAAATAAACTGCACGGCCTTCGCGGCAAAGCTTTCCTAGAGATAACGACTCCGATGGGGAAATACAGCATCAGCTATTCAACACTCTACTGGGGAAAACCAATCATGGCCCCCACGACTTCCAAGGACTCGGCTCTCTTGGGGGTTTGCAAACTCGGTTGGGGAAGAAGGAATCATCCTGCTTACTGGGGAGAGTACGACTCTGTGGGGAATTTCAATTCCGCTGAAGACTTCAGTCTGAACTTTTGAAAGCTGCATACTTCGGTATATGACTCAGCTGGGGAGACGACGATCCTTCAGGATACATCTGATTGGGGAGAGAATCTTCTCTGCCTGGGGAGACATATCAATGCTTACGATCTCATGTTCAAACTCCACGGGGAGGTGCTGCTGAACTTGCTGGAATATGCCCTACCTGTAACAGCACAAACAAACAGACAATATACCCTTCTCAAAGGGACCTATCAAGGTTATCATCTTGTAACAATGTTCAAGTAATTCATTGTTTCAACAATCAGTGGCCTAGGCCAGTAAGTTTATGTATGCGCATTTTATCAAAAACATCGGCGTTCTTTTTCGCAAGCAAAACAAGTAAATGTTAAACAAGCAAACAGAATTGCTGAATAGTATACATTTTATTGATAACGAACCCCTGAATGGGCAAAAATGTTTTACAATAGATGTAAGCTCCTGGAATGAGGAAGCCGTGCAAATATAAAAACATAAATATACATCAGTATATACACAAATGTCGGCAATGAGGCGTAGACGAACACCATGAGTTGATCCCTCTATGACCCACTCGACTTCGATACTTCTCCGACGCTTCAGCTTCAGAAGAGATTGATTCAGATAAACAGCCCTCAGGTCTTCCAAACCACTAAACAATGAAAGTCCACACGTGGAACGCAGTCATTTGCTTTTTCAAATCCCTAACTTTTGCCTGAATCGCCCTTTCGGGTTTTCGATTCACCGGGATACCCTTTTTTGCCAAAGTCGCCCTTCCGGGTTTTCGACTTCGCGGGTGTACATTTTTCCATTTATATCCCTAATTTTTGCCCGAACCTCTTTCCTTTTTTATGGTTCGCCGGGACGCCCCATTTTTGCCTGGATATTCTTTTTCTTTCCAGCGGGTCATTCTTTAAGCAAAGTATTTTTTAACTGCGTCCACGTTCACCGGAGATGCAAAATCTTCGCCATCCATCGTGGATAGCAACAAGGCTCCTCCCGAGAAGACCTTGCTGACGACTTACAAACCTTCGTAATTGGGAGTCCACTTGCCCCGGTGATCGGAGTGTGGTGGAAGAATCTTCTTCAAGACGAGATCACCCGTCTGAAAGCTTCTAGGATGCACCTTCTTATCATAGGCTTTCTTCATTCGGCTTTGGTACAGACGACCATACGCAATTGATGCTAATCTTTTCTCGTCCATCAGGCTGAGTTGGTTTAGTCGGTTCTTAATCCATTCTGCCTCATCGAGTTTCACGTCAACCAAAACTCGTAAAGAAGGGATCTTCACTTCTAACGGTAGGACAACTTCCATACCGTACACCAGTGAGAAAGGAGTTGCCACGGTTGATGTACGTACCGTTGTACGATAATCGTGCAATGCAAATGGCAGCATCTCGTGCCAATCCTTGTAGGTCACAACCATCTTCTGTACAATCTTCTTAATGTTCTTATTGGCCGCTTCAACGGCGCCATTCATCTTCGGCCGGTAAGGAGATGAGTTGTGATGTTCGATCTTGAAACTCTGGCACAGCTCCTTCATCATCTTGTTATTCAGATTCAAACCATTATCAGTAATGATCCGCTTGGGAATTCCGTAACGACAGATGATGTCCCTCTTTATGAATCTAGCCACCACCTGCTTGGTCACATTAGCATATGAGGCTGCCTCCACCCACTTGGTGAAGTAGTCGATAGCTACTAGAATGAAGCGATGACTGTTAGATGCAGTGGGCTCGATCTTGCCTATCATGTCGATGCCCCACATAGAGAATGGCCACGGGGAGGACATTACATTCAACGGGCACGGCGGCACGTGAATCTTATCAGCATAAATCTGGCATTTATGACATATCTTCGCGAATTTGAAGCAATCCGACTCTATCGTCAGCCAGTAGTATCCTGCTCTCAGGATCTTTCTTGTCATAGCATGCCCGCCGACGTGCGTACCAAATGTGCCTTCATGGACTTCTTCCATGAGCATACTCGCTTCTTTCTCATCTACACACCTGAGTAGCACGAGATCGTGGTTTCTTTTATACAAAACTCCATCAGGATTGAGATAAAAGTTTCCAGACAGCCTCCTCAGAGTCTTCTTATTCTGGGTTGACGCTCCCGCAGGATACTCCTTAGTCATAAGGAAGGTCTGGATATCATGGAACCATGGCTTGCCTTCGGAGGCTTCCTCGATCGCAAAGATAAATGCAGGTCTATCAAGACGAGAAAGGACAATTCTTGGAGCTTCATTCCAAAAGTTGACTTTATACATCGAAGCCAACGTGGCTAAGGCATCAGCCATCTGATTTTCAGCTCTGGGCACATGATGGAGTTCCACTCGATCAAAGAACGGAAGCAGCCTTCTGGCATAGTTCATGTACGACACCAAATTCGATTGACGAGTCTCCCACTCCCCTTTAATCTGGTTAATCACAAGTGCCGAGTCACCATATACACCTAGGTTCTTGATTCTCAAATCAATTGCTTCTTCTAGCCCCATGATGCATGCTTCGTACTTCGCTTCGTTATTGGTGACCGGAAATGTCAGTCTCGCGGTAAACAGGATGTGGGATCCCTGGGGAGTTGTGATGATCGCCCCAATGCCACTTCCGTAAGAATTAACCGCCCCGTCAAATATCAATTTCCATTGGGATTTCCTATCTGGACCCTCGTCGGGCCACGGTTCGTCGCAATCCTTCGCTTTAAGAAACATGATATCCTCATCAGGGAATTCAAATTTCATCGGCTGATAATCTTCGATTGGATGTTCGGCAAGGTACTCAGACAATACGCTTCCCTTGATGGCCTTCTGGGAAACGTACTGAATGTCATATTCCGTCAACACCATTTGCCATCTAGCAATCCTGCCCGAAAGCGCTTGCTTCTCGAAGACGTACTTGATTGGATCCATCTTCGAAATTAGCATGGTTGTGTGATTGAGCATGTACTATCGTAAACGTTTGGCAGCCCAGGCTAGTGCACAACACGTCTTCTCCAGCATCGAGTAACGAGATTCACAGTCTGTGAACTTTTTACTCAAATAGTAAATGGCATGCTCCTTTCTGCCCGTCTCGTCATGTTGACCGAGAACACACCCCATGCTATTCTCAAGAACTGTCAAGTACATGATTAAGGGTCTTCCGGCCACTGAGGGTATCAAGATCAGAGGTTCCTGTAGATACTGTTTTATCTTATCAAATGCCTTCTGGCAATCCTCGTTCTAGATAATCGCCTGATCTTTCTTCAGCAGTCTGAACATCGGTTCACACGTGGCTGTGAGCTGAGAGATAAACCTTGCAATGTAGTTTATTCTTCCCAGGAAACCACGAACTTCTTTTTCTGTTTTTGGCGCTGGCATTTCTTGTATTGATTTTATCTTTGCAGGATCAACCTCGATGCCTCTTTCACTCACGATAAACCCCAGTAGTTTTCCCGACCGTACTCCGAAAGTACACTTGTTAGGATTCAGCCTCAACCCGAACTTCCTAAGCCTCTCAAAAAGCTTCAGCAAATTGACCAGATGTCCCTCCTCCGTTTGGGACTTCGCAATCATGTCATCAACATAGACTTCAATCTCATGATGAATCATATCATGAAACAAAGTGACCATTGCTCGTTGGTAAGTGGCCCCTGCGTTCTTCAGACCGAAAGGCATTACCTTGTAGCAGAAGGTTCCCCAGGGTGTAATAAACGTAGTTTTCTCCATGTCCTCCAACGCCATCTTGATCTGATTGTAGCCGGAGAAGCCATCCATGAATGAAAATACGGAGAACTGAGTTGTATTGTCGACCAACACATCAATATGGGGGAGCGGGAAATCATCTTTAGGGCTCGCCCTATTCAAATCCCGATAATCGACGCACATTCGCACCTTACCGTCTTTCTTCGGTACAGGTACTATGTTGGCGACCCACGGAGGGTAAGTAGTGACCGCTAAGAAGCCAGCATCAAGCTGCTTTTGCACTTCTTCTTTGATCTTAACGGCCATATCTGGTCGTGTCCTCCTAAGCTTCTGCTTGACGGGAGGACAATCTTCTCGCAGCGGCAAGTGGTGGACCACGATGTCAGTATCAAGTTCGGGCATATCTTCGTATGACCAAGCAAAGATGTCACTATACTCTCTTTGCATCTCAACTAATCTTTACTTTACATCACTCTGCAATGCGACCCCTATCCTGACGTTCCTGACAAGTTCTTCAGAACCCAGATTCACAATCTCAATCTCTTCTTCGTGAGGCAGAATAACTTTCTCTTCTTGTTTCAACAAGCGGGCCAACTCTTCGGGAAGGTCTTCGTCTTCATTAATCTCTCCTTCAGCTTGATAGATCGGGCAATCGAAGTCGAAGTGAGTCGTAGAAGGTCTAGAGTCGATGTCATCTGCTATGTGGATCCTGCAATAACAAGGGTTAAGCGTAAAACAAGGATATGCAGGTTAGCACAAACCCTATTGCCATTTTATTGTTTTTCAAAGCAAATATAAAACAGGAATAACAGAGATCACAACATTTGAATACGAAGAAAAACGCCTTTTGATTTATTGGTAAAATGCATGTACATAATCAAACAAGGCCCTGACAATAAAACCACTATGCCCCGGGTAGGACATAGGGTTGTACAACAATTGGAGAAAGTAAATCATTACTCTTTGCCTGTCACTTGGATAGTATCCCTGATGGACCAGTTGTTGAGGCTCTCGCCTGGTTTGCTTGGCTGGATCCAAGAGTCTAGGTCGCAATCGCTGTCTTCGCCGTCTTCAGACACTGGGTTGACACTTTCAAATATCACCCCGCCACTGGTAAACTGGATCGGCCCTTTACCTCGCGACGCACTGTGAGAAGTGGAGGCTTCAGCCGTAGGAGAGTATCCTAACCCAAACTTGTCCTGTTTGTTAGGTATTTCTAGAATTCGCCCCTAACCTGGGGTAGATCCGGCCTGAACAACGGCTCGGGCTTCCTTGAAGGAAGAGAGGGTCATCTCTGGTTTTTCAGTAATTATAGGAGTCACGTCCTTGACTTTAACAACTTCGAATGCCTGACATAGGGTTTCGTGGATTTCCCCATCCATCTCGACATACTTGAAGGACGACAAATGGCTCACCATTATGTCTTCCTCGCCGCAAACAATCATGATGCTGCCTCCGACAGCATACTTGAGTTTCTGGTGCAACGTGGAGGTCACGGCGCCAGCAGAATGGATCCACGGCCGACCTAAGAGACAGCTTTAGGCAGACATGATGTCCATGATGTAGAAGACTGCGTCAAAAGTTTCCGGCCCAACTTGGATTGGCAACGTTACCTCTCCAAAAACATGACGCTTGGTTCCATCGAAAGCCTTCACAACCAGATCACTGGGTGCGCAAATCAATCCTAGAGTATCTAACTTCATCAATGCTTTCTTTGGAAGAACATTGAGCGATGACCCTGTGTCCACCAACACATGAGACATAATCGTTCCCCTACACTCTATCGAGATGTGCAGAGCACTATTGTGGTTCCTTCCCTTTGGTGTCAGCTCCAGGTCGGTGAACCCTAATCCGTTTCCAGCATTTACGTGGGCTACGACCCCTTCCAACTGGTTGACCGATATTTCCTACGGTACGTACGTGGCATTCAAGACCTTTAACAGCGCATTGCGATGTGACTCCGAACACAGCAACAAATTCAGGATGGAAATTTTAGAGGGTGTTTGATGGAGGTGATCCACGATCTTGTAATCACTCTTCTTGATCAACCTCGTGAACTCTTCAGCGTCCTTAACAAGTAAGTCCTTCTCTACCCCACGAGGGGTTTCCTCAACGACTTTACTCTTTCCCTTGTCGGTTCCTTCAGCTTTGTCCGCCACAATCTCAGGTGGAGCGAATACTCTTCCGCTGCGCGTGATTCCGCCAATTCCCACTAGGTTATCCACAGATCTCCAAGATGGTTCTAGTTCCAACTTATGTTCGTTGCAGTAGACGTCAGCCCCATAATGCCACGGGACAGCGTTGGTGCTTTCAAAAGGTATCGGCCCGGCCTTCGTGATGGTGATAGTGGGCGGTCTGGATGCAGAAATAGTGATCGTCCGGCGAGGGATGGTGATGGTGGCAACCTCATCATACTGCTTCAGCATTACCTCTCCAGATCCACATTCGGCCCTTCGGCTAAACTGCAAGATTCCTTCGGTCATCAGACTCTGAATCCCTTCTATTAGCTGTTCACATCCATCAGGACGAGTCGCACAGCCCATACACAGTTCTCCACAGCCTGGAAAGAAACCTCTCTTCATCAGCTTGGCTTTGACGAAGCTGAGCAGTGTCTTCAAATCTCTGACGTCAGTCAACACATCCAAATTCTCGTCTTCAATAACGGCATTCACCCCACCTCCCCTATGATTCGGCATAGGGTTCTTCGTGACATTTGGCACATTATCTGAGAAATTGATGATCTTAGCATCCACCATATCCTGCACCTTGTGCTTGAAGGCTTTGCAGTTTTCTATCGTGTGGCCTGGTGCCCCTGAGTGAAACTCACATGTTGCATTCGCGTCGTAACCCGGCGGAGGTGCCCCTGTCAAGGGAGCCAGGGTTCTCTTCTGGACTAGCTGTAACTGAAGCAGAGTTTGTAACAGCTGAGCATATGACATGGGCGGTGTCTCAAGGTGACAGCTCGACAGAGGTGCCCTGTTTTGATACTTTATGTACCCTTGCTGATTCGGATGCTGCTGCTGTGGCTGGGGTTGTTGGATAGCAGGGATGGTTATGCTAGCCACCTGCTGGCGAGGGCCTTTACCCTTCCTTCGAGCGTTGGACACGGCGCTCGTCTCTCCTTCCCGCCTTTTGCCACCATACGGTTTCTTCCCTCCTCCAGCTGAGGATAGATCACCTTGAATTTTCCCCAGTTTGATCCCATTTTCAACGTGCTCGCCGGTGATGATGAGATCCGAGAAACTTCCAGACATACCGCTGACCAATTTCTCGTAATAAACCCCCGGGAGGGTGACTACAAACATTTTAACAAGCTCCCGTTCAACCATCGGCGGCTGAACTCTCGCTGCTAATTCACGCCACCGCTGGGCGTATTCTTTGAACCCTTCATTGTTCCTCTGTGACAAATTCGGCAGTTGGACTCGGTTCGGAGCCAAGTCACTATTATATTAGTAATGGTGCACGAATGCTTCAGCAAGTTCCTTCCACGTGCGCACACTGGTAGGCTCCAAACTCATGTACCATTCCAAGGATGGCCCGGACAAGCTATCCTGGAAGAAGTGCATCAGCAACTTCTCGTCTTCAGAGTGAGCGGACATTTTCCGGTAGTATGACCTTAAGTGGACGCGAGGGCAAGTGGTGCCCTTGTACTTCTCGAAATCGGGTACCTTGAATTTAGGAGGCACCTTGAAATCAGTAATCAATCCCAACTTGGACATGTCGACACCCATAGTGTTTAGGTTCTCGAAATTCCTCATCTTGTCCTCGAGTGCCTTAAACCTCAGACGTGCTTCAGCAGTCAGCTCTCCTTCCGCACCCTTCTGGGAGAACAAATCTTCTTGACGGTTTTCTAACCACGGCTGATGCCCATACAGATTTCCGACACCTGCGTTGCCGTTGCCCAGTCCAACATTGACATTAGCTTCAAAATTCCCATTACCGACGCCAGTCGTATTACCATTGAGCCCCATGTTAGCGATCACGTTGTCGTTGCCACTGCCATTCCCCCCGGTCACAGGGATGCCATTCTGAGGAGTTTCAACAGGTGGAGGGGTTGGAACACTCCCACCGTGGAGTACACCATTGTTGTCAATCCTTGAAATCAGAGGCTGGACCAATGTTCTGAGCTGGTTTTGGCCGTTGGCAACCACTTGCATGAGCTCCATGAAGCGGTCCATCCTTTCTCGGAGTTCTTGAACGTCAGTCTGCACTTGCTCCATTGCTCTGGCTTGATTTGCTCTGGTCGGAGAATGGTGGATTGGTCTTTGATCAATCCTGGAACAACCTGAAACAACCTGTATACACAAAAGGGTTAGAAAAAATAACAAAGTGCCCGTTATGCAGATGCTTCATGCAAATGCAAACGTGTGTCTGTGCGTTAGGGAGATTTTCCCCCGATCCTAGTGCCTGAGTGCCAGTGCTGATAATAAGAAGTCCGAGTCCAGTCATGGAAATAACATCTCATATATAAAGAAAGTCCATCAAGGCAGTACACAACGTTACTGAGTACAAGCAGAATCAATAGCATGACCTTAACCAACAAGCATGGTGATGGTCAGTATACAACAATGATCAAAACAAAAGGATTACAAATATAGTGAAGCACGGCCACGGGCTCGAAACTCTTCTAACATATCCCTCGTTTCTGGATGATCAGGCCGAGTGAGCAACCCGTCGACGAGTAACTCCCTCTGCCTAATAGTGTATCGAAGACCTTCAAATGAGTCTTCCCATGCTCCTTCGCCAAAACAATCTTCTAACTTCCGCTTCTTGGACTCAAACGTCAGTTTGCGCTCCTTCAGGTTAGCAAGAGCCTTGTTGAACAGGCCTTCAGCGGCATATCTGCGAGCGGTTTCCTCATCAAACCTCTTCTCACTAGCCTTCACCTGGGCTTTCAACTTGGAGATCTGCTGTTTCAGTTTATCCTCCCGTTCCTTGTCGTTGGCTAGGGTGGCCTTCCAATGCTGATTAAACTTGGATATTCTCCGGTACGCTTCATCCAAGTGCTGCTTCTTAGTGGCCAGTACATCATTGACAACTTTGAAGTCTCGACCCAAGCGCTCACGCTCAACCATCTGCTTAGTCAAATCCTTCCCCAACTGGTTCACCAGCTCTGTTTGCCTCTTGAAGGAATGGACGGCTTCGCTTCTCTCGCTTCTGAGTTGAGCCAATTCTTTCTCCAGTTCTTCATTTGCCTTCTTCAGCTCGTCTCTCTCAGCTAATACCTGATTATGCTGTTGAATAGGCACGGTGGTAGGCTCTTCAATCACTGGAGGGCTTTCCGGCTGGGCAGGTGGAAACGGCATCCCGATAATATCTGCTCTGGCTCTGATCCAAGTCACATATGGAGCGTAGGCTTGGCTATTACTTTTTCCCAGCAATGGTTTTCCTCACTTACTGATACCATTCCAAGCGTGCTGAAGCTTAGATAACATATCCCCCTCTAGAAGACCAGTGAGGTACAGAGATTCCTGCACCTCTTCATCCTTCGGCGGAGCTCTCAAAGCATAAGCAAACTGTCGGACCAGCAGAGATGGATTATAGTTGATACATCCCTTCCTGCCTATCAAAGGCACATTCGGAAACCCGCTGCAGCTAAAGATGATCTCAGTACCCAACCTATCTCTATCAAACCAGGCAATATCCTCCGCTGACAGACTCATCAAGCGCTCAGACCACTCAGCTGTGGCTGCAGACGAAGCAATGGGACCCTTCTTGGGTAGGTGACTATCAAGCCATCTATAGAGTAGGGGCACACAGCACGAGACATTCTTACCCCTTCTGTTCTCGTTTTTGTAGTGGATGGAATGGTAGACATCTCCTATCAAGGTAGGGACTGGATTCCCTGATGCAAAGATGTGAAAGGCGTCGAAGTCTACAAAGTCGAGCATATTGGGGAACAGAATGATGCCATATATACACAGAGCAAGAATAGCGTTGAACACGATCCAATAGCCGTCTTTGGCACACTGTTGGGCCTTTCCCACTAAGAATTGTAGGGAGAAACCGAGAACCCTGTTCCAACTATACAAGACCAACTCGGAGGCATCCAAATGAAGTGAAGGGGCTAGACTAGCCAAATTAGGCGCAGCATCCATATGAACAAAGGGCATCTGACTCTTGATAGGCACACCTAACAAATCAGCATACTCCTCTAGTGTAGGTGCGAGAATAAAGTCCGGGAAAGTAAAGCATCTCAAAGGAGGGTCATAGAACTGCAGCAGGGCGTGCAACCCATTCAACTCAAACACAGAGGGTTTACGAACCAGGCTGAGCAGTTTCCCATAAGACTTTCTGAATTCACCTCTCACAGAATCATCTGCCAAAGCAATCAAACCAGTCAGGTGAACAACATCAGGAGTGGGGAGCTTGTAGGCCACAGTCTTCCTCAGAGAACCCATAATAGCACAATAGAAGGCAAGAAAACCTGAACCGGGGGAAACGGTACCTGCAACACAGACACACGTTAATGAAATGCAAATGAATATGCAAAACAATGCAAAATGCCATCATGCAGCAGGAGATCAAGACAAATGTGCTGTTGAAGAGATGGAGGTGAAGATTCTGTATCAACAAAACCACAATACTGCTCTGTCAAGAACAACCACTATCTCTGATAACAAGAAAACCCTGGTATCGGACCATAAATCTGCTCTGTCAAGAACACCCATATATCTGATGATGAGGAGAAACCCCTGATGTCAGACTATAACTCTGCTCTGTCAAGAACACACATACATCTGATAATAAGGACTTCCGATACAGAACCATAACTCTGCTCTGTCAAGAACAAATACACATCTGATGATAAGAACCTCTGATACCAACAAAACTGATCCACTATCAAGAAAACCAGGTAGTCTGAAGGTTAAGGTTTCCTGCAACGAACCCGACCCTGCTCACAGGTATGGACCTAAACTGACACAAGTTCGGCATCCTATGCGGTCATCAGCGTCACAGACATTCAAGAGGGGTGATACGATACCCAGAAGGTGTGGCATCACCATCTCATGAAGCGGCCTCCCTCAGCTGAATTCCAAATGATCGGTCCCCAGAGTCGACAATCCTCCAAACCAACAACCCCTCAGGCCCAAAGGGCTGGAAAAGAAGTCAACCGGGAGAGCCTCGTCTGAGCGTGGATTTCATGAGACACTAGTGCCTACAAAGCAAGCACGCGCCCACTAATTTCCACAATTAATGCTAGGTACACTCAAGCCTGGGTCTGGCTTCTCACTCATCAGAATGCCCATCCCGCAACAGCACAGATAATCATATCATACTGAAAATAAAATGTGGGAAGTAAAATGCGATAAATAAACACAACCCAACAAGTAGACATACAAGCGCTAGGATTGACTCTCGCAGGGGAAGTTGGATCCCCAAACTGACTCGCATAAGGGACGTTGGATCCCTAGGAAACTATGAAGTCCCCAGCAGAGTCGCCAGCTGTCGCTTCCGCGAAAATAAGGTGCCGGCAAAACAGAAGAGTCGTCACCTTTCGTTATTTATCCCTCGGAACGGGAAAGGAAACAATCGGAAAAACCTGACGAAAAGGTATAAGACAAGGTCATCGCAACCATTGTCTGGGTTCGGGAGTCGGTTACGCAAGGGGAAGGTATTAGCACCCCTCACGTCCATCGTACTCGATGGGATCCATGCTTGTTGTGTTTATCTGACGGGTTGGTTTTATCTATCTACCTATCAAGGCTGGTCTGAAAAGAAAAGAAAATGACTCGGCAAAGCGTCGCACTTTATGCCTACGTATTCTCATCAAAGAATGAGAAATCAGAGTCAACGTAGTTCGCCTAACTACGGGGTACGGGGAAGGTGGCTCGCCAATACGTCAGTATTGTGCCTACGTACTCTCAACAGGTATGAGAGATCAGAGCTTACGTAGTTCGGGATAATACGGGTTACGGGAATTCAGATTCATCTGTTTTATCGAGTGGGGTTAACAGACAGTTCCAGCAGTTGGATGTATGCAGCTCGACCCTTGGAGACTTAGGCGTTACCGTTTGCGGTAGAACTGGGAGTTAATAACACTCTTTTCTTCAGAAAAGCTTTCCATTGAATTACGGGTCCACGGGGAAAAGAGGTTTGAAGTTTGTTTTCTGTCTTTTACGGAAGAACTGTTTTTTATGGATGTTTGCAACCAATATCGCACTAGAGACTATGACCTGAGAGTGAATACGTCGCATGTCACCCAAAGGGTGCCATACTAAACATCCAGACTGTTGAAAAGAAACTTTCCAACAATCCTTTCTCAGATAGCTTAAGGCTCGTAACGTACGACGTCAGTTAACCTTTATTACTGTATTTTAATTTGTTTCAAGATGAGAAGAGAGAACAGGCTCAACTAAGGGGAGACTATCAAGTCCTAATGTTGTCATGCCAAGGATTCATCCTATGGTTGAGGTTTGAAACAGGGAACTCCTAGATGTTATCATGCATAGGTATCAACCTAAAGTTCTAATCATCACTTCCTTATCAAAGGAAGTGAGATTCCTAGGGGATCATGTCAATGATAAACAGAAACAGATAAGGCATCAGCTTAAACAGTAAACAACTGTAAAATGCATGCAATGCAAGTGAGGGAGGAAATGTGTGTGGGGGATTAGCCTCCACAAGCTCATCTCAACCTCAAGCCAGATATGAATAACTGTAATCATACAGAATAAATGAAATAAAATGCCATCAAGCAAACACAATAACTGCAATCATACAGAAGAAATAACATGCTATCAAGCAAAATACAATAACTGCAATCATACAGAAGAAATAACATGCTATCAAGCAAAATACAATAACTGCAATCATACAGAAGAAATAACATGCTATTAAGCAAATCACAAACCACATAGGCAAGGGAGCAGGTGTCGCGGTGAAAATCGGATACCAAACTATTGATTAGTTTGAATCTTTAATTCATTTTGCAACCGAACTTTGATTTGTCCAAAGGAAGGGATAAAGATCGAAATTCCCACAATGCAATGCAAATGCAAAGTTTAGAGAGTTTTAGGTTCGGGGGTTGGTTAAACTTAGGGAAGGTACTAGCATCCTAAGTTTCTGTAGTACTCTACAGGAACCTCTTGTTTTATGTTTGTTTATTGCTAAGTGTTTATCTGCTTAAGGTTAAAAAGACCTAGGGGTTTATTTTCTAAGTATACTCGATAAGATGTCACATCTTATGCCTACATATCCTTACGGGAGTGGAATCAGAGTATTTTGTAGTTCACCCTAAAGGGTTAGAGGAGCTCTTTGACTGTGGTCAAAGTTCCTATGGGTTTAGGGTAATTGGTTGATTGGGTCTAGGAGAAGAGACGAGTCTTCATTTTAAGGGAGATATAACCGCCACAAGTGTAAAGGGGGTCGTAGGAAATGGTCTTTGCATCGTCTTAAGAAAAGGTCTTACATACTCGGATGGTCGCCAAGTATGCCTTTATCGCTCTTAAGGCAAAGTCCCTACATGTTTGATTGTATTGTTGTGGGGGTGGAGATTATATCTCGCTTAAGATGATTAACATCTATTCTCTAATGTGTAAAAAGTTGTATTGTGTTGTTTGTTTGTCTAAGTTGTAAAGATAAAGACAAAGTCCTTCCTATGGGGTAGGTCCTATCCTAAGGAGATCGACTTGAATGGGATCAAGGATCGAGGGGAGTATGATGCAAATGTAATGCAACTACACACAACGTTGAATTATGTGTAGGTTTTTCCTTTGGACGGAATGCGATGCGATAAGTGTAAACATGATAATGCAAATTACTGAAGAATAAATTGCAAGGAAAGAATAAATCCATACACACGCATGAAAGCGCTAAGGTGTAGGTGCAAGTGTCGTGAGTGTGAGGTGTGATTGATTAAATTGTGAAGTTGATTAAGTTGATTTTAGTTGTAGAATTGATTTATAAAAAAGGGCTGACTTTTTAGACGTGGTTGAATTATTTTGAGAAAAGTTGATTTAGGAAAAGTTATATTGTTAATTAGAGATAAATTGGTAAATGCAACTTATTTATAAAAAAAGATTTTATATTATGGGGAAGTTGATTAAAAAATATTAAGTTGATTTGAAAAAGGTTGATTAAAATTAATTAGCGAAAAGGGTTTTAAAATGAATTAATTTTATTAAAAAAGAGTTTTTTTGGACTAGGATAAAAGGATTGATTAATTGGAATTATAAAAATATAAGTGACTATTAATTTATTAATAAAGTTGATAGGAGTTGATTATAATGTAGAGAAAAAAAAGTTTACTAAGTTTAGATTAATAAAAAAACTGGTTTATTTGTTTTTTTAAAATGAAATATCTAAAAACGTTTAATTATTTTAATGAGAGATTATATCACTGACTTAAGATTAATTGAATTTTTACTGTTAATTAAAGGTTAATTAAGGGATTTAAAAAAAAGGGTTAACGGTGATTAAGGTGGTTGTGAGTGGCGTTAGTGTGTTTAGTGGTGTGTGATTAGCAATACATCATCACGATTAAACAACAAACAAAAAACAACAGAGAGCGAAACCCTGAATCCCCTCCCCCAAACCCTCGATCGGTCGTCGAACTCTTCCCTCTCCGTCCTCGCGCTTCGTCTTCTCCCTTCACATTTCTTTCCCCTCGCCTCTTTTCTCCTTCGCTTTTCAATAAACCTGTAAACCGACAAACACATAAAAAAAAGACAATCAGATCGGAATGGAAGTTCTACCCAAGGACCAACGGCGGCTCAACGGTGATGGGGCGATAGCTTCGTGGTTCCAGTGAGTATGGTGGCGGCGGGTGAGATGGCGGATTGCGTTCTCGGCGATTTGCGGTGGGCAACGCGAATAGGGCTTCGCAGATAAGTCTTTCTTCTTGATTTAGGTTTTTGATTTTGGGGATTTTTGAGAATTGATGTGCGTTGGGGTTTCTTGATTGGGATTTTTGCGTGTATGAGCTTTGTGTATCGATCCCCCTTTCTGAGTTTTCGTCCCCCTTTTTATAGGTGGTTTGAGAGTTAAAGCATGATTAAAACGGTCTTGAATGCTAATTGGATTTTCTGTTTTGGGTTGAGCCAAATTGAAAATTTCCCTTTTCGGTGGTTGTAGGAATGATTTGATTAATTGACATCTCAATTTGTGATTCCCTAAGATTTGATTTCCGGGTAGGATATTCAATTCTCATGGAATATACTCTAACTGCTTCTTTCTGTGACCTGGCAGGTGGCGAAGATTTGGGCCGACTGATGAATTAGAAAGCCCAAAGGGAGGAGACTTGCGTTGGTGCGTGGCTCTTCTCCAATTCGACCTTTACTCCCATCGTCTTTTATCGTTTTATCGAACTGAGATACATCTAATCCTCGTTCTCAATTTTCATGTATTTGATGACGTTTGGGGAGAGAAATCTGAGAAATCTTTGGCTTGCTGAAGGAGTTGGGGCGAAGCAGCTACAATCACGCGAGCGAGGAAGAGCAAGGTTGTTGTTCTTCTCTCTCAATTCCAATCTCTACTCTTATTCTCAGGCCAACTGAATGCGTATCTTACCATTGCTTTCTGTTTTTTCATGTACTGGATAATGGTGTGTGGGGATAATTGGGGGTTCTGATGTCTTACTCCAAGAAGGCGCAGTAGGAGGAACTGCTAACACACTAGCTGAATCCATAGAACCTTGAGTCATTGAGGCGCCCGTGCTGACTTGAGGAGTAGCACTATTTCCAGGTTGTTGATCAACTTTGAGTGAATCCAGTTGAGATGCGCTTAATGACTCAGAATACACTTGACAGTCCAGTTGCAATCTCGTCTGAATACTTGGTTGTGTTCGAATTAATTTGCTTAGGTTGTGACTGAGGTTGCACCTGCAGTTGGTGATGGTTGAAGGATGTTTATGGTGAAGATTAGAGTCCTGGTGATGCTGCTCTATCAGTAATTTTAAAAAGCTCAATAGCATGAACAAAGCAATTATGAGAAGTGGAAGTCCAACGCATCCTTGGAGCTCTCATACTATGTTTTGAAAGAAACCACGATAATGTCTTCAATCTCATGAAGTTTGAGAAAAAGGTTGCTGAAATTGAAGACTTAGCAGCAGGATCAAATGATAGTTGGGAAAATAATGCAACAGAAGAAGAGGGAGGATTTTGATAAAGTGGAATTCCTCTTATAGGTTTCTTTGGTAATTGTTTTAGTTTTATACTGCACTTTCTTCTTGATCTTCAATTCTATAAATTCTTCTAACTCAAAATTTTCTCCTGTTTCCCAAACTGTATACAGGTAAACTAGATGACGACTTTATGGGAAATAATGGCGGTAACAGTTTTTTCATAGCAGGTAATGGTATCACATTAGTATCAACAGGGGCCACGTAATGCCGATGGTGGCTACTCTCCCCTTTTCATCTTCAGTTCCTGCATCGATAAAAGCAAAAGACAATGCTAAAGAGTATATTGTTAGTAAAATGAACTCGAGATTGCGCGGTTCTGCACTTCGCAAGAAGGTGAGACTCGTTTCCTTTTTCTATCTCGATTTCCAAGGTTGTGTTACGTTCTCAAACAATCCAGCCTGACTGCATTCTTGATGGCACTCTAATTTTGTTCAGATCTTATGCAGGGACACCATCCTCGCCGACGTCGTAACCGCATCGGGGCTGACGAGGTCTTCCTCCCAATAATGAAGTTGAGGTCTTTGTTCAATGATCGCTTAACCATGAGGATGGTGAAGGTTTAGGATTTTTCTCGTAGTTTTCCTTTGCTCTGAATTCAATCTCACATGTGAACATAATTAAAACAGCGTTGGAAACTCAGCAAGTTGTAAGAACAATATTTAATCTGGATGAGTTTCTCCTTCATATGTAGCATAGTGTGATAGATGTATATTCACTTCTTTTGTATTTGAAATTAACGTTATGCATTATGTCTGTGAATGAAATCCACTGCTCTTGTCGGAAGAGGTATGATTTCTACACGACCGGATAAAATAGACGGTGTGAAACGGGATTGATATCTTGTTGTTGTTGCAGGATAATGGGATGACTTTGGAAAGTCGTAGATGGTTGCTGCTTCGTAGTTTCAAAGTGCTCGATTTCCATAGGATTCTGCTTGTTTGGGTTGTTGCGTCAAAGGTTCGAAGCAGCTCTCGTATTGGTGCGTTAATCATGTCGTCACGGAGGAGCTCAGGTTATGAACTTGCAGCTTGTCTGACAGATTCTTGTTGGTGCAGTTTCCGAACATGTCCCGTGGATTTTGGTAACGGCATCAGAGCTTTAGCAGATGGTATCAAGGCAGATCATTCCACCAAGATAAATAAGGATACTCTTTAAGTTATTTTTTTTTTATTTTATTCTCTTGTAATTTAATGTATGAACATCACTTGAATCAACGATGAGGTTTTTTTTCCTATTTGAAGCTTGGATACAGTCTTGTAATAAACCTCCTCGAATTCGGAATTGTCTTAGATACTTGATTGACTTAAAAACAATGATGTACGTTCCCTTTAAACAGCTTATGTTCAGATTACGAAAGGATATTTAATATTCATCCTCTGCAGTGTTCTTGCCTTAATCCTCTCAAGTCTAACATGCTCAATTCATGCCAATAATAATACCTCTCGTAATTGGTTTTCGTTGGACTTGGACTTTGTATTCTTGTAATGAAACGTTTGAACTAATTCCATGGCAAGATTTGAATCATTTTTGAACCTAAGACTTGATGGAACCCATCCTCCCTTGATAGAGAAAAAGCTCCTTGAATTTGCACAGTTGAACTAAATGCCCTGCTGGATTTCAAACATATATGACTTGTCCTTGAATTTGGGTCCTCATTATTTCACTAAAAGGCCACATAAAACCGGCCGGAGACGTTTCAAAAAAAGCCAAAATGATCCTGCGCACCTTCGTTAGTCCTGATAAAAAAATTCCATAAAAATAGATAAAAAACAAAAAGAGAGGTGGAATCTTAAGGTCAAAAATTAGGATGCAACAGATGTCCCTATTTAAGTTACTTCTATCCGGAGATATGGAGATAGAAATCTTCGTCTCGACGAGATAGGAGGGACTTAAATACAAACATTGCGCGAATTTTTGGGCCGTAAGAAGCCACCGAATGCAAATGATATGCAATGATATGAGAATGCAAGACAGACAGGTCCCGTGAGGAAGAGGTCAAAGGGGATGGACTGGACGCGACATGCTAGACAGAAAAGCAACAAATCCAACAAGGCGGGACCCTACGAGGACATGAACAATCACTCATGGGAAATCTCCAAACGTGTAACGGTAACTCATGCATCAGGGATGCGGTGGTTTTGACGATTTGAGGTCGAAAGATACTTTTACTACCAAGGTGGTGGTCAATAGTAACTCAAAATGGATCCTTTTTTATTTATTTTATATTTTGTGACTCAGCTGAAACGGTAAAATGTATAACCTCTCCTGGCATCATGGTACGGGGACCATGAGCTGGTCTCGGTCTTTGATGTCATTGTAGTTGTAGATGTTGTTGTAGTTGTTGAGCTTCCCCGAGCATCATGATATGGGAGTCATGCGCCGGTCTCGGTCTCTGATGTCGAACTTCCCCTTGCACCATGGTATGGGAACCATGAGCTGGTCTCGGTTTCTGATGTCGAACTTCCCCTTGCTCCATGGTATGGGAACCATGAGCTGGTCTCGGTTTCTGATGTCGAACTTTCCCCTTGCACCATGGTATGGGAACCATGAGCTGGTCTCGGTTTCTGATGTCAAACTTCCCCTTGCTCCATGGTATGGGAACCATGAGCTGGTCTCGGTTTCTGATGTCAAACTTCCCCTTGCTCCATGGTATGGGAATCATGAGCTGGTCTCGGTTTCTGATGTCAAACTTCCCCTTGCTCCATGGTATGGGAACCATGAGCTGGTCTCGGTTTCTGATGTCAAACTTCCCCTTGCTCCATGGTATGGGAACCATGAGCTGGTCTCGGATTCTGATGTCAAACTTCCCCTTGCTCCATGGTATGGGAACCATGAGCTGGTCTCGGTTTCTGATGTCGAACTTCCCCTTGCTCCATGGTATGGGAACCATGAGCTGGTCTCGGTTTCTGATGTCGAACTTTCCCCTTGCACCATGGTATGGGAACCATGAGCTGGTCTCGGTTTCTGATGTCAAACTTCCCCTTGCTCCATGGTATGGGAACCATGAGCTGGTCTCGGTTTCTGATGTCGAACTTTCCCCTTGCACCATGGTATGGGAACCATGAGCTGGTCTCGGTTCCTACCCAAAATGATGGAAACTCGTGAGAGCGTCTTCAAAGAGGGGTTGTAAATTTGTTGATTGTAGATATAACTGTAGTTGTAAATTGTAATGTTGATGTAGATTGTATGTTGAAAATTGTAGCACTGTAGAATTGTTGATGTAAATGTTGTCGATGTAATCTGTAATTGTAGAATTTTGTAGATGTGATCTTGTATTTGTAATTGTAGATGCAATTTGTATTGTATTGGCAATTTGTAGAATGTGCACCGGGGATCTTCAAAAGAGTTGTAAACCGGTTGATACGTGGAGTGTCCTCTTGTGAGGAGATATGTCATTGATTGTACTCATAATGAACTCTCTGGGGAAGATCATTTTTGAGGAGTATCTTTGTTGTAATTGTAAGATATGTGAGATTGTTGTAGCAGAAATCCTCAAGTGGGGAAGTATCTGTAATGTCCCTTGGCTCGATAATCTTGAAATAATCCACTGGGGATAGACAAATTGTCTTGATGAAATTGTTGTTTGTCGTTTTGAGAATAGATATGCCCAAAGCGAATTGCTCAGATAAAGAGATCTTCTGTCATTCAGCTGTAAGTTGTTGAGTAGATCTTGTAATGTTGTTGAAGAAACGTTGCGTCTTCAATGGTGATCCTCGTGACGTCAAAGTGCCAAAATAAATGCGCTCTTGATCCATGCTCAAAAGCTGGAGATATTCATAGCGTGATTGCCAAAGACCGAAGTTCAATTCGGGAAACAACCGAAGAGAAACTGTCAAGCAAGACTCAGCCATAGAGGCATAAACTCTCATGGGAATGTACTGAAACAACTGCCTTCCACGAGGATCGAACTTCGTGGGGAAATAGAAATATTGAGTTTTTCCTGCTTAGGGCTGACAACTCTATTTGGAAGGAGTAAGACGCGCCCAAAATACCCACGGGTAACCGCAATCGAAGAGATAGAGTAAAACATACAAAGGATGCGCAAAATGCCAATGTTATGCTATCTACTTATATGATATGTGTATGCTTATGCTGACAAGACAGACGAAAGCAAAGACCGAATACGGGATAAACATCTCGCATCAAACATCCGACCAATCTTCAAAGATAGAAGTATCACTGAGGATAAATGAAGAACTAAATATAGGATCCCAATCCTGCTTCAAAACTTCCAGATTTCTCTTGAGAAAAAGTGATCAATCCATTTGGGGATGTATCATCTTGATAAGTTTGACATGTTGTATGAAATTGTAGACGGAGGTACCCAAACCGAAGTTTCATAGGGGATAAATATCCTAGGTCTTCGTAGTTGTTGATCATGCTGGGGTCGAGCTTCCTGAGGATGAGATATACATTTTGCTCCAATCTTCAAATGCCCCAAGCCGTATGGTTTAAAAACAACATCTAGAGAGGATTTTACAGAAAACATGATGCCCAAATGCCCCACTGTTTTCAAACTCTCTAGAGATTCACCGAATCTCGACGTAACTGCCCCTGATTGGCGGTAAGTGAGTCCTTGAATTTCTTCTAGTTGAACCCAAGACTTGCGTGGATGGAATTTTCTTGGGAAGAATGACTTGCCCCAAGTCAGCAAAGTCTTCAAATATCATCATCAATGTCTGTATGTCGTCTTTCTAAGATGTCAAGCGTATTTAGCGCATTTGAAATATCCATTTTGAAATGGTTAATGCAACACGCGTTTGTCTTGAAGTTTTGAAAAGGGGTATCGCAATAACTTGTGATCGAAACCACTAGTTAGGATACAAATTGAATCATTATTTATAAAGCCGATTTAATTTTGAGCATAGCTCAAGGAGTCAGGAAACAATATCTCATCGAGTATGCTTTCGAATTAGACCTTACCTCAATTAGGACTTTGAGGGTCGTATATGGGTTTAATTTATGACTTGTAGAATGGAGGTAGAAAGGGTTAGTATATTTGTGCCCACCCAATTTTTGAAAGATGTCCATCATTTTTGATATTACCCTGCCCCAGGTTAAGGAAATGATGTTTCGGTTTGGGAGAAAGAGAATGGATCCTCAATCAAGGTTTAAAAGAAAGGATTGACTATGTTGGCTTTCAGGAGGTTTAAAATAATGCCTTACATCATCAGTAGGGTTTTTATTCGAAGCATACAACAAGAGATCATGTGTTTTACTTCATCATCCTCCTTCCAATTCTCTGTCAGGGCAAAAGAACGGGTAAAAATCGGCATTATAAATAATTTTGAAAACTATTTGAGTGAAAACGAATGGATTTCTTCAAGACAAACAGTTATTGCATTACTCATTCGAAACAGAAAGTTCTTACATGCAAAATATGCTTTCAATCAAAGAAATAAACATGAACAAAATGAAAGAAACAGAAAGTTCTTCTGGAGTTTTCGCTTATATCAGCGTAATGGTATTCCATTCATGATCGGTCTTTCTCCTTTGAAGGTTAGCACCTCATTATCGATCATTTCTTGAACTTTTTCTTGAAAAACATTGCAATCTTCGATTGAATGCCCCAACACTCCATCATGGAATTCACAGCTGGTGTTCGGGTTGAACCATGGTGGGTGAGAGTTCATGGTTCTAGTCTTTCTAGGTGTCATTACCGAGTTTCGGATGAAATAAAACCATAATTGACGGTAGGTCAATGGGATAAGATCAAACCAATGGGTTTCTTCTTTCAGAGTGTTCAGAGGCATTTTCTGATTCGGAAACTGTCTTCGAACATGTCGGTGCTGATCTGGAGATGGCTTCCTTCGTTTAGGAGGTAATCGCTGCTCGCGCCGAGCGGGCATTGCATACTCATGTTGAGGACGGGATACTGAAGCTATGGATTCTCTGGGAGATCCTTTATCACCTGTTTTATCGGGAACTGTTCCCAAACTGTAATTGTACTGCTTTACAAAAGCAACAGCTAAGTCTTCCCAGGACGGGATGTGATTCCCTTGTAGCTTCGTATACCATGTTAACGGTGCTCCACCCAAACTTTCTTGGAAGCAGTGAATCAATAGTAGGTCATTCCCGAGATAGTCGGTCATCTTCTGACAGAACATCATCAAGTGATACCTTGGACAAATTGTACCTTTGTACACTTCAAAGGCGGGCATCTGGAATCCTGGGGGGATAACTAAGTTTGGAACTAGGTGCGGGTCATGAGCATGGAAATAAGGCGCACGGTTCCTCTTCATCATTTTCCATCGTTCCTCGAAGTCACGGAATTCATTCTTGAATGCTGTAAACTCTGGATCGTCCATTTCCTTTTCTTGCACAGGCTGAAGTTGCATAGGAACAAAGTTTTCGGAGGGATGGCGAAGTGTTGGATTAGACCTTACTCTGAAGCTAGTCATGCGATCCATGTCTTTGTTCTCCTCACTATCCTTTAATGATACTTCCGGCTTGGTCAGACGGTCGAGACGGCGACTGACAGCAAAGATGGAAAACCGAAATAAGCCACAACAAAGGAAGGACACATGCATAAATGTAAAATGCCATGCTAAATGCAGCATGCTAATGCGAAAATGCAGATGCAGGAGGAGACTTCAAGAAACTCAAAGTGTTTTTCAGTATTATAATGTAGGATAATTGAAAAACTTTTTACTTTTGAGAAACAATGGAAAGCAAAGTACTCTTTTAAGAGTTTATTACAACGAAAGCAAAAGAAAACTTAGAACTCTATCCCACAGTCCTCTCCTTTGTACTGAGCTCCTCGGTCAGCTGGTCAATACGCTCCTGCAGCGCTGCTTTCTCGATGATGAGTCGTTCCACACACTCCTTCCAAGCCATGGTAGTTGAGGGGAGATCATCATTGGTGACAACACTTGAAGAGGCATGAGGAGGAAATAAATCTCCTTGTGCCTTTCTCTTTCTGGCAACTTCTAGTTCTGGTGTCTTCTGAAGTCTTTCCTTCTCTACCTTGAGGGTGAAGAACTTATTCTTCCAAGCAGTCCTCAATTTCCGGGCTTCATCTAAAACAATCCTTACTTGTTCTATTTCCTCTTCCTCGAACCAGTCGGGGTCATGAGGAGACAATACCATCGGTTCATGAAAAGGGAAAGGCATCTTGAGATCGAGAGCCCTTTCTCGCACCCAATGCAGATAATCCTCGGAAACAGCACAGTTGGGGTATCCTGAAGCAGCTGTTCCTTCCCTATCAATGTATATCCATGCATAAATGATGACAGTCTTTAGGTCTAGATCCTCTTCTCCTTTGAAGTAGATCTCTTCCAACGAAACCAGGTCAGGCACTTGGATCATAGGGTGTCCCAACTGTCTACGGGCCAAAGCGGGATTGTAACTTATACATCCCTCTCTTCCAATAAGCGGTACGTTGGGGAATCCTCCGATGCTAGGAATCATAGGCACGCCTCCATAGGCGGGATCATACCAGACGATGTCCGAATGGGTGAGGGCCATAAGTATCTCGGACCATCGAGGTGTGGCTGCTTCATCCCAAAGGGATGGATACCAGGTCAAACGAGCGATGAACCATGAGTACAGCAAGGCGGTACAACAAACAATGTGTCCTCCTCCTTCGGCATTCTTTGAGTGAATCGAAAAGTATGTATCAGCAAGCAAGGTGGGTACTGGATTCTTGAGTATGAACAGCTTGATTGCATCCATATCAACAAAATTGTCGATTTTAGGGAACCAGAAAGTCCCATAGACTAATAAAGCAAAATTGGCTTCCAAGATGAGAGCCTCCTTTCTTTCAGCATGGTAACGGACTTTTTCGATCAAAAAGTCGGCGGGGAACCCAAGGACTCCTTCCTTGGTGATCAGGTGTGTCTGGACATCTTCTAGGCTAAGATGAGTGGCATTTGCAATCTCTTGGTGACTAGGCGTGTCTTCTCTTTCGGTGAATAGGGGTCGAACAGTCACAGGCATCTTCAAAAGTTCTGAGTATTCTTCCAAAGTCGGCATCAACTGGTAGTCTGGAAAAGTGAAGCAGTGATACATCGGGTCGTAAAATTGAACCAACGTTTCCAACAATCCTTCTCTCATCCTTAGCTCAAGGAAGCGGAAGACTCCTCCATATTCTGCTGCGAAGGCAAAGCGATCCTCGACGAGTTCGGCTAGTTCTCTCAAGCTTTCGAGGTTGGGACTCTGAAAAGTGTACTTCAGGGTTTCTCTTCTGAAATCCATGATTACAACACCTACAGAACGAATTTGAGTTTCTTGAAGTGAACAAATGGAAAAAGAATGCAATGCGAGATGATTAGGACTGAATGGGATTCCTCTTATTTATGGGCATTGCGGTAAAAGGAAACGTTTTATTAAATTTGAAACGGACTACATGAATATTCTTTTAAAGAGTCCCAAATAAAAGCTAAATAAAAGCTAGTAAAGACACTAAAGAAGCTTTGAATGCTGCTGCTTGAGCTGCTCTTCTAGTTGCGCCTTCTCACGGATAAGGTTGTCCACAATTATTTTCCAAATAGTGCATTGCGGGTCGGAGAAAAATAAATCCTCCATGACTTTCCTCTTCTTGCAGGGGAGTAGCTCTTCATCCTTCAATTGTAGCTGTTTCTGAAGTTCATCCCTCTCCTTTTGAAGTTCAGCATTCTGCTTTTGACACTCATCATTTTCTGCCACTGCTACATGGTACTTGTTCTTCCAAGACTCCAGCTCATGTTGAGACTTCTTTAAGGACACCTCTAACCCCTCGGCTTTAGACATAAAGACATAAGTGGGCTCTCTCCTGGGAGCTATGGGATCTTGACGGGAATAGGGCATCTTTAGGTTGGTTGCCCTTCTTCTGACCCACTGGAGGTATGGTTCTAAAGACACACAGTTAGGCTTCCCTAGACTTCTCTTCCCTTTCTTGTGTACACTACGCCATGCATGTAGGATCTTTCCTCGGAGTTCCATATCATCTTTGAAGAATATACCCTCTACTTGAACACTTTTGGGAGGTTCCTTCAACGGGTATCCCAACTGTCGGCGAGCTAAAATAGGATTGTAGCTGATTCCTCCATCAAAGCTGAGCAATGGTACATTAGCGAAGTCACCGCAGCTATCAATGATTAATACTCCATCGTACACTCGGTTGTACCAATCAATGTCGGAATGGGTCAAAGCCATAACCCTTGGAGACCAATGCTCTTTGCCAATGTTTCTAAAAGAGCTAGACTTCGGCAAGTGCGAAATAAACCACTTGTAAAGTAGGGGTACACAACAAGTAATCATCCCTCCACCACGAAGGTTTCGGAGATGTATAGAGTGATATGCATTCCCCAACAGAGTTGGCACTGGGTTGTTCTTCATAAAGATCTTGAATGCTTTGAGATCGATGAAACCTTCAAAACTTGGGAATAAAAACAACCCATAAACAAGCAAAGCAAAAATTGCCTCAAACGGAGCCTTATTAGAATAATCAGCATAGAATGAAGCCTTCTCAACTAGGAAACCTGTCTTTAAACCAAGAATTCCATCCTTAGTAACTAGGTTGGCTTTGACGTCAGATACCTTCAAACGGAGGGCTTTAGCAATATCTTTCTCATCAGGGTCCTTTTCCAAGAAGGGAAAAGGAGATTCTTCCAGAACAGGTAGACCAACCAAAAAAGAATACTCTTCCAATGTAGGTAGCAACTGAAAATCTGGGAAGGTGAAACAATGGTAGAGGGGATCATAGAACTGTAGCAAGGTGGCAAGAAGTCCTTCATTCACTGAGCAACCCAACAAAGATATCAGCTTCCCATACTTGGTCTTGAATCCTTCTTGATCTTCGATGAAACCCCACAACTTCTTTAGGTCATCCAATTTGGGACTCTTAAAAGTATATTTCACAGTATGTCTTTTATCTGAAGCCATAGTGACCTACAATGTCCATAAACGAAAGTAAATCCCATGAAGTCCAATGTAGAATGATGTTATATGAATGCAGCAAACACAAGTATTCACATAAGGACAATAAAGATAAATAAACAAGGGGCACCCTAGGTTTGCAACGAGCATGGAGTAAAGGTGTACCCTTCCCAAAGGTTTAAGGACTAAATGTTGTTTGTACCTGTAGAACAAGGTTCTAATGGGACTCAGAATCATCAGCCCCTCCATCGGATATTATCAATCTTCCCAATTACTCGAGGATTAATAATATTCTCAAGAGAACTTCTTTTGAGTGTAGCTTCGCGTAGCACTATTTCGGAAGTACTTCCTCATAGTCTCGCACTACGTCCTAATAAAGGCCAAAGTTGGGTTAAGGTAACTACGGTCCTCAATATCATAAGCCCCAAAGTCGAAAATAGTGAGTGTCTTCACGATTGATCGTTCAACAGTACTATTTCGAAAGGGCCTCAACTGAGCGGGATTCTCAATTCAACTTAGTAAGGATTCCACTCCCTATAAGCCTCCTCGAATATATCACCATCCTATCTTAATTTCTCTCAAGTTCGGGTGTAGAACTTTATCTCACCACTCAAGGATAACAATCCCAAAAAGAAAAACAAGAGAGAGCATATAAACAATTAATCAAGTAGACAGATATATAAAGCAGTAAACAAATAAAATAAGATAGGGAAACCCACTGAGGATATCCCCAGCAGAGTCGCCATTTCTGTCGCGGTGAAAATCGGATACCAAACTATTGATTAGTTTGAATCTTTAATTCATTTTGCAACCGAACTTTGATTTGTCCAAAGGAAGGGATAAAGATCGAAATTCCCACAATGCAATGCAAATGCAAAGTTTAGAGAGTTTTAGGTTCGGGGGTTGGTTAAACTTAGGGAAGGTACTAGCATCCTAAGTTTCTGTAGTACTCTATAGGAACCTCTTGTTTTATGTTTGTTTATTGCTAAGTGTTTATCTGCTTAAGGTTAAAAAGACCTAGGGGTTTATTTTCTAAGTATACTCGATAAGATGTCACATCTTATGCCTACATATCCTTACGGGAGTGGAATCAGAGTATTTTGTAGTTCACCCTAAAGGGTTAGAGGAGCTCTTTGACTGTGGTCAAAGTTCCTACGGGTTTAGGGTAGTTGGTTGATTGGGTCTAGGAGAAGAGACGAGTCTTCATTTTAAGGGAGATATAACCGCCACAAGTGTAAAGGGGGTCGTAGGAAATGGTCTTTGCATCGTCTTAAGAAAAGGTCTTACATACTCGGATGGTCGCCAAGTATGCCTTTATCGCTCTTAAGGCAAAGTCCCTACATGTTTGATTGTATTGTTGTGGGGGTGGAGATTATATCTCGCTTAAGATGATTAACATCTATTCTCTAATGTGTAAAAAGTTGTATTGTGTTGTTTGTTTGTCTAAGTTGTAAAGATAAAGACAAAGTCCTTCCTATGGGGTAGGTCCTATCCTAAGGAGATTGACTTGAATGGGATCAAGGATCGAGGGGAGTATGATGCAAATGTAATGCAACTACACACAACGTTGAATTATGTGTAGGTTTTTCCTTTGGACGGAATGCAATGCGATAAGTGTAAACATGATAATGCAAATTACTGAAGAATAAATTGCAAGGAAAGAATAAATCCATACACACGCATGAAAGCGCTAAGGTGTAGGTGCAAGTGTCGTGAGTGTGAGGTGTGATTGATTAAATTGTGAAGTTGATTAAGTTGATTTTAGTTGTAGAATTGATTTATAAAAAAGGGCTGACTTTTTAGACGTGGTTGAATTATTTTGAGAAAAGTTGATTTAGGAAAAGTTATATTGTTAATTAGAGATAAATTGGTAAATGCAACTTATTTATAAAAAAAGATTTTATATTATGGGGAAGTTGATTAAAAAATATTAAGTTGATTTGAAAAAGGTTGATTAAAATTAATTAGCGAAAAGGGTTTTAAAATGAATTAATTTTATTAAAAAAGAGTTTTTTTGGACTAGGATAAAAGGATTGATTAATTGGAATTATAAAAATATAAGTGACTATTAATTTATTAATAAAGTTGATAGGAGTTGATTATAATGTAGAGAAAAAAAAGTTTACTAAGTTTAGATTAATAAAAAAACTGGTTTATTTGTTTTTTTTAAAATGAAATATCTAAAAACGTTTAATTATTTTAATGAGAGATTATATCACTGACTTAAGATTAATTGAATTTTTACTGTTAATTAAAGGTTAATTAAGGGATTTAAAAAAAAGGGTTAACGGTGATTAAGGTGGTTGTGAGTGGCGTTAGTGTGTTTAGTGGTGTGTGATTAGCAATACATCATCACGATTAAACAACAAACAAAAAACAACAGAGAGCGAAACCCTGAATCCCCTCCCCCAAACCCTCGATCGGTCGTCGAACTCTTCCCTCTCCGTCCTCGCGCTTCGTCTTCTCCCTTCATATTTCTTTCCCCTCGCCTCTTTTCTCCTTCGCTTTTCAATAAACCTGTAAACCGACAAACACATAAAAAAAAGACAATCAGATCGGAATGGAAGTTCTACCCAAGGACCAACGGCGGCTCAACGGTGATGGGGCAATAGCTTCGTGGTTCCAGTGAGTATGGTGGCGGCGGGTGAGATGGCGGATTGCGTTCTCGGCGATTTGCGGTGGGCAACGCGAATAGGGCTTCGCAGATAAGTCTTTCTTCTTGATTTAGGTTTTTGATTTTGGGGATTTTTGAGAATTGATGTGCGTTGGGGTTTCTTGATTGGGATTTTTGCGTGTATGAGCTTTGTGTATCGATCCCCCTTTCTGAGTTTTCGTCCCCCTTTTTATAGGTGGTTTGAGAGTTAAAGCATGATTAAAACGGTCTTGAATGCTAATTGGATTTTCTGTTTTGGGTTGAGCCAAATTGAAAATTTCCCTTTTCGGTGGTTGTAGTAATGATTTGATTAATTGACATCTCAATTTGTGATTCCCTAAGATTTGATTTCCGGGTAGGATATTCAATTCTCATGGAATATACTCTAACTGCTTCTTTCTGTGACCTGGCAGGTGGCGAAGATTTGGGCCGACTGATGAATTAGAAAGCCCAAAGGGAGGAGACTTGCGTTGGTGCGTGGCTCTTCTCCAATTCGACCTTTACTCCCATCGTCTTTTATCGTTTTATCGAACTGAGATACATCTAATCCTCGTTCTCAATTTTCATGTATTTGATGACGTTTGGGGAGAGAAATCTGAGAAATCTTTGGCTTGCTGAAGGAGTTGGGGCGAAGCAGCTACAATCACGCGAGCGAGGAAGAGCAAGGTTGTTGTTCTTCTCTCTCAATTCCAATCTCTACTCTTATTCTCAGGCCAACTGAATGCGTATCTTACCATTGCTTTCTGTTTTTTCATGTACTGGATAATGGTGTGTGGGGATAATTGGGGGTTCTGATGTCTTACTCCAAGAAGGCGCGGTAGGAGGAACTGCTAACACACTAGCTGAATCCATAGAACCTTGAGTCATTGAGGCGCCCGTGCTGACTTGAGGAGTAGCACTATTTCCAGGTTGTTGATCAACTTTGAGTGAATCCAGTTGAGATGCGCTTAATGACTCAGAATACACTTGACAGTCCGGTTGCAATCTCGTCTGAATACTTGGTTGTGTTCGGATTAATTTGCTTAGGTTGTGATTGAGGTTGCACCTGCAGTTGGTGATGGTTGAAGGATGTTTATGGTGAAGATTAGAGTCCTGGTGATGCTGCTCTATCAGTAATTTTAAAAAGCTCAATAGCATGAACAAAGCAATTATGAGAAGTGGAAGTCCAACGCATCCTTGGAGCTCTCATACTATGTTTTGAAAGAAACCACGATAATGTCTTCAATCTCATGAAGTTTGAGAAAAAGGTTGCTGAAATTGAAGACTTAGCAGCAGGATCAAATGATAGTTGGGAAAATAATGCAACAGAAGAAGAGGGAGGATTTTGATAAAGTGGAATTCCTCTTATAGGTTTCTTTGGTAATTGTTTTGGTTTTATACTGCACTTTCTTCTTGATCTTCAATTCTATAAATTCTTCTAACTCAAAATTTTCTCCTGTTTCCCAAACTGTATACAGGTAAACTAGATGACGACTTTATGGGAAATAATGGCGGTAACAGTTTTTTCATAGCAGGTAATGGTATCACATTAGTATCAACAGGGGCCACGTAATGCCGATGGTGGCTACTCTCCCCTTTTCATCTTCAGTTCCTGCATCGATAAAAGCAAAAGACAATGCTAAAGAGTATATTGTTAGTAAAATGAACTCGAGATTGCGCGGTTCTGCACTTCGCAAGAAGGTGAGACTCGTTTCCTTTTTCTATCTCGATTTCCAAGGTTGTGTTACGTTCTCAAACAATCCAGCCTGACTGCATTCTTGATGGCACTCTAATTTTGTTCAGATCTTATGCAGGGACACCATCCTCGCCGACGTCGTAACCGCATCGGGGCTGACGAGGTCTTCCTCCCAATAATGAAGTTGAGGTCTTTGTTCAATGATCGCTTAACCATGAGGATGGTGAAGGTTTAGGATTTTTCTCGTAGTTTTCCTTTGCTCTGAATTCAATCTCACATGTGAACATAATTAAAACAGCGTTGGAAACTCAACAAGTTGTAAGAACAATATTTAATCTGGATGAGTTTCTCCTTCATATGTAGCATAGTGTGATAGATGTATATTCACTTCTTTTGTATTTGAAATTAACGTTATGCATTATGTCTGTGAATGAAATCCACTGCTCTTGTCGGAAGAGGTATGATTTCTACACGACCGGATAAAATAGACGGTGTGAAACGGGATTGATATCCTGTTGTTGTTGCAGGATAATGGGATGACTTTGGAAAGTCGTAGATGGTTGCTGCTTCGTAGTTTCAAAG
Organism: Lathyrus sativus; assembly: GCA_963859935.3. Classification (NCBI taxonomy): domain Eukaryota; kingdom Viridiplantae; phylum Streptophyta; class Magnoliopsida; order Fabales; family Fabaceae; genus Lathyrus; species Lathyrus sativus. The sequence goes on along the minus strand of OZ012739.1, from coordinate 99,742,176 downwards.
TGCTCGATTTCCATAGGATTCTGCTTGTTTGGGTTGTTGCGTCAAAGGTTCGAAGCAGCTCTCGTATTGGTGCGTTAATCATGTCGTCACGGAGGAGCTCAGGTTATGAACTTGCAGCTTGTCTGACAGATTCTTGTTGGTGCAGTTTCCGAACATGTCCCGTGGATTTTGGTAACGGCATCAGAGCTTTAGCAGATGGTATCAAGGCAGATCATTCCACCAAGATAAATAAGGATACTCTTTAAGTTATTTTTTTTTTATTCTCTTGTAATTTAATGTATGAGCATCACTTGAATCAACGATGAGGTTTTTTTTCCTATTTGAAGCTTGGATACAGTCTTGTAATAAACCTCCTCGAATTCGGAATTGTCTTAGATACTTGATTGACTTAAAAACAATGATGTACGTTCCCTTTAAACAGCTTATGTTCAGATTACGAAAGGATATTTAATATTCATCCTCTGCAGTGTTCTTGCCTTAATCCTCTCAAGTCTAACATGCTCAATTCATGCCAATAATAATACCTCTCGTAATTGGTTTTCGTTGGACTTGGACTTTGTATTCTTGTAATGAAACGTTTGAACTAATTCCATGGCAAGATTTGAATCATTTTTGAACCTAAGACTTGATGGAACCCATCCTCCCTTGATAGAGAAAAAGCTCCTTGAATTTGCACAGTTGAACTAAATGCCCTGCTGGATTTCAAACATATATGACTTGTCCTTGAATTTGGGTCCTCATTATTTCACTAAAAGGCCACATAAAACCGGCCGGAGACGTTTCAAAAAAAGCCAAAATGATCCTGCGCACCTTCGTTAGTCCTGATAAAAAAATTCCATAAAAATAGATAAAAAACAAAAAGAGAGGTGGAATCTTAAGGTCAAAAATTAGGATGCAACAGCAGGGCTCTACCGAATACCCGCAAGCAAAGCCATACAGTAACAATACAAGCAAAGGGAGCAACTCAACCTCTAGTGCAATCATGCTCCTAGCTTAAATCAATCTAAATATGAACTTATTCTAATGCATCAAGCAAATCAAACAAGTCACATCAATACAGTTGCACAGCAAGCAAACAGACAGGACAGAAAGCATATCAACAGCTTCTACAGCTTCTCAGCAAAGCTCTCCTCTGACAGCAACTTAGTCCTCAGTCTTCAACTGCTCTTTAAGGCTATCATATTCAATAGCAAGTGTCAACTTGATTCTTCAAGCTTTCAAGGCATCAATCACAAGTATCAACTTGTTCTTCATCTTCTTCAAGCTTCAGCTCTTCATTCAATCTCAATTTGATCTCCTTCATAAGTGTCAACTTGTTCTTCTTGGTCTTCAAGCTTCAGCTCCAATGGTAGTCTTCAGTAGCAAGTGTCAACTTCTAGCATCTTCAATCTTCTAACAAGTAATTCCATCCTCTAGCAAGGGAGAAAGATTCATCTAACAAGAGCAAGGTTTGGATGATTGACAGCAGAGTGAAGACCAAAGGTCACCACTAAGCACCCCATCATCAGAGAAAGGGACCCTCAAAGGTTCTACCAACTTGTAAAGAGCCACACATCCTACCAAAGGAGGGATGAGGCCTTTACAAGGGGTCCTTACATCATAAGGAAGAATGGAAGTGATCAACACCTTCCATGTTTATGAAAGAAGAGAATCTATCTAGAAGCTCTGCCTGCCAACCCTAATCTTAACACCTAATCAACACTACACCAAAAGAAGGGAAGTCCTCACATCCAAGCTTCCTCAAGCATTCCATTGTAGCCCAAGCTTGTCTTCAACATCATCCAAGAGTAAGAGAGGCAAGACCCTAATCTAAGGGAACTAAAGAAGTCATTCTAGTTGAATTAGCAAGTTAGGATCACCTAAAACCTAGTACTAAAGTTAGTCCTAACTAAAATACTAAAACCAATTGTAAAATCCTACAAAAATAACTATGGGACCTTAATTCAATCATGAATCTACCATACAAAATCCAGAGGTTGAATCATCCACCAAGTCCTAGAAATAAAACCTAGATCACAAGGTACTAAGCACAAACCCTAAAAATAGAGCACCTAAAGTTTCAACTTAAAACTACCACATAACTTCATCACAAAAATGTGAGAAAAATCTAAGGGGAACATGCATATCTATGCTAGATACACACAAAAAATCAAGGCAAGAATCATCACCAAATGCTCCAAAAAAATTCATCAAAACAAGGTATCAACCATGGCCATTTTAATATCAATTAATATTCAAAAAATGCAAATAAAATCAAAAATGCATGAATTCTTAATATTTTTAATCTACAAAATTCTAGATTCAATCATGAATCAGGGGGAAAAATTTGGAATTAATTGAGTTAATTTCCTATTTTTTATGAATTAATCTCTAAGTCACATAAAATAATGAAAATTAAAAGAAACTAAAAGAAATTAATTAGCATGCGTGGTAAATAGCAATCCAAGACAGTTTATTTCAAAGAATTGGGCCAAAGGGGTGTGTGGATATCACTATGAGTGCTAAGCCCAAAACCAGTCAATTAATGAAACGGTGCGTTTCATTTGGGAATCTCTCTTCAGATTTGAGAAGCAATCCTGGCCCTCCAACGCACGCCTGAGTCCAAGGTCAAACCCTAATCTGAGGGCCCTTGTTCATCGTCCCCAATTTGAACCTGCAACCTGCGCGCGAACCAGCCATCGCCGGTGGCTTTTCCGGCCACCCCTGCAGAACCCTAACTTCCTCTACAGCCCACCATTTGCCACGATTCCTGAATGAATCTTGACCAGAATCTTCCCAGAAATTCAACCATACCAATTATTCATCCTCAAAACGCATGAATCATGAAATATCAATCTCAACCGAAAATGGCATCTGACCTAAATCATCTCTAATCATGCAATTAAACATCCTAAATCCAACTACTCATCATCAGGATCCTAACCGCATATGAATTTCTATCTATCACTGCCTAAATCATGCATAATCAAGAAATTCACCAACCTGTGTTCAAGCTTGCAACAGAAGTGGTTCTTGCACGATTCAACCTCCACAACAATCCAGATTCACTCCAAATTTCCCTCTGAAGCTAATGCACACCTCCAATTGGCTTGGTTCTTCCTTGAATTGAAAATTCGATCTCAACTTGCATTCATGAAACTTTGATCTCTCTCTCTGCAACCAGCACCAATCTCTTCCAAAAAAAAGCACTGAACTCACTCAATGACTTATATAGAAGTGATTAAACTCATCTAGAAACTTCTGGATCCATCCAAATGAGATTTTGGATTTTCAATTTCTCCTCCATATATCATTCATGGCATATGCAATATCTCCTCTGTTTGGGCCTCAGCAAACTTGGTTTTCACTCTGCTGTCAATCATCCAAACCTTGCAAATGGTGATGATTGTTTCCTTGTTTGCAAGCCATAGGTGTGAGTTGGATATGTTGCTTCATCATGAAGAAATGAAATGGAATGTTATTCAAATGACCTCAAATAAAAATTCTAACCTTGCCATTGTTTCTAAAATCATTTTTCCACTCAATTTGACCTATAATTTTGTTTCATTTGGTCACAAAATGAATTATTTGAATTTTTGGCCATTAAATCCTTTTAATTCTTTCTTTTTCAAAATTTCTTGAACCAAGTCTCTCCTTGAGCCATTTCAATGCCTCCTTGCTGCATGGTCAAGGTTAAAGCCCCATTTTGAGAAACTTTCTAGTTGAACAAAATTTCATTTGAGACCTCTAAGTTGGTGAAAATAGCCTATGATCACAAATGACCTATAACCACCAAATGTCCAAAATACCCTTGACTTGTCAAAGCCATAACTTGAGTTCTACAAATCCTATCAAGGACTTATAGTACTATATGGAAAGCTAAGAGGATAAGGAACAACATTCATGTTGACCAAAAGTTCATAGGAATCATCCTTCTGGGGCCAAAGTTTCATGCAAGTTGGATAACTTTCAAGCCCCAAATTCACATACCTCAGATGACTTGTAACTTGTCAAAGCCATAACTTGAGCTCTACAAATCCTATTAAGGACTTCTAGGACTCAAATTAAATCTAAGACCATGCTCTACAACAATCATTTTGGGGGCAAGATGAGATGACAATCACATCTTGAGCTAAATTGCCTTGAAGATAGGGGTCAAACTAGGGGATTTTACACAGTCAAGCCTTGGAAACCCTAGCTTGAAACTTCTCAAACTCTTCAATCATGATGAGTTAACCTTGGAGTCATCCTTATAACATCTCAATGCATCAATCCATGATCACATGGCTATTGAATTAGGTCTCAACCTTCTTCAAATCCTCAGTTGACTTAGGGTTGACCCAGTCAAACCCTAATTGCATCAATCCTGGTTGAGGCTTCTTATTCTTGCACAATGACTTGTCTAGGCCCCAAAGTGATCTTCAACACTTCTCATGAGCTCTCTCAAGACCTCAAGTCTAACTTCATGGCTTCAGAATCATCTGATGACTTCCCACAACTCTCAAGTTAGGAGACACACACTCTTGGTTTCAATCACTCTCTCTGAGGATCTTTTGATTTCTCTGACAAGGATATCAACCCTTGAACACCTGAATAAGCCTCTTAGCTATCTTCATAGTCTTGTGTAGCTCTCAATTGGTAATCATACCTCTTGATCTCCTGCATACATGTCAATGAAATGCAAATGATAATGCTAATGTGAATGAAATGAAACATAAGCTAGGTAAAGAAATGTTGGGCAAATTTTGGGGTGCAACAACGTGCATGTCGTCGAAGATCTGCATCCTGAAAAGAAAGATTAGAGGACAGTGTCACTACTGCGAAAAACGAGGCAAAGAAAACAGAAGAGTCGTCACCTTTCGTTATTTATCCCTTAGAACGGGAAAGGAAACGATTGGAAAAACCTGACGAAAAGGTATAAGACAAGGTCATCGCAACCATTGTCTGGATTCGAGAGTCGGTTACGCAAGGGGAAGGTATTAGCACCCCTCACGTCCATCGTACTCGATGGGATCCATGCTTGTTGTGTTTATCTAACGGGTTTGTTACATCTATCTACACTAAAGGTCTGGTCTGAAAAGAAAAGAAAATGACTCGGCAAAGCGTCGCACTTTATGCCTACGTATTCCCGTCTAGAACGTGAAATCAGAGTCAACGTAGTTCGCCTAACTACGGGTTACGGGGAAGGTTGCTCGCCGAGATATCACATCTCGTGCCTACGTACTTTCACACAGCGCGAAAGATCAGAGCAAACGTAGTTTGGGACACGAGGGACACAGGTTTGTCTTTTTTATCTGAGTAGGGTTAACAGACGGTTCCAGCAGTTTGGTGTATGCAGCTCGACCTTTGGAGACATAGGCGTTTACCGTTTGGGGTAGAACCGGTAGTTAACAAAACTCTCCTTCTGAAAAGGGTTTCCAAGGGATTAAAGGTCCAAGAGGACAAAAAGATGTTTGATCTTTGTTTTCTGTTTTTTAGAGAAGTATCTTTTATGGATGTTTGCAACTGATATCGCACTAGAGACTATGACCTGAAAGTGAATGCATCGCATGTCACCCAAAGGGTGCCATACTAAACATCCAAACTTTTGAAAAGAAACTCTCCAACAACCCTTTCTCAAGTAGCTTAAGGCTCGTAATGTACGACGTCAATTAACCTTTATTACTGTATTTTGATTTGTTTGAAGATGAGAAGAGATAAGACGCACTAAAGGGGAACTGATTCAATCCTAAAGTTGTCATGCAAAATTAAACATATGGTTGAGGTTAGGAGGGAAGCTAACTAACGTTATCATGCATGGTTAGAACCCTAGTGTCTATCATAACTTCTATTGAACAAGAGAAGTCAGAGTTCCTAGGGGAACATGGCAAAGAAAAACAACCGCAACAGAAATAATTGTACAAAAACAACTATAAATAAAATGCATGCAATGCAACAAACAAGCAGAAGGAGCCAAGCTCAACTTCTAGAGCAAGCAAGTCCACAGGCAACACCCAAAGCACAGGCAAGGGAGACAGAATCAACCTTAAGCCAGCAAGCAAAGCCAATCAATAACAGTCAAGCAGAGGGAGCCAGACTCAACCTCTAGATGCAGACAAGCAAAGTGAGCTATTCTCAACCTTTAGGGTGCTCTTAAGCCTAGAAAAAACTACATGAGAACCTATTCTAAATTCAACACACATTCAATCAATCACACAAGCAAAGCAGAGCAGTCAGAAAAAACAGCAGACAAACTAGCAGATAAACAACTCAACAGCAAAGCAGATTACAACAAACAAACAACAGTCTGCAAACAACTTCAAGTCCAAGTCATCTTCAAGAGAAGTCTTCATCTTCATGCTTCAACAAGCTCCAAGAAAAGGGAAGAGGATTAACATCAAGATCAAAGGATGATGATGGGAAGCAGGAAGGAAACCAAGGGAATCCAACCTGACACTCAACCAGTCATTAGAGAAAAGCACCCTCAAAGGTTCTACCTCTTGTAAAATGCCACACATACTTCCAAAGGAAGTATGGGGCTTTCACATAGGGACCTTGAATCATAGGATGATAATGGAAAGCAATCAAAGCAATCCATGTTTATTTGAAGAAGGAGAGAACAACTAAGCTCTTCCTAAGCCCTAATTGAACAAGCTCAAAGAAAACTACTAAAAGAAGGCCTAAACACCAAAAACAAGCACCACAACCAAGAAAAAAAAGCTTATACATGTCTAAAGCACCATCAAAGAAGATTAGCAAACCTATTATGAACTAAAAGCCACCATTGGGGTCAATCTAAAGCAAGTGTTATGTTGAAAGCACATTAAAACTAGCCTAAGTATTAAATCTATGAAAAATACTAAAACACCTCCTAAAATCCTAAGAAATTTTCTAAGGGAACCTAAACATGTTAAGGACCTATAGTAGAAAGGTCAGGGATCAAATCCAAAGGGAAGGTCACCTGAAAAAATCCTAGATCACAAGGTACCAAATGAGAACCCTAAAATGGAAGGTCTAAAGATCCTAATCCAAACCAGAACTTAATTTTGTCTAAAAAATCTAAATTAAATCATAGGGGATCATGCATCTCTAATCTACCAGCTAGCAAAAAATCAGCCTTAAATTCTATACCAATGGAAAGAACAAAAATCAGCAAAAAGATGAATCAAATATGCAAAATTAAAGAAAATAGCAAAATGAGAAAATGCCAAATAAATTGAAAATCAGGCAAAAATGAAATATTAAAGCATCATAAAATCAAGAATAAAATCAGGAACCTGGACATATTTTTATTTTATTTTTCTGATGAATATTGGAATAAAAATGAAATTAAAATGAAATTAGCAATTAAAATAAAAGAAAAATGAATTAAACAAAATAAAATGCTGAATTAAATGAGGCGCGTTGGATGGTTGGACTGGTCAAAGCATCTGAAGGATCACACGCTGCCACCTCAAAAATGAAACGCTGCATTTCCTTCAGTTCAAGCTCAACTCTCAGATTAAAACGCAACCGTTAGATTTGCATACAAAGTCTTCAAATGGAACGGATCCAAGGGTGATGCACTCGTCTTCCTCGTTTGAATGTTCAGTTGGAGGGAAGTTTGCAGAGGTGAACCAGACGGTGGTCCGGTGACCGCGCCACCGTCTTCTCTGGAAAACACTCATTTGCAGGTCACCAAACCTTAACAAATCTTACATAGATCCACTCCAATTTCCACGTAGATTCCAAATATGATGCCCATTTCCTCTAATTCTCAACAGAAATTAAAACACGAAGGAGACCCTAAAATACACATAGTTATAAAATCTTACCAATCCTCAATCTAAAACCACAGATATGTTCCTCACACTTCATAGACCATCCTAAACCATTTATATCCTGTTGAATCCTTAAGATCAGGCCAAACCAACTCCAAACAGAAATCACACCTCATCCTAATTTGTCTCTAAACTCTCAATTTGTGATCCAGAATCCATCTAGTTACCTTCCTAAAGCCTAACCACATGTCAAAATATGCTAGATCATGATAAAACTAGTGCAATCGTGAAAAATAAAAACCTGGAATGTAGCTTGAAATTGAGGTATCTGCAGAGTGATTCTTGGATCCAACTTGTGCAGATCTACTCAATTAAGTATGCTGAAGATATTTCAATTCAAGAATTGCCTTGATTTTCTCTGAAAATGAAACTCGATTCTTCACTTGAAGCTTGAAAACTCAACTTGCTCTATCTGGTTCTAGCACGAAATGATCACAAAAATTGCTCTGAATTCATCATAGAACTTAAATAGAAGAGGTTTGTGGGCTTTAAAGGTCCAATGGAGGCCCAAATCAGAAATTCACATTTCAACTTTCTCCAAAAAAAAATCAACAATGGTATGCACGAATTTGCACTCAAAACATCCCTTGGAAGCTTCAATTCAATTGCTTGTGGTCTGGTGAGAGTGTATAGATCAATTGGAAAGCTTAAACTCCTCTCATGACCAACTTTGGATGTGTTACTTATTCATGAAGTTACAAGTCAAACCACGATGAAATAAGCCTCAAGTGAAAATTCTAATAATGCCAAAGTGCTTAGAATGATTTTTATGATTAAAATGAATATTCACTTGCCTTGTTTGAGCACAAAATGAATTAATCTTGAATTTTTCACTTAAATGCCTTTAAATTCTCCCTTTTGCCAAATTTCTCAAACCAAGTCTCACCATAAGCCAAATCAATTCATCATGAGGACATGGTTGACCTAAAAACATCATTTTGAGCAAGTTTCATGTTGAACAAAACTTCATTTAAAGCTTGCAAGATGGTGAAAATGACCTATAATACCAAATGACCTATAATCTTACTTTCCCAAAATACCCCTAGCTTGTAAACCTCATAACTTGAGTTATACAAATCATATGGAAGACTTCTAGTACAATTTAGAAAGCTAAGATCAAGACCTACAACTTTCATGTTGGCCAAAAGTTTAGGAGAAACATCCTTCTAGGTCAAAAGTTCCTTGGAAGCTAGTGAACTTTCACAGACAAATTTCACATTCCTCAGATGATCTGTAACTTGTCTGAACCATAACTTGAATTCTATAAATCCAATGGAGGACTTCTAGTACTCAAATTAAAGCTAAAAGCATGCTATACAAGTTTCATGTTGGCCAAAAGTGGAGATGAAACTTGCATCTTGAGATAAGTGGTCTTGAAGTTAGGCACTAAATAGGGGATTTTACCCTGAGAACCCTAGTTTAGCAACTCCTCGCACTTTGAACTTTTCTTGGATTGATCTTGGAATATCATCTCATGTATCTCAACACAACTATCCATGATTACAAAGACTTAGAATTGAGCTTTGACCCTCTTCAATTGCATAGTTGACTTAGGGTTACTCAGATGAAAACCCTAATTGCAACACCTTCAACTGTGGCTCTTCATACTTGACACCATAACTTGATTGAGCTCCACCATGACCATCAAGGCACTCTATAAGCTTTATCCACACATACTACCCTTGATCAAGGCTTCACAACCCCCTGATGATCTTCAATTGGTCCTCAGATTAGGGGATTAACCACATACAAACAACTGAACCTCTCCAGAACCCAACTCTCTTCCTGATGACTTTGGTGACTTCTCAAGCTTGCATAAGACCTCTAGAAAGGCTCCTCTTGATATAAACCACACTTGATCCCCTGCACAAATGAGCAATGCTATGCTATGCAAATGTTATATCAATGATATGCTAATGCAATGAAACAAAAGCCAAGTAAGAAAAGGTTAGGCAAATTTTGGGGTGCAACAGCTGCCCCTATTCAAGTGGCTTGGACCTGACTGGATGAAAAGCAAACGCCTTTCAGGCAATCAAGGTAGAAGACGGTTGAATACCAAAGAACCCGGAAATTTGCTAACCGAAGAAATAAACTGCACAAACTGCTTGGGGAAAAAGATCCAGAAAAGTGAATCCGGTTGTCACGGCAACAACTGATCAATCATCTAATACAGAACATGATTTCAACATCAACCACCTGTGTGACGCCACATGCGTTGAATCCCCATTATTCACTACAATAAGCATGCACTACGTAAAGCGCGTCATCCATGTACTATCCTGGATCTTCCATTTCCGAAGAAACGAGCATCACACTAAATAAAAGCGCGGTATCCCTGTACTATCCGGGATCTTCCATTTCCGGAGAAACGAGCATCGCACTAAATAAAAGCACGGAATTGTCAATGTACTATCTTTTGACCTTCCATTTCTAAAGAAACGGACATACGCTACGTAAAGCGAGTCATCCCTGTACTATCCGGGATCTTCCATTTCCGAAGAAACGGGCATACGCTACGTAAAGCGAGTCATCCTTGTACTATCCGGGATCTTCCATTTCCGAAGAAACGGGTATCGCACTAAATAAAAGTGCGGTATCAGACATCCGAAGACTTGAACAAGCCACTCCGCGGGGAAAATCTGGCAACAACTCCAAAGTCTAATTATGAAGCCGTTTAATGCTGACAACAAGCTCCAAAGTCTAATTATGAAGCCGTAACAGCCATTCGAGGATAACTCTGCCGGGGAAATTCTAACGACGACTCCAAAGTCTAATTATGAAGCCGTCTAGAACTCTTCCGGGGACTTTCTGACAACAGCTCCAAAGTCTAATTATTAAGCCGTGTAATGCTGACAACAACTCCAAAGTCTAATTATGAAGCCGTAACAGCCATTCGAGGAGAACTCTGTCGGGGAAATTCTGACGTCAACTTTCAGACATTAACCTCGACAATGAGTAATGACCTCAACAGTCTCATCCCTGGAATCTTTCTTTTTAAATGCTGACGTGACAACAACCCGAGGAAAACTCCGCTGGGGAAGAAGAGAAACTTAACCAAGCAACTCTGATGAGGATACACATGATAGGACGAACGTTATCATCACATATCTCATGCCAAAAATTTGAATATCCAAAAACCATCCTGAACAAGAATTCCAATTACCTGCAGGGAAGAACACCTGAAAACAAAGAGGTAACAAACCTGGCCTATGTTTCAAAATGCACATGTTTGAAAATGGCGTAATGCTCCATATAAGATGAAATGCTACGCGTTTGGGTATATGCAAATATGATGATATATGCAAATGCAGGCTCGGGCTGCCGGAGAAAAGCTGGATACAAAACTGCTCCAGCAAAATAAATGCTGAAGACAAAGCTAACTCCGCTGGGGATAACTGGGTTTCACAGAATTATTCCAGCAAAATAAATGCTGGAAAGGTGAACCGACTCCGTTGGGGGAGCAACAACCTTTCTGGGGAATAGCTTAATAAATCCGTAGTTACGAACTCTGCAGAGGACGATCAACCTATTGGAGGAAAGACAACCTGCTGGAGAACAAAAAAAAGAACAATCCTGCGCGGGGATGAACTTTTCAAACCATTGGCAACCTGGTCGTGCCCTGTGGGGATCTCACTGGGGATGCACATTACTGTCTGACCGCTTGCTAACTCGTATACGACTCTTGTGGGGATAAAAATGCGACTTCCATCTGCTGGGGAGGAATAAATTCACCTAGAGCCTGCTCCTACGTTAAGGGACTCTGACTGGGGAAACACGATCCCTTAGCCTGTTTGTTGCGAAGGTAGCGACCCTGCAAAATATGAGCAACCACAAGATACCCTATACAACAGGAAATATCCAGGTCAATAGCCGTGACATTGCTCAGTCAATTCAAAGTTTTAACAATTATTGGCCGAAGCCTGCAAGTTTATGCACGTGCAAGTTTATCAAAAACATCGGCGTTTTCCACAAACAAAACAATAAAAGTTAAAACAAAAAAAACAATCAAGTACTGAATAGTATGCGTTTATTGATAACGGGCCTGTAAATAGGCAAAGTTTTGTACAATGGATGCAACTCCTGAAAAGAGGAAGCTACAAGATAAATACAAATATGTACAGAGGTACAAAGAAATTTGTATACATGTCGGCAACGTGGTACAGACGAACACCATGAGCTGATCCTCCTATGACTCGCCTGACTTCGACGCTTTCCCGATACTCCGTCTTCGGAAGAGATTGACTTGGATAATCGACCCTCATCTCCCAAACCACTAAGCAAAGAAGTATCAAACTCGGACCGCAGTCATTTGCTTTTTCAATCCCTAACTTTTGCCTGAATTGCCTTTTGCGGGTTTTCGATTCACCGGGATACCCTTTTTTGCCGAAGTCGCCTTTTCAGGTTTTCGACTTCGCGGGTGTACATCTTTTCAGTTTTATCCCTAATTTTTTCCTGAACCTTTTTCTTTTTCTTGGTTCGCCGGGATGCCCCATTTTTGCCTGGACTCTCTTTTTCTGTCCAACGGGTCTCTTTAAGCAAAGTATTTTTTAACTGCATCCAAGTTCACAGGGGATGAAAAATCCTCGCCATCCATGGTGGACAACAGTAAGGCTCCTCCGGAAACGACCTTTCGAATGATATATGGACCTTCATAGTTGGGAGTCCATTTGTCCCTGTGATTTGATTGTGGTGGGAGAATCTTCTTCAGCACAAGATCGCCCGTCTGAAAGCTTCGAGGGCGCACCTTCTTGTCGTAAGCTTTCTTCATCCGGCTCTGGTATAACCGACCATATGCGATAGATGCAAGTCTCTTCTCATCCATCAAACTGAGCTGATTCAGCCTATTCTTTACCCATTCTGCCTCATCAAGTTGGACATCGAGCAAAACTCTCAATGAAGGAATCTCAACTTCTAATGGTAGGACAGCCTCCATGCCATACACCAGTGAGAAAGGTGTTGCCTCAGTTGATGTGCGTACCGTCGTACGATAACCGTATAAAGTGAAGGGCAACATCTCGTGCCAGTCTTTGTATGTTACAACCATCTTATGAACTATTTTATTGATGTTCTTATTGGCCGCTTTGACAGCGCCATTCATCTTGGGCCGATAGGGAGATGAATTATGATGCTCAATCTTGAAATTCTGGCACAATTCCTTCATCATCTTGTTATTCAGGTTCGAACCATTGTCAGTAATGATTTTTTCAGGAATGCCGTAATGACAGATGATGTCCTTTTTGATAAACCGAGCTACCACTTGTTTGGTAACATTGGCATAAGACGCTGCTTCAACCCATTTGGTGAAGTAATCGATAGCTACCAAGATGAACCGGTGTCCGTTGGATGCGGTGTGCTCAATTTTACCAATCATATCTATGCCCCACATGGAGAAAGGCCACGGGGACGCCATAACATTCAAAGGGCTTGGCGGCACCTAAATCTTGTCCGCATAAATCTGGAATTTATGGCACTTCTTTGAAAATTTGAAACAGTCTCTTTCCATTGTCAGCCAATAATACCCTTCCCGTAATAACTTTCGCGACATGGCATGTCTGTCGGCGTGCGTGCCAAAGGTTCCCTCGTGGACCTCTTCCATGAGCAGATTAGCTTCTTTCTCATCAACACATCGCAATAGCACCAAATCATGGTTTCTCCTATACAGAACACCATCTGGATTCAAGTAGAAGTTTCCAGCCAATCTCCTAAGAGTCTTCTTATCACGGTTGGATGCCCCAGTCGAATACTCTTGGTTCTTTAGGAAATTCTGGATTTTAACATACCACGGCTTGCCATCGGAAGCTTCCTCAATGGCGAATATGAAGGCGGGCCTATCAAGGTGAGAGATAACTATTCTAGGAGCATCATTCTAGAAGTTAACTTTATACATCGAAGACAAAGTCGCGAGAGCGTCAGCCATCTGATTTTCTGCCCGTGGCACATAGTGAAACTCTACTCTGTCAAAGAAGGGCAACAGTCTTCTCGCATAATTCATATACGGTATCAGATTGGGCTGACGAGTCTCTCATTCTCCCTTGATCTGGTTCACGACTGTCGCTACTGCGAAAATCGGCGCCGGATTGACAGGAGAGTCGCCACCGTGCGTTATTTATCCCTCAGAGCGGGAAAGGAAACGCTCGAAGTAAACCTCGCAAAGACGGGAAAAGGTATGGTCATCGCAACCAAAACCTGGATTCGGGAGTCGGTTACGCAAGGGGAAGGTATTAGCACCCCTCGCGTCCATCGTACTCGATGGGATCCACGCTTGATGTTTATAAGGAAAAGGGTGTATTATCTATCTACGCTAATGGTCGGTCTGAAAAGGAAATAAAAGGACAGGACTCGACAGAACATACGGTGTTCTGGGCCTACGTATTCCCTCGTGCAATGGGAAAGTCAGAGTCAACGTAGTTCGACTGCCTACGTCTAAACGGGGGAGAGGTTGCTCGCCAGGACATCGCGTCTTGTGCCTACGTACTTTCATCTGGTATGAAAGATCAGAGCAAACATAGTTCGACTACCTACGGGTAAACTGGCGCTCTCACACAGCAGTGAGAAAACAAACTGGTCCTAAAGGTTCGGGAACCTACAAATACGATCTGGTCTCAAATGCACTCGGGCAAGAGAAAGGGATAACAATTAGTCGTTAGCGGGAAAGTCTCGATCGCACAGCCGCGAGAGAACAAAGGTTAGTTGTTAGTGTGCTCGCTAGGATATCGCATCCTATGCCTACATATCCTTGTCTGGTACAAGGAATCAGAGCAGCTGTAGTTCAGCTAACCACGGGTCAAGCTACTCAAAAACTCCTACTGAAAGGAAAGGGAAAAGACACCCTAAAACTATAGCTGAAAAAGGGGAATCTATCCACTGCTATCATGCCTGGCTGACCCTCCTAATGTCTATCATAACAACTCCGCAGCGGAGAAGTCAGAGCTCCTAAGGGATCATGGCAACAGGACTAAACTACACACGAGAAACACTGCAAAGCAAAGAATACTGAAAATATGCATGAATGCAACGACTAAACAAACAAGGCGCGAAGGCCGCAAACCACAGAGGTAAGGGAGCTCAGCTCTACCAAATACCAACAAGCAAAGCCACGCAATAACAAACAAGCAGAAGGAGGACCACCTCAACTTCTTATGCACACAAAGTCTACTTCTAAGATGCACCTACTCAGAACTATCTAGATGAATACCTAAGTCTAATGCAACGTAACATCACACAAGTCAAACAATACAAAGAGAAGGCTAGCTAGCCTGACAAAGCCTCTATCTACAAAACAAGAAGCTACTCCTGGGCAAGGCCCCTAACAAACCTGAAACAAGCTCCTAATCTATCTCTAGACAAAACTCTATACAATACCCTAAGCAAAGATCTAAGCAAAAATTCTAATCAAAACCCTAAGCAAGAGGAATCAACCCCAGCCTCCAAGCTTCAGAACAAGCTTACCAGAGAAAGGGAGCTAAGCAGACAAGCTCATAGTGCCTTCCTCAGGAAAGTACCAGGAGGTTACTACTCAGGAGTCGTATCCTATGCGGCTCGACAACTGTGATCAGTTTACATTCCTCCTCAGGAGAAATTAAACTCACATGAGGGCTCCGGCATCACTGGATACTTGAGAAAACCTATATACACTAAGGGAACTAAGTGAACAGACCCATAGGACCTTCCTCAGGAAAGTACTAGGAGGCTGACACTTAGGAATCGTATCCTACGTGGCTCAACAACTGTGATCAGTTCACATTCCTCCTCAGGAGAAATTAAACTCACAAGTTGGCTCCAACATCACTGGATACTTGAGAAATCCTAGATAAACTAATGGAACTAAGTGAATAGACCCATAGGACCTCCCTCAGGAAAGTACTAGGGGGCTTCCACTTAGGAATCGTATCCCATGTGGCTCAACAACATGTGATCAGTTTACATTCCTCCTCAGGAGAAATTAAACTCACAAGTCGGCTCCGACATCATTGGATACTTACGAAAGAGGTGAGAAGAAAGAATGAAAGTCATTCATAGTGCCTTCCTCAGGAAAGTACCATAAACTCCCTTCAAACTTCAGGATCTCGAACCTCACAAACAGATAACAAACTTCTAGACTAGGCCTCAATCCACTGCCCCTTTGCAAGCTCCAACAGGACTTCAATCAGCTCCCACCTTCAAGAAGAACCCACAGGCCAACAAACCTCAAGAGGCTACCTCTGAAGTTCAACCACAGTTGAACTTCAAAGTCAGAAGTCATCAAGACTTCTCCTATCTTCAAGCTCAGACAAATTACCTCAGAACATCCTACAAAAATCTAACAAAAATCTATGGGACACCTACATGGCTCTAAGACAACATACTGAAAAATCAGAACAAAATTCAATACCAGATGAAAGAACTAAAATCAGCAACACAGACATATCCATAAACCAATTTATTCAACATCAATAACAATGCAAAAATGCAATTAAAATGAAAATGCATGATTAAGCTAATGTTTCTGCACTATAAAATTCTACATTGAATTACGAGCCTACAGAAAAAAGAACGGAATTATTTGACTAAATCTACTATTTTTTTATTAATTTTCTAATGACATGTATGCACTAAAAATATTAAAAGAAATCAATTAAATGGAAAATACACCAAAAATAGTAAACAAAAATAAAATGACATTTTTATTTTTATACAATTTTCTAGACATTATGATGAAATGGTAGAAAAAAGAAGAATAACAAAAAACAATTGTTTTTATCTTGTTATGAATTGTTTACAAACATGAAAATATTAAAAAAGAAATTAACAACTAAAATTGAACAAAATGGGAGGGGGGTGCTGGAATCAATGATTTCCTTTGTTACTGCGTTGGGCCCTGAAGATGGGGGTGCTACCAGCAAGTGGGCGCAGGGCCCAGTCTCTAAATAAACACAGAAAGAAGAAAAACGCACGGGGGGTGCAGACTAGCAGTTTCCCAGTTATTTCATATTATGGGCTTAAACGAGGGGGTGCGAATAGCCTTAGGGCCTAAGGCCCAAATCACTCTCATCTGCCTCTCACACGCCAAAGGGGGTAAACGAGTAACATGGGGGGCGTGACTCAGCAACACGCGTTTGGGCTTGGCCCAAACCTAAACACAAAACCCTATCTACCTCACACTCTCCGGTCACTGTTCACCGCAGCAAACCCTAGCCGTCATCCTCTCCTCTCTGCAACTCATCCTCCTCTCTCAATCCATTCCCAAAAAAAAAGGAAAAACAAAACTTCACACATCTCTCACGAGGAATCAATCCCTAATTCACAATCAACTAAACCTAATCTGGACCTAATAGGAGCTAGCATGCAAATCTCAAACGAATTTCATGATCCAACCGAACAAACCACTAATGGAGGCGATGAAGAGAAGAAGACGAACCTGAGACGATGGAATTGCTAGGATTCTTTGAAGGCTCAACGAAAATCGTCGCGAGAGAGTAAGATCTTGACGTATTTCTAACTGCTGAAGGAGCTTGTGGAAGCCCTGAGGGGAACGTTGACGCTTGTTCGGTGATTTCTGGGCAAACAGGGAAGAACTCAATGAGTTCTATGAAGATCTGGGAAGAAAGCTTCAAGAACTGATGAAGGCGATGGTTCTGGAGCTGATGGATCTTGAAGATCCTTTGAGTGGCGTAACTGTTCTGAGGAAAATCTTCAGAGGATCTTTGATGTTCGTTGGTGGATGGATGTTTCTGGAAATTCTTTGGATGAAGATTTGATGGCGTTCTGGAAACCTTGAAGAACGATGAAGATCGTTGAACGTGTTCTGGAAAATTTCCGGCAAAACGATGAAGGTCTGAGCGATTTCTGGAGAAGTTATTCTTGAGATGCGACGAGGATGGATGAGTTCTGGGAAATTATTTGAGGTTTCCGGCGAAGCTTGATGTCTCCGGCGAGGCGACGATGCAGGTGACGGAGGAGCAAGATGAAGATTGGGGGGGCGAAAGAGGGTTTCTGGAGATTTCTGCAGATTCCGGCAAGGGCGGTGGCGTTAAGGGCGGCCGGACGGAGTTTGCATGCCGGCCGGTGGCTTCTCCGGCGAGTCTCAGGCGACGGCTGGCGAGGTGACAAGTGGCGCAGGGGGTTGCTGCATGGGGAACGCGTGTCAGGACGGGTGGCAGCTGAGAGAGAGGGTGAGCTCTGGTGGGACACGTGGGAGAGTGTGAGGGAACCTGAGTCGTGAGGTGGCGTGACTCTACAGCGTAACGTGGGGCCTCTCTCTTGCTCACACGTGGCGTGCTACTATTTAAAGACTGAGATCTTCTGGAAGCTTCTGGATCATACTGGAAAAAGCTGGACGAATCTGGACTGATTTGGACTTTTTTCTGGACAAAAAAAACACCAACTGGGCCTGCGAATGGGACAAAGCCCAACAAAATGAATTAAAAAAACTGCAAAAAACTGAATTAAAACCTAATTAACTAACTCAAATTAATCCTAAAAATCTAATTAACTCCTAACTAAAAACTCTAATGAACCCACTAATATACTTCTAATAAAATTCTAATATCTACTAATCTTTTATTAAACTCTAATTAACTATAAAAGAAAAACAAAACTATATTCATTTATATCTAAAACAATTATTTAATTTCTATTAACCCTTATTCTATTTAATATGCTAAGAAAAATTCACTAATATTCTACACTAATCTAAAAATGATTTTAAAAGCTGTTAAAACTATTTAAAAATTATATTAATATTCTAGAAAATCCTATATTATCCTAAAAAAATCCATTAAATCCTAAAATGGTTAAAAATCTATTTAAAAAGAATTAAAAAACTATTAAAAATCTTATTAATATTCTAAAAATGATAAAAGCTATTTAAATTCTATTAAAAATTCTACAAATGATTAAAATCTATTTAAAAAATTCTATAAAGTTCTAAAAAGAGATTTAAGCTATTTAAAAAACAAAAACCCTCTTTAAAATCCAGAAAAATCTATAAAGCCTATTAAAAATCCGCAAAAGTCTATTAAAATCCTAAAAATGCAGATGAATGCAAATGACCCCCATAAAAGAGCGCACGAGACCAGATCGAATCGAACAGAGATCCCCGGGCGTCAGAATATCCTCAAAATCACTGCGCAAGCTGAAAATCACTGAGGAGCGCACAATTTCCCGAAAATAAAACCCCGATGATCTGGACTGGATCTGCCATATCTGATAGACGATAATCAGGCTGTAAACTCTGATATCCCCTGCTTGTGCACAAATATCACGCGTCTGATTTGCGAATATGAAATTAAACCACGAGTCAGATAGGAGAACCGGTTGGTCAAATTTTAGGGTGCAACAGCTGCCCCTATTCAAGCGACTTGGACCTGAAGGGTTTGAAGAGCGCTCAGCCTTCCAACATTCAGAGGTACGAGACGGTTGAATACAAATAAAACCCGAAAATTTGCCAACCGCGAGCATATACTGGATACTGCTTGTGGAATAAAGTCCAGAAAACCGAGTCCAGTCATTACGGCACCAAGCTGATCGATCATCTGATGAAGAACTCCTGATTTGAATACCCATTACTTGTGATGCCCCATGTAACAGAGCCCGAGGGCTGCAACAAAGCACCTGATCCTTTCACATTGCCTACTGATAGGCAGGAAGAGAAATATACTCACATCGCCCCAAAGATGGACGGGAAGACACCCTGATTGAATACTCACCTCGTCTAATGATAGACGGAAAGACAACATTAATCTCCAAATTCACATCGTCTAAGGATAGACGGGATCATCCTGATCGATGAAACAAATCAATTCACATCGTCTAAGGATAGACGGGAACAAAGCCTGATCGCACACTCACATCGTCTAAAGATAGACGGGAAGAAATAATCTCCGAATTCACATCGTCTAAGGATAGACGGGCTCATCCTGATTGATGAACAAATCAATATTCTCATCGTCTAAGGGTAGACGGGATCGTCCTGATTGATGAAACAAATCAATATTCTCATCGTCTAAGGGTAGACGGGATCATCCTGATTGATGAACAATCAATTCACATCGTCTAAGGGTAGACGGGATCATCCTGATTGATGAAACAAATCAATATTCTCATCGTCTAAGGGTAGCCGGCATCATCCTGATTGATGAACAATCAATTCACATCGTCTAAGGATAGACGGAAAGAAATTCATAATCTCTATACTCACATCGTCTAAGGGTAGACGGGATCATCCTGATTGATGAAACAAAACAATTCACATCGTCTAAGGGTAGACGGAAAGAAATTCTTAATCTCTATACTCACATCGTCTAAAGATAGACGGAAAGACACCATAACGCAATTCAACACCATCCTTTGAATTTCAGAATTCTTCTGTCTACGGAAATTGATGGAAAGATCAACATCCTTGAAGGGGCCACATCGTCAGTGTGGACTGACGGGAAGAAAGCCACCTTTTAAGGAACCATGTCGTCAATAAGAATCGACAATCACGAAAACTGAACATTCTTCGAAGAGCCTCGACATCAATAAGGATTGACAGTCAGGAAAGTACCCCTTGAAACGTCATTTCATCCAATAACCAGAAAGAAAACCACTATCCGAAATATCGTTTTGAAGCCCCTCAACAACCAAAGATAGCCGGAGAAGACTTGCTGGGGAAACAGCTCATCATACGTATGATCTGGCAATAAGAAAACCCGCTGAAAAATAACCCGAAACTTCACATCGTCTACTGATAGACGGAAAGAAAAGCCATTTGCTAGAGAAACCCGGTCTTGAAACTCACTGAAGATCGCCCGAAACTTCACATCGTCTACTGATAGACGGAAAGAAAAGCATATCCTGGGGAAACCCCTTCTTGAAACCTTACTGCGATCACCCACAACTTCACATCGTCTACTGATAGACGGAAAGAACACCACATTCGCACTCAAGACGTCTAATGATAGACGGAGAAATCCACTTATTGGAGGAATACATCGTCAATATGAATTGACGGGAAGAAAAGTCTGTCGATATCAGATGACTGCTTGATCAAAGCATAATTGTTGCATAATCTGGAATACAAATAATCCGCTGAATTGTCTGAACACTGCTGTTGGACAAATGCCCCTGAACTGATCACAGAGTAACTCACGCGTCATGTGAGGCTGATAGAAAACCTGACTTATGCTTCGTATGCATATGCGTATGCTTTAATCTTTCTATGGCGTAATGCTCCATTCAGGATGGAAATGCTACGCATTCTGAAAATGTCATGCAGGTATGATGCAAGTATGATGATGCATGCAATATGCTAGTGCAGGCTCGAGCTGCCGGAGAGAGCTGGGTACAGAAAATCACTTCCGCAACCTAAATGCTGAAGACGAGGCCAACTCTGCTGGGGATAACCCGGATATCACTGAATCGTCCTAGCAAAATAAATGCTGGGAGAGTGAAATCAACTCTGCTGGGGATATTGGGAACTTAACCGAACACCTCGACGAAGTAATACCCTGCTGGGGAATATAACTCCGCTGTGAAATAGCAGACGTGCTGAATAATGATTAGACTCCCCTAGGGCTAGCTTATCCGTACCAACGGTGAATTGGACTTTGCTGGAGAAAATGGAGGGAGTCTTCCCGCGTTCTGATGAAGCTCGGATCTGGAAACTGATGCGCCGACACGGATGGGCTTCGCAGTAATCGCAAACATGGGTTTGAGCTCTTAAGCTATCTTGCTGGGTCAGGTACAACTGACGCTGGAAAACATTCTTCCTGAATACACAGCCTTTTAGTGAAGAGTCAAGGGATAGTGACACGACTTCCCGCATTCGTCTCGCTCTCAAAAAATCGACTGCATCTGCTCGAATAACCCCGAATGGCCCTGTAGGTACGGAGAACAACAATCCTTTCGCTTATGGTATGCCCCAGCCTGTGGGACCTCTGTGGGGCTAGTCCTCGAAAGGAAATCTGAAAATCTGTTTTCTGATGGTCTGATAAGAAATGCTCCAGCATTCTGAACTTCGGAGAAATACTTCACCTCAAATGCTCCTCGAATAACTTCTGCGTGCTTAAGATAGTCTGCCCCTGACGGCAATGACCTTGCTCCTGATTATTTGATTCAGAGTAGTACCTCCTGACTACGACGTATTCACCGAATCTCAACCTGATTGCCCCAGAATAACTGACTTCGAAAAGCTGACCTGACTGGGGATCACAATAAAAGCTTGCCCCTGCTCTCGGAACGTTCGGGCGTTCTGCATTCTATCTTGACCATACTTTCCACTGTAGGAAGCTTTTCTGCTGTCAAGCGCTTACTTGCAAGTAAAACAAGTTGTTCTGCGTAAAAGACATATTAATGCAACACATATGACAACTTTGACATCCAATCTGTTCACTGGGAAAAGGAAAAACAGTTTATGGCATATAATGCATAAAACATTTATCAACATTAGTATCAACATGGTAAGAGGAACCCTTTTAAGAGTCAGAATCGACGCGACCTTTACCGGAGTATGCTTCCGAAACAACCTGCTTCAATTAGGACTTTTGGAGGTTGTAACGTGGTCAGGTTCATGGTTTCGAAAGAAAGGATAAAGGCTCAAAGTTTACTTTAACCCACCCATTCTCCTTGATGTTCTCCCATCCTACATTCAGCTAATTCGACCTTAGCGCTCACCTCTCGGAGGTTGAAAGATAGGAGTGATAGTTCGAGAAACTTTTGGATTTTCGGAGTGACAGCCACTCACTTTTCGTCTTTGACACTTGAGGTCACGCGACTCGTATTTCCATCGAAGATTTTTCTTTTGATCCTTTTCATCTTTTTCTTTTCATATCCCTAACTTTTGCCTGGACTGACTCCTTTTGAGTTTCTCTTGATTTTTTAAGTCCAGCGGGATGCCCTCATTTTTGCCTAAGTCATTTGTTTTGAAGTTTTCTTGACTTAGCGGGCTTTCGATTTCTTTTTTCGTTTTTTGCGGACGAGTCGTGTGACACTGGTTGCCTGACTTTTTGGGGAATGATGTGACTGCCCCACTCTGGGTTGAACCCTTATGGTATTTTTTTTTTTTTTAGGCACGACCTCTAGGGACGTGATTGATCCTCGAACGGACACTCCTCTTGCAATTTGGACGCTCGGTCAAATTAGCTAACACCTACCCTGCCCCAGGTTAAGATTGAGGGTTTTTCATTCACAGAAAGAACTCCTACTGCTAGGCTCAAAGGGGTTGACAAGGGATTATCTTCCTTATATCTCCGGTGTTTAGGGATTTGAAACAATGCCTGTACATCATCAGCAGGTTTTATTTCAAAAGCATACAATATCGGCAGTTGCATGTCGGTCATTTTCGTCATCCTCCCCAAATTCTTCTTAACCAAGCGTTGGACATTTGTAAAAACAGTTAGTGAACACGAATGGATTTAATCAAAACATGCATATTTATTTCATTATCATCAATTGAATGAAAACAACAAGTTTTACAAACAAGATTACAAATTCAAACAGGAAAGCAACTACAAATGTAAAGACATGACAAGCTAAAACAAAGAAAATATGCTAGCTTCCGAGAACCGGGCTTTCACATTCGTCCTGCTGCTGAACCAGCTATCTTTATTAGAGACAATTCGATGCTGTCCTGATCTGCTTTCAACGACTCAACCAAATTATAGAGCCTTTCCTCCTTCATTCAGATGATTCTAGGACCTCCCGGCCCGAAGCTGATTGCTGCACTATCAAGCAGATCCTGCACTTTGTGCTTAAAAGCTTTACAATTCTCAACCGTATGGCCTGGTGCCCCAGTATGGAACTCACAAGTAGCGTTGGCATCATACCCCGGTGGTGGTGGTCCCGTTAAGGGAGTCATTGTCCTTTTATGAACCAATTGGAGCTGAAGTAGCATTTGCAGAAGCTGTGCATACGGCATAGGAGGAGTTTCCAAATGACGGCTTGCCAGGGGAGCCCGATTCTGATATCTCTTATACCCCTGCTGGCTCTGCTGCTGAGGCTGCTGTTGCCGGTATCTAGTTGATTCTTGAACACCCTTTGTATCAAATGCAACATCAGTTTCTTGACCTTCAATGTATTGATTAACGCCCTCCTTATGCTTAGCCATTTTCTTTCTCAGATCTGCCCCAGGAATAGGCAACAGTTGTGGGCCTGGAGACTCTGACGCCATGGAGTCCAGGATACGTTTCTGACCCACTGCAGCTTTAGAAACATCTGTCATCTTAGCATCGATCGAGACAGGAGCAATATGCACAGCTACGCCGCCCGGCGTGAATTCAATATCGTGCGAGTCAATCAGGTCTTGAACATTGTGCTTAAAAGCATGACAACCCTCGATGTCGTGTCCGAATGCCCCGGAATGAAACTCACATTGCTTGCTGGCATCGTACCCCTGAGGAAACACTCTCGTTGGCGGTTCCAACGTTCTTTTCTCAACCAGATTAAACCTTAATAAAGTCTGCAAGAGCTCAGCATATGTCATGGGCGGTGCCTCAAACATTCTCTTTGGCTTCCCTTCCTGGATCCTCCGCTGAGCCGGATGTATCTTCTGTTGCTGCTGCTCAGGTTCCACATGCACAGGTGGCGCGAGCTTCTTCATTGCGGCTTCGAATAGTTGATCGTCCTCTTTCCTAAGCACGTTCTTGACTACTTCCATGATCAAGCTCATTTGGGTCTTCAGCTGACTGTTCTCCTCCTTGAGAATCTTCTGCTCCAAACGCATCTCTTGCATGTCTCTCATCATCTGCCCCAGCTGGCTTTGGACTTCAATCAATTCAAACTGATTCTGTTCCATATCTCTGAAGGAATTCCTGCAACAAACTGGACGATGAGGAAATAAGGCCCACGGTTCTGATATACCTGTTAAATGATAATACAGCGCAGAAAGCAAACACATATTCACAACGAGATAAAGAGAAACTCAAGCTATAAGCATACAGACGAACATCTCCCACATATGTACAACCAACAAAATCAGCAGGTAAGCACAAATGAGTATGAATATAACGACCCCAGCCAACAACCCTGGTGGTGGTCGGCAGACACTAGTGCACAAAAGCTAAACGGATTAAGCAGAGAAAACAGATGCGACATCCGGCGCAAAAACCTCTAGAAATTTCTCCCACACAACTGAACTCTCTGATTGACAATCTTCAGAGCACACACTTCCTGTGGAGTCTTCCATGACATTAACTGACGAACCCACACAACTGGAGAATGGAAAATCATTAATCTGAACAAAGCCCTGAGGAGTGATGCAAATACGGTTAGAGTCTAACAGATCCTGAATCTGGCTTCTAAGTACCTTACAATCATTTGTTGAATGCCCCTGTGCCCCAACATGGTACTCACAGCGGGCGCTGGTATCAAAACCTGGAGGATACGGTGGAATCACCGGCTTAGTCTCTTTCGGCACTATCAATCCACTTCTGACCAGATCTGGCAACAACTGACTGTACGACACCGGTAGCTGAGTAAACTGCCTTTCAGGCTTCCTTGGTCTTCGTGGAGCATGCTGACGCGATCGGCGATAGGATGATCGTTGACTTGAAGTGTCTGAAAACTGATCCTGAGATGCTAGAGATTCTGAGGTGGCGTCATCTCCTTCCCACTCTTCTTGAGAACTGACAACTGACTCAATCTTATTAGCTGGGACGTAAGGAACACCTCGAAACTTTCCACTCCTGAGTCCTCTCTCAACAATCTCTCCCAGCCTCATCAGGCCCACAAAGTTTGTGCAACTGAACAATTTGTCAAAATAATGGCCTTTCAGAGTACCCAAGAAGATGTCAACCAGTTCTCTTTCCGGAAGCGGTGGTTGAACACTAGCAGCCAATTCTTTCCATCTTCGCAAATACGCTCTGAATGATTCATTCTCCGCCTGAGACAATTCTTGCAGATCTACGAGACTAGGAGTCAAATCCAGGTTGTAATCGTACTGTTTCATGAAAGCTCTGGCTAAATCCACCCATGATCGAATCTGATTACTCTCTAATTGCACATACCATCTCAACGATGCCCCAGTCAGGCTATACTGGAAGCAATGGATCATTAGTTGGTCATTTCGCTCAAACGAAGTCATCCTTCGACAGAACATCATCAAATGCAGCTTTGGACAGCTATCTCCCGTGTATTTTTCAAATTCCGGCACTTTGAACTTGTACGGCAACACGAGGTCAGGGACCAAACACATGGCCACGGCATCCAGGTTAACAACATCTTTCGCTTCTAAGGCTTTTATACCTTCTTCCAATGCTCGGAGTCTTCTATCGTGCTCATGAGCTCTTGGATCTACCATCCCGGCCATTGGAATATCTCTCCGGTAATTCATCACAGGGAAAGTGACACCTTGATTGTTAACAGGAGGATAACGTTCATTTCGGGCAACGAACTGCTCATGCTGATCTCGGTTCTGGACAGTAGGCTGTACAACTTGGTCCGCAGTAAGATTGTTCACTTGCGGGAAGCCTTCCACAGAAACATACTGAGGGTGGGACGCCATAGTAAACCCTGCCAAGGTGCTAGGAGCCTGGAAATTGCCTTCAGACATAGCTACCAATTACCTGTAACGGACTACACTGCTCGATTCTGCTCAACTCCGCTTCAGCCCCTCGGTCGTCTTCAACACTCCACTCTTGCCTCAAACAATTCCCCGAGAATCCCTTTCTGGTGAAAACAAAGGCTGGATAAGTGCTCTGACCTGCTAGAGAAATGCTATGCAGTATGATTTATGCAAACAGAAATGCAAGAACAAATGTTAACGTGCATGTGTGCATTGGAGATATTTCCCCTCCAATTCCAGTGTCCGTGGTAGCAAGACGAGATAAACCATAAAGACAATATTTAGAAAAACCCTCATATATTTATTAGAATAACTGCCTTGTCCAGAGGTTACACAACTATGCTTCATACAGCTGATATGACAAAGAGGATCCCATCCAACATGCCTGGTGGTGATCTCAACATACAGAATACCAGAGAGAAATCAAGTACTGGTACGGTTGCGGAAGTCCTCGACCATCTTCTTTGTCTCTGCATGATCCGGTTGATAAATCAAACCTTCTATCAGTCGATCCCTCTTCCTGACCGTGCCTTGGATGTCTCTGACAAAGTCTTCCCAAGCCTTATCATTGGCACCGCCCCCAGGTTTGGGTCTCTTGGAATCTGCTCTATGCTGGAAATCTTCCAAATTCTTCATGGCATCTGTCAGCTTGCGTTCGGCCTCGTATCGGCGGCAGGCTTCTTCTTCAAGCTCTTCATTCTTCACTTTGACCTGTTCTTCTAACCGAGAAATCTGTGTCTTCAGCTCTTCTTCTCGCTCCTTGCGCTTGGTCATAGTGAGATCCCAGTGTTCTCTGAACTTGGCTAGCTTTGTGTAGGCCCTTTCCAGCTCCTGCTTCTTAGTGGCCAACACACTACTAACTGAGTCTACATCTAACTCCAGACGCTTCTTGGTTTCGGTCAATTCCAATAACGTAGTCTTTAGATGTTTCAGAGTTTCAGCTTGTTGCTTAGAAAAGTATCCTGTTTCAATCTGTTCATGACGAAGTTGGGCATTCTCCTGCTCTAAAGCCTCTTTAGCCTTCGCTAGCTCTTGTTTCTCCGCCATCAGCTGCTTGTAGACCTGGATGTCCACTGTAGTGGGCTCCTCCACCGGAGGAGGATGCAACGGCTGAACCGCTGGATAAGGCATAAGGAATTTCACAGCTCGCTCACGAATCCATTCCATATACGGGCCAGGAACTCGAGTATCCCCTCTGCTACCTGAAAGCTTCCCTCTCTTGTGCAAGTTTTTCCAGGCTTTCTCAAGTTTGGTCAGCATCTCTTTCCCTATTGCCCCAGTGAGATACAGAGATTCCTGTATCTCCTCGGGTTTTGGCGCTCCCTGAGGCATGTACCCAAATTGCCTGATCAATAAGGAAGGGTTGTAATTGACACAACCTTTCCTTCCCACTAACGGAACGTTCGGGAATCCTTCGCATTTGAGTATGACTTCAGCTCCGAATACCTCTTCATTGACCCACACCACGTTCTCAGCGGTCAATCCCATTAAGCGCTCGGGCCATCCCAGAGAATCAATAGAGGCGACAAACGGGCCTGACTTAGGCATATGACTGGTGAACCACCTACACAGGAGAGGTACACAACAAGACACATTCCTTCCTCGCCGCTTTTCATTCTGGTAATGGGTTGAATGGTGGATATCTCCCAGCAAAGTAGGGACTGGGTTCTTCGCAGCCAAAATATAGAAGGCATCTGAGTCAACAAAATCAGGAATGTTCGGGAACAACACGATGCCATACACACATACAGCAAGGATGACGTCAAAAACACCCCAGCTACCCTTCTGGGCATACTCTCGAGCCTTCTCCACTAAGACATCCAATGGAAATCCCCATACGTCTCCTCTTCTGATCATCTTCCCAGACAGCTCAGACTCTTTCAAGCACAGGATGGCAGAAAGCTCAGCCAGCTTAGGCTCAGCGTCCGTACGATAGAAAGGCATCTGCTCTCGGATAGGTATATCCAGCAGTGCAGAATACTCCTCCAGGGTAGGAGCTAAAACAAAATCAGGAAATACGAAGCACCTGAGCTCCGCATCATAGAACTGTAACAGAGTATAGATGCCGCTGGTCTCGTAGGCTGATGGCTGATAAACATAGGTCAGAATCCTCCCATATCTCTTTCTGAAGTCACCCATTACCCTCTTCTTAGCAATAGTGATCAATTCTAACAATAGACTGATATCCGGCGACGGAAATTTATAGGGCAATACTCTCTTCAGGGTTTCCATGTCTTGCTAGGAACAGACACCAGAACAGGAAGGGAAAATATGTACCTGCAATACACACACATTAGTTGAATGCAGAATGGTAATGCAATGATGCAATATGATAAATAATGCAATCTGCGAATACAGGGGCTATGCTGTAGCCTGAAGAGGAATATCTCTGTGATCAAGAACAGAAAACCATCACGGTCATCAGAACTTCAGGACGCTAACTATCATCTGATACTCAACATATCAATCCCCTGGTAAGAAAACCATCTGAACCTCTGTATCTGACGAGAAAATCATCTGATAATAACATCAACCTCAGATAAGAAACCCATCTGATCCAAACAATACACCTGGAGATTAATCAAGAACACCATCTGATAACTACTGAATCATGGTTTCTGAAGGCCAATTTTCCTGCAATAACCCGATCCCCCTCACAGGTATGATAAACCTAATCCACGGACAAAGGTACGGCATCCTATGCGGTCATCAGCGTCACAGACTTTCATGAATGACGATACGATTCCCAGAAGGAGTGGCATCATCAAGTCATGAAGAGGCCTCACTTAGCTGACTTCCAAATGATCGGTCCCCAGAGTCGACAATCCTCACGTTTGGACTCCCCTCAGATCCTCAGGACCGGAAAGGAGCACCTCTGCAAGAATCTCGTATGAGCGCAGATTTTCGCAGGGAACTGTGCCTGCTCAGCAGACAGGTTCATCTACTACTTCTCCGCAACTATATCTAGGTGTGTACTCAAGCCCAGGTCCGGCTTTCACTCACAGTAACATCCCTTTGCCCACAGCAATAATCATAATAATATAATGCTGGAAAATAAATGCGGAAAGGTAAAGGTACAGAAAAGTAAAGTGCAGAAAAGTAAAACACAATATGCACAACACCCAACAAATAAACACCCAAGCGCTAGGATTGACTCGCGTAGGGGATGGGAAACGGTCCCAGCATAAGGGATGGGAAAAGTCCCTAGATGCTATAAGGTCCCCAGCAGAGTCGCCAGCTGTCGCTACTGCGAAAATCGGCGCCGGCTTGACAGGAGAGTCGCCACCGTGCGTTATTTATCCCTCAGAGCGGGAAAGGAAACGCTCGAAGTAAACCTCGCAAAGACGGGAAAAGGTATGGTCATCGCAACCAAAACCTGGATTCGGGAGTCGGTTACGCAAGGGGAAGGTATTAGCACCCCTCGCGTCCATCGTACTCGATGGGATCCACGCTTGATGTTTATAAGGAAAAGGGTGTATTATCTATCTACGCTAATGGTCGGTCTGAAAAGGAAATAAAAGGACAGGACTCGACAGAACATACGGTGTTCTGGGCCTACGTATTCCCTCGTGCAATGGGAAAGTCAGAGTCAACGTAGTTCGACTGCCTACGTCTAAACGGGGGAGAGGTTGCTCGCCAGGACATCGCGTCCTGTGCCTACGTACTTTCATCTGGTATGAAAGATCAGAGCAAACGTAGTTCGACTACCTACGGGTAAACTGGCGCTCTCACACAGCAGTGAGAAAACAAACTGGTCCTAAAGGTTCGGGAACCTACAAATACGATCTGGTCTCAAATGCACTCGGGCAAGAGAAAGGGATAACAATTAGTCGTTAGCGGGAAAGTCTCGATCGCACAGCCGCGAGAGAACAAAGGTTAGTTGTTAGTGTGCTCGCTAGGATATCGCATCCTATGCCTACATATCCTTGTCTGGTACAAGGAATCAGAGCAGCTGTAGTTCAGCTAACCACGGGTCAAGCTACTCAAAAACTCCTACTGAAAGGAAAGGGAAAAGACACCCTAAAACTATAGCTGAAAAAGGGGAATCTATCCACTGCTATCATGCCTGGCTGACCATCCTAATGTCTATCATAACAACTCCGCAGCGGAGAAGTCAGAGCTCCTAAGGGATCATGGCAACAGGACTAAACTACACACGAGAAACACTGCAAAGCAAAGAATACTGAAAATATGCATGAATGCAACGACTAAACAAACAAGGCGCGAAGGCCGCAAACCACAGAGGTAAGGGAGCTCAGCTCTACCAAATACCAACAAGCAAAGCCACGCAATAACAAACAAGCAGAAGGAGGACCACCTCAACTTCTTATGCACACAAAGTCTACTTCTAAGATGCACCTACTCAGAACTATCTAGATGAATACCTAAGTCTAATGCAACGTAACATCACACAAGTCAAACAATACAAAGAGAAGGCTAGCTAGCCTGACAAAGCCTCTATCTACAAAACAAGAAGCTACTCCTGGGCAAGGCCCCTAACAAACCTGAAACAAGCTCCTAATCTATCTCTAGACAAAACTCTATACAATACCCTAAGCAAAGATCTAAGCAAAAATTCTAATCAAAACCCTAAGCAAGAGGAATCAACCCCAGCCTCCAAGCTTCAGAACAAGCTTACCAAAGAAAGGGAGCTAAGCAGACAAGCTCATAGTGCCTTCCTCAGGAAAGTACCAGGAGGTTACTACTCAGGAGTCGTATCCTATGCGGCTCGACAACTGTGATCAGTTTACATTCCTCCTCAGGAGAAATTAAACTCACATGAGGGCTCCGGCATCACTGGATACTTGAGAAAACCTATATACACTAAGGGAACTAAGTGAACAGACCCATAGGACCTTCCTCAGGAAAGTACTAGGAGGCTGACACTTAGGAATCGTATCCTACGTGGCTCAACAACTGTGATCAGTTCACATTCCTCCTCAGGAGAAATTAAACTCACAAGTTGGCTCCAACATCACTGGATACTTGAGAAATCCTAGATAAACTAATGGAACTAAGTGAATAGACCCATAGGACCTCCCTCAGGAAAGTACTAGGGGGCTTCCACTTAGGAATCGTATCCCATGTGGCTCAACAACATGTGATCAGTTTACATTCCTCCTCAGGAGAAATTAAACTCACAAGTCGGCTCCGACATCATTGGATACTTACGAAAGAGGTGAGAAGAAAGAATGAAAGTCATTCATAGTGCCTTCCTCAGGAAAGTACCATAAACTCCCTTCAAACTTCAGGATCTCGAACCTCACAAACAGATAACAAACTTCTAGACTAGGCCTCAATCCACTGCCCCTTTGCAAGCTCCAACAGGACTTCAATCAGCTCCCACCTTCAAGAAGAACCCACAGGCCAACAAACCTCAAGAGGCTACCTCTGAAGTTCAACCACAGTTGAACTTCAAAGTCAGAAGTCATCAAGACTTCTCCTATCTTCAAGCTCAGACAAATCACCTCAGAACATCCTACAAAAATCTAACAAAAATCTATGGGACACCTACATGGCTCTAAGACAACATACTGAAAAATCAGAACAAAATTCAATACCAGATGAAAGAACTAAAATCAGCAACACAGACATATCCATAAACCAATTTATTCAACATCAATAACAATGCAAAAATGCAATTAAAATGAAAATGCATGATTAAGCTAATGTTTCTGCACTATAAAATTCTACATTGAATTACGAGCCTACAGAAAAAAGAACGGAATTATTTGACTAAATCTACTATTTTTTTATTAATTTTCTAATGACATGTATGCACTAAAAATATTAAAAGAAATCAATTAAATGGAAAATACACCAAAAATAGTAAACAAAAATAAAATGACATTTTTATTTTTATACAATTTTCTAGGCATTATGATGAAATGGTAGAAAAAAGAAGAATAACAAAAAACAATTGTTTTTATCTTGTTATGAATTGTTTACAAACATGAAAATATTAAAAAAGAAATTAACAACTAAAATTGAACAAAATGGGAGGGGGGGTGCTGGAATCAATGATTTCCTTTGTTACTGCGTTGGGCCCTGAAGATGGGGGTGCTACCAGCAAGTGGGCGCAGGGCCCAGTCTCTAAATAAACACAGAAAGAAGAAAAACACACGGGGGGTGCAGACTAGCAGTTTCCCAGTTATTTCATATTATGGGCTTAAACGAGGGGGTGCGAATAGCCTTAGGGCCTAAGGCCCAAATCACTCTCATCTGCCTCTCACACGCCAAAGGGGGTAAACGAGTAACATGGGGGGCGTGACTCAGCAACACGCGTTTGGGCTTGGCCCAAACCTAAACACAAAACCCTATCTACCTCACACTCTCCGGTCACTGTTCACCGCAGCAAACCCTAGCCGTCATCCTCTCCTCTCTGCAACTCATCCTCCTCTCTCAATCCATTCCCAAAAAAAAAGGAAAAACAAAACTTCACACATCTCTCACGAGGAATCAATCCCTAATTCACAATCAACTAAACCTAATCTGGACCTAATAGGAGCTAGCATGCAAATCTCAAACGAATTTCATGATCCAACCGAACAAACCACTAATGGAGGCGATGAAGAGAAGAAGACGAACCTGAGACGATGGAATTGCTAGGATTCTTTGAAGGCTCAACGAAAATCGTCGCGAGAGAGTAAGATCTTGACGTATTTCTAACTGCTGAAGGAGCTTGTGGAAGCCCTGAGGGGAACGTTGACGCTTGTTCGGTGATTTCTGGGCAAACAGGGAAGAACTCAATGAGTTCTATGAAGATCTGGGAAGAAAGCTTCAAGAACTGATGAAGGCGATGGTTCTGGAGCTGATGGATCTTGAAGATCCTTTGAGTGGCGTAACTGTTTTGAGGAAAATCTTCAGAGGATCTTTGATGTTCGTTGGTGGATGGATGTTTCTGGAAATTCTTTGGATGAAGATTTGATGGCGTTCTGGAAACCTTGAAGAACGATGAAGATCGTTGAACGTGTTCTGGAAAATTTCCGGCAAAACGATGAAGGTCTGAGCGATTTCTGGAGAAGTTATTCTTGAGATGCGATGAGGATGGATGAGTTCTGGGAAATTATTTGAGGTTTCCGGCGAAGCTTGATGTCTCCGGCGAGGCGACGATGCAGGTGAAGGAGGAGCAAGATGAAGATTGGGGGGGCGAAAGAGGGTTTCTGGAGATTTCTGCAGATTCCGGCAAGGGCGGTGGCGTTAAGGGCGGCCGGACGGAGTTTGCATGCCGGCCGGTGGCTTCTCCGGCGAGTCTCAGGCGACGGCTGGCGAGGTGACAAGTGGCGCAGGGGGTTGCTGCATGGGGAACGCGTGTCAGGACGGGTGGCAGCTGAGAGAGAGGGTGAGCTCTGGTGGGACACGTGGGAGAGTGTGAGGGAACCTGAGTCGTGAGGTGGCGTGACTCTACAGCGTAACGTGGGGCCTCTCTCTTGCTCACACGTGGCGTGCTACTATTTAAAGACTGAGATCTTCTGGAAGCTTCTGGATCATACTGGAAAAAGCTGGACGAATCTGGACTGATTTGGACTTTTTTCTGGACAAAAAAAACACCAACTGGGCCTGCGAATGGGACAAAGCCCAACAAAATGAATTAAAAAAACTGCAAAAAACTGAATTAAAACCTAATTAACTAACTCAAATTAATCCTAAAAATCTAATTAACTCCTAACTAAAAACTCTAATGAACCCACTAATATACTTCTAATAAAATTCTAATATCTACTAATCTTTTATTAAACTCTAATTAACTATAAAAGAAAAACAAAACTATATTCATTTATATCTAAAACAATTATTTAATTTCTATTAACCCTTATTCTATTTAATATGCTAAGAAAAATTCACTAATATTCTACACTAATCTAAAAATGATTTTAAAAGCTGTTAAAACTATTTAAAAATTATATTAATATTCTAGAAAATCCTATATTATCCTAAAAAATCCATTAAATCCTAAAATGGTTAAAAATCTATTTAAAAAGAATTAAAAAACTATTAAAAATCTTATTAATATTCTAAAAATGATAAAAGCTATTTAAATTCTATTAAAAATTCTACAAATGATTAAAATCTATTTAAAAAATTCTATAAAGTTCTAAAAAGAGATTTAAGCTATTTAAAAAACAAAAACCCTCTTTAAAATCCAGAAAAATCTATAAAGCCTATTAAAAATCCGCAAAAGTCTATTAAAATCCTAAAAATGCAGATGAATGCAAATGACCCCCATAAAAGAGCGCACGAGACCAGATCGAATCGAACAGAGATCCCCGGGCGTCAGAATATCCTCAAAATCACTGCGCAAGCTGAAAATCACTGAGGAGCGCACAATTTCCCGAAAATAAAACCCCGATGATCTGGACTGGATCTGCCATATCTGATAGACGATAATCAGGCTGTAAACTCTGATATCCCCTGCTTGTGCACAAATATCACGCGTCTGATTTGCGAATATGAAATTAAACCACGAGTCAGATAGGAGAACCGGTTGGTCAAATTTTAGGGTGCAACAACGACTTGTGCGGAGTCTCCATACACATCAAGATTTTTAATCCTTAAATCAATAGCCTCTTCGAGACCCATGATACACGCCTCATATTCAGCCTCATTGTTGGTAACTGGAAATGTCAATCTGGCAGTGAACGGGATGTGCGTCCCATGGGGTGTCGTGATGATTTCCCCAATTCCACTTCCATATGAATTCATAACACCATCAAAAATCAATTGCCATTAGGAACCCCGTTCAGGACCTTCACCATGCAACGACTCCTCGCAATCTTTCATCTTTAAGTACATGATATCCTCGTCGGGAAAATCAAACTTCATAGGCTGGTAATCATCGAGTGGCTGTTCAGCCAGGTACTCTAACAGTACGCTACCTTTGATAGCCTTTTGTGAGACATACTGTATATCATACTCTGTCAATACCATCTGCCATCGGGCAATCCTTCCTGAAAGTGCCTGTTTTTCAAATACGTATTTGATCGGATCCATCTTCGAAATCAGCATGGTTGTATGATTTAGCATGTATTGTCTCAAAACGTTTGGCAGCCCAAGCAAGTGCACAACACGTCTTTTCGAGCATTGAGTAACGGGGCTCACAGTCTGTGAACTTTTTACTCAAGTAATAGATCACATGCTCTTTTCGTCCAGTCTCGTCATGTTGACCGAGAACACAACCCATACTGTTCTCCAGAACTGTCAAGTACATGATCAGTGGTCTCCCGGCTACTAGGGGTATCAAAATCGGAGGTTCCTGCAAGTATTCTTTTATTCTTTCAAACGCCTTTTGACAATTTTCGTTCCAGACAATCGCCTGATCTTTTTTCAACAGTTTAAACATCGGCTCGTACATGGTAGTGAGGTGAGATATGAACCGGGCAATGTAGTTCAACCTCCCCAAAAAGCCACGAACCTCTTTCTCTGTTTTTGGCGCTGGCATTTCTTGTATTGCTTTTATTTTTGCAGGATCAACCTCTATTCCTTTTTCACTAACAATGAACCCCAGTAGCTTTCCAGATCTCACCCCGAAGGTGCACTTATTAGGATTCAGCCTCAGCCTGAATTTCCTAAGCCTCTTAAACAATTTCAGAAGATTCACCAGATGCTCTTCCTCCATCTGGGATTTGGCAATCATATCGTCAACATAGACCTCGATCTCTTTATGCATCATGTCATGAAAGAGTTTCGTCATAGCACGCTGATATGTTGCCCCAACGTTCTTCAAACCAAAGGGCATCACTTTGTAGCAGAACGTTCCCCACGGGGTAATAAAAGTTGTTTTCTCCATATCCTCCGGCGCCATTTTAATCTGATTATAGCCCGAAAATCCGTCCATGAAGGAAAACACAGAGAATGAGTAGTGTTGTCGACCAACACGTCAATATGAGGAAGCGGGAAGTCATCCTTAGGGCTCGCCTTGTTCAGATCCCGATAGTCAACGCACATCCGCACCTTACCATCTTTCTTTGGTACAGGTACTATATTGGCGACCCAAGGAAGGTAAGTTGTAACAGCTAGGAAACCAGCATCCCACTGTTTCTGCACTTCCTCTTTAATCTTTACGGCCATATCTGGTTTCGTTCTCCTGAGCTTTTGCTTGATCGGCGGACAATCTTCACGCAATGGCAAACGGTGGACCACAATATCAGTGTCTAACCCAGGTATATCTTCATAAGACCAAGCAAAGATGTCACTATACTCTCGAAGCATCTCGACAAGTCTCTTCTTGATATCACTTTGCAACGCAACCCCTATCCGGACATTCCTGACAACTTCTTCCGAACCCAAATTAATGACTTCAATATCCTCCTGAGGAGGCAGAATGATTTTCTCTTCTTGTCTTAAAAGTCGAGTCAGCTCTTCTGATAAGTCATCGTCCTCAACAATCTCTTCTTTGGCTTGAAATATCGGGTGCTCAAAGTCGAAGCGAGTCATAGGAAGTTCTTGATCGGTGTCATCTGAAATATGGATCCTGCAAGAGAAAGGGTTAAATGCTTCAAATGATATGCAAACGAAGCACACAACCACATTGCCATTTTATTGTAAAAACAAAGTAGAAAAACAAGGATCACAAAATTTGCATGAGGAAAATACCTTTATTCAATGATTAAAACAAATCATACACATAAGCAAGTAGGCCCTGAAATAAAATCACTATGCCCCGGGTAGGACACAGGATTGTACAATAATCGAAAAAACAAGGCATTACTGTTTCAGCGTCACTTGGATAAAGTCCTGAATAGACCAGTTGCATAGGCTTTGTCCTGGCTCGCTGGGCTTGATCCACGAATCCATGTCACAGTCGCTATCTCCATCTTCACTGTCAGACACAACATTGATCCTTTCAAAACTGACTCCTCCTGGAGTAAACACAATTGGCCCTTTGAACTTTGGCGCGCTCTGTGATGAAGATGATGACGACGGGCGATACCCTAAGCCGAACTTGTCTTGCTTAACAGGAATCTCCAGAACTTGACCCCAACCTTTGGTCTCCCCGTCCTGAACTACCGCTTGGGCTTCTCTGATGACATAGCCACCTCTGGCCCTTTGCTAATGACAGGAGATTTGTCTTTGATCTGCACCCCTTCAAAGGCTTGGCATAATGTCTCATGGATCTCACCATCCACTTCGACATATTTGAATGAAGACAGGTGACTTACCATGATGTCTTCCTCCCCACACACGGTGACAACACTACCACCGATCATGTATTTAAGTGTTTGGTTCAACATAGATGTTACAGCCCCTGCAGCATGAATCCAAGGTCGTCCAAGCAAACAGCTATAAGCTGGCTGTATGTCCATGATATAAAACACAGTGTCAAACACCTCTAGACCAACCTGAATTGGCAAAGTCAATTCTCCGAACACGGACCTTCTCGTCTTGTCAAAAGCCCACACTACCAAGTCACTGGGCGTGCAGATTATACCTCGGGTATCTAGCTTCAACATCGCCTTCTTGGGCAAAACATTCAAGGACGAACTAATGTCAACCAGGACATGAGACATGACAGTGCCCCTACATTCAACTGAAATATGCAACACACTGTTATGGTTGCGGCCCCTGGGGGTTAGATCAAAATCTGTAAAGGCAAGGCCATGCCCCGCATTCACGTGCGCAATCACTCCTTCGAGCTGATTAACGGATATCTCCTGGGGTACATAAGCAGCGTCAAGAGCTTTCAGCAAAGCGTTCCGGTGAGCCTCGGAACAAAGCAACAATGACAAAATCAAGATCTTGGAAGGCGTCTACTGCAGATGATCTACAATTTTATAATCGCTCTTCCGAATTAATCTCATAAATTCTTCCACATCTTTGGTCAATGCCTCTTTTTCCTTCTCTTGAGAAGGTCCTCCTTCATCGAATTTACCCTTTCCTTGGGAAGTTCTCTCAGCTTCTACTTCTGGCGATGCAAAGATTCTACCACTGCGGGTTATGCCTGTCGCGGTGAAAATCAGATACCAAACTATTGATTAGTTTGAATCTTTAATTCATTTTGCAACCGAACTTTGATTTGTCCAAAGGAAGGGATAAAGATCGAAATTCCCACAATGCAATGCAAATGCAAGGTTTAGAGAGTTTTAGGTTCGGGGGTCGGTTAAACTTAGGGAAGGTACTAGCATCCTAAGTTTCTGTAGTACTCTACAGGAACCTCTTGTTTTATGTTTGTTTATTACTAAGTGTTTATCTGCTTAAGGTATAAGAGACCTAGGGGTTTATTTCTAAGTATACTCGATAAGATGTCGCATCTTATGCCTACATATCCTTACGGGAGTGGAATCAGAGTATTTGTAGTTCCCCTAAAGGGTTTGAGGAGTTCTTTGACTGTGGTCAAAGTTCCTACGGGTTTAGGGTAGTTGATTTGATTGATTTTAGGAGAAAAGGTGAGTTGTCATTTTAAGAGAGATTTAACTGCCACAAGTTGTAGGAAAATAGTCTTTGCATCGTCTTAAGAGAAGGGCTCAAGTACTTGGATATAGATCGACGAGGTACGCCTCTATCTCTCTTAAGGAAAAGTTCCTACGGTATTGATTGTATTATTGTGGGGTGGAGATTCTATCTCGCTTAAGATGATTAACATCTATTTCTCTATTGTGTTTGAATATTGTTTGAGTTGTATTTGTTTCTATGTTGTAAAGATAAAGAACGGTCCTTCCTATGGGGTAGGATATGTCCTAAAAGATCGACTTGAATGGGATTAAGGATCATGTGGGAGAATGATGCAAATGATGTGCACTACACACAATTGTTGAATCATGTGTAGGTTTTTCCTTTGGACGGAATGCGATGCGAGAAAGATAAGTTACGGTAATGTAAATTGCAGATAAAATAAAACATACACACGCATGTGTCGCTACCGCGAAAATAAGGTGTCGGCAAAACAGAAGAGTCACCATCTTTCGTTATTTATCCCTCAGAACGGGAAAGGAAACGATCGGAAAAACCTGACGAAATGGTATAAGACAAGGTCATCGCAACCATTGTCTGGGTTCGGGAGTCGGTTACGCAAGGGGAAGGTATTAGCACCCCTCACGTCCATCGTACTCGATGGGATCCATGCTTGTTGTGTTTATCTGACGGGTTGGTTTACTATCTACCTATTAAGGCTGGTCTGAAAAGAAAAGAAAATGACTCGGCAAAGCGTCGCGCTTTATGCCTACGTATTCTCATCAGAGAATGAGAAATCAGAGTCAACGTAGTTCGACTAACTACGGGTGATGGGGGAAGGTGGCTCGCCAATACGTCAGTATTGTGCCTACGTACTCTCAACAGGTATGAGAGATCAGAGCTTACGTAGTTCGGGATAATACAGATTACGGGGATTCAGATTCATCTGTTTTATCGAGTAGGGTTAACAAATAGTTCCAGCAGTTTGGTGTACGCAGCTCGACCCTTGGAGACTTGGGCGTTACCGTTTGCGGTAGAACCGGGAGTTAACGACATTCTTTTCTTCAGAAAAGCTTTCCTTTGAATTACGGGCCCACGGGGCAAAAAGGTTTGAAATTTGTTTTCTGTCTTTTACGAAAGAACTGTTTTTTAGTTGTCTGTAGTTTGTGCAGCACTAGAGACTATAACCTGGGAATGGATGCGTCGCATATTGTCCAAAGGACGTATACTAAACATTATAGACGATTGAGAGGAGGCCGCTCAATTATCATTACCCAAGTAACTTAAGGCTCGTAACGCGCTTATACTAACTTGCCTTTATTATGTTTTTTACTGTTGTTTCAAGATGAGAAGAGAGAGGGACAACTACGGGGAGACTATCAAGTCCTAACAGTTGTCATGCCAAGGATTCATCCTATGGTTGGGGTTTGAAACAGGGAACTCCTAGAAGTTATCATGCATAGGTTTCAACCTAAAGTTCTAATCATCACTTCCTTATCAAAGGAAATGAGATTCCTATGGGATCATGTCAATGATAAACAGAACCAGATAAAGCATCAGCTTAAACAGTAAACAGTAAACGACTGTAAAATGCATGCAATGCAAGTGAGGGAGGAAATGTGTGTGGGGCAGCAACCTCCACAAGCTCGTCTCAACCTCAAGCCAGGTATGAATAATTGAAATCATAAAGGAAAATAAAATGCCATCAAGCAAGTCACAAACCACACAGGCAAGGGAGCAGAGCTCTACCGAATACCAGCAAGCAAGGCCACACAGTAAAAATACAAGCAGAGAGAGAAACTCAACCTCTAATGCAATACAAGTAAGGGGAGAAGCTCAAACCTTAGGATGCTCTTAGGCTTATTCAACTACATGACCTAATCTAAATGCATCACAC
Organism: Lathyrus sativus; assembly: GCA_963859935.3. Classification (NCBI taxonomy): domain Eukaryota; kingdom Viridiplantae; phylum Streptophyta; class Magnoliopsida; order Fabales; family Fabaceae; genus Lathyrus; species Lathyrus sativus. The sequence continues at coordinate 99,701,594 of OZ012739.1, read as the reverse complement.
CAATCAATTCACATCAATACAGTTGCACAGAAAGAAAACAGACAATCAAGAAAGCAAATCAACAGCTTCCACAGCTTTACAGCAAAGCAATCTTCTGATAGCAACTCAGTCCACAGTCTGTAACCGTTCTTCAAGTCTATCATCTTCAGGAGAATGAAGGGTACTCCATCTTCAAGCTTCAATCTTCAATAGGCTCCACCAAGAATGAAGAGAATCAATAAGATGATTGTTTGATAACGGGAAGCAGACATTAAACCAAAGGAATCCTGTCTGACACTCAACCAGTCATCAGAGAAAGGCATCCTCAAAAGTTCTACTCATTGTAAATGTCACACATCCCACCAAAGGAGAGATGAGACTTTAACATGAGGACTTTGAATCATAGGATGAGAATGGAATGGGAACAAAACCAACTATTATTTGAAGAAATATCTATTTCTAAAAGCTCTCTCCTAAAGCCCTAATTTCCTAAGCTACTCAAAGCTAACAAAAAGGAAGGGAAAACTTCAATCCAAGCTCCACTAGCCACTTCACACAAGCCTCATCATGTCCATGATGTCTTCCAATGAGATCCAGAAGCCCACTATGCAAGGAAGTCCAATTTTGAGTCCATTCCACATCAATCATCAACATTGAAACACCAAATGAGCACACAAGTAGGATATTCTAACAAAAATACCAAAACACATTCTAAAAATCTGATTATATTTATATGGGAACATGCATTCACTAATAACCTATAGTTAAAAAATTCGGACCTAATTCATCCTCTAAGTCCTCCAATAAAATTCTAAACCTCAAGGTATCACCATTAAACCCTAAAAGGGAACACCTAAAGTTCTAGTCCTAAAACAACACCTAAATTCATCATAAAAATGTGAAAAAAATCTAAGGGGTACATACATATCTAACCTAATCACAATTAAAAAATCAAGCAAAAACTCCATACCAAATGCTCAAACAAAAATCACCAAACAGAAGAGGCAAACAATACAATTTTATTGTCAAATAAAATGTGAAAAAATCAAATAAAATGAAAATAAATGCTAATCATGATTTTTTTGTTCCTAAAATTTCTAAATTCATTCATGAATCAGGGGAAAAGATCTCAGGATTTATTGACTAATTTTTCTATTTTTAATGGATTAAAATCAAACAAACCAAAAAGTAAAGAAAATAAGAAAAAGAATAGAAATTAATAAAACACGCGTGGTGAATAGCAATTAAATCCAGTTCAAATCTTGGGTTGGGCCCAGAGGGGGGTGTGAACATCAGTTCAGATCACTAAGCCCAGGTTCTCTCATGCATCAAAACGCTGCGCTTTGGACTTGGGGTTATGTGGCACATCTGTGATCACACGATGGTAAGATTAGTCAAATGATCCAATGAGTCCTCATGTTGCCAGCACATTAATGAAAACGATGCGTTTTGCTTCAGTCAATAGTCATCATTCAAAACTCAATTGTGGTCGTACATGATGGTTACCAGGTCAAGCTTCAGCCAAGATTTAACGCCTCACAGCTTTCTTCTCCATTTGAACTTCAATTTGGGGGGAAAACACAGACGGTGGCCCAGACGGTGGCGCCACCGTCTTCTTCGACGAAGCCATTTACACAGGTCATCAAAAATTAACAATCCCTACATCATTCTCTCTAGAATTCAATGCTGATCACGAATATCTCCTTAGAATCGTCTAACTCCCTATGGATTTTCAAACCCGATAGCACTTTCAAAATGTGCACCAATCTTGAATCTCATCAGAACCTCAATTAAATGCACATATGTAATCCTCATCTTATGGTGATCATTCTACACCATCCAATCTTGATTAACAGTCCAAGAATTACTTGATTCGAGCCTCAACAGAAATTGATCATCACCCTATTTTGTCTCTAATTCACCAGTTTTTTGATCCTAAATCCAACTACATGTCACCAGGATCCTAACCACCTATAGAATGCTAACTATCTCTACCTAGATTAAGCATAAAAATGAAATGTACCAACCTGTGTTCAAGCTTGTAACAATGGTAGTTCTTGCACTCTTCAACCTTCAAGAAAGTGCAGATACACTCCAAATCATTTGATGAACACAATAAAACCTTCAATTGATCTTGATTTGGCCTTGAACTCAGAATTCGATTCTCGCTTGCACCTCTGAAATTTCAACTTCACTCTCTGCTTCAGGCTTCAATCTTCACCAAAAAATGAACTGAATGCATTCATAGGCTTATATAGGATGTAACTGAATGATCTAGATCCTTCTCAAAGGTTCAGAATGAGATTTTCAAATTTCAATTTCTCCTCAAAATCTCTCTCATGGCAGTCACGATATCTCATCTATTTCTCCTTCAGGAAGCTCTCATTGCACTCCTTGTGAACCAATAAACTTGAATGGTGGGGATTCATCCCTTGTTTTCATCCCATGGCTTGGATTTGGGATGTAACATTTATTTTCATCCCTTGTGAACCAATAACATTTATTTTGAATTTTTGGTCTTTAATTCTCTTTAATTCTTCCTTTTTCACAATTTCTTGAATCAAGTCTCTCCTTGAGCCATTTCAATGCCTCCTTGATACATGGTCAAAGTTAAAACACCATTTTGAGAAACTTTCAAGTTGCACAAAATTTCATTTGAGATGTCTAAGTTGGTGAAAATGACCCATAACCAAAAATTACCCATAATCACAACTTCCCAAAATACCTTTGACTTGTCAAAGCCATAACTTGAGTTCTACAAATCCAACCATGGACTTTTAGAACTCTATGGAAAGCTAAGAGAATGAGTAACAACATTCATTTTGACCAAAAGTTCATAGGAATCATCCTTCTTGGGAAAAAATGTCATGCAAGTTGGGTAACTTTCAAGCTCCAAATTCACATACCTCAGATGACTTGTAACTTGTCTGGCTCATAACTTGAGTTCTACAAACCCTATCAAGGACTTATAGTACTCAAATTAAATCTAAGCTCATGCTCTACAACAATCATGTTGGGGTCAAGATGAGATGAAGATCACATCTTGAGTTACATTGCCTTGAAATCAGGGGTCAAACTAGGGGATTTTACACTATCAAGTCTTAGAAACCCTAGCCTGAAACTTCTCAAACTCCGAAATCATGATGAGTTAACCTTGGAATCATCTTTATAACATCTCAATGTATCAATCTATGATCCCATGGCTCTTGAATTAAGTCTCGACTTCCTTCAAATCATTAGTTGACTTAGGGTTGACCTAGTCAAACCCTAATTGCACCACTCATGGCTGAGTCTTCTTAATCTCGCACAATGACCTGTCTAGGCCTCAAAGTGATATTCAACACTTCTCATGAGATCTCTCAAGACCTCCAGTCCATCCTCATGGCCTCAGAATCATCTGATGATCTTCCCACAACTCTCAAGTTAGGAGACCTACACACTTGGCTTCAATCACTTTCTCTGAGGATCTTTTAACTTCTCTGACAAGGATATCAACCCTTGAACACCTGAATAACCTTCTTAGCTAGCTTCATAGTCTTGTATAGCTCTTGATTGGTAATCATACCTCTTGATCTGCTGCATACATGTCAATGAAATGAATGAAATGAAACATAAGCTAGGTAAAGAAAAGTTGGACAAATTTTGGGGTGCAACAGCATGAAAGCGCTAAGTGTGTGTGGGTTGTGAATAAAAGTAGATAAAATAAAACGCACATAACATGAAAGCGCTAAGTGTGTGAATTGTGTAGTGCAAGGACGGAGAGGGGTGATGTCGTAAGCGTGCACGATTGAATTTTATGCGAGAGATAGATTAAGTTGTAGGATTGATTTTATATGAAATGATTAATTTAGTTGATGTTGAATTGATTTTAAGCGAGAAATTTCCTAGAAGTTTATTTTATTTGATTTGTAAGAAAAATATATTGTATTATTTGGTGAGATTGATTTTTAAAGAAAATGCCAGATTAGTGAGGGGTTTTTTTTATTTATTTTAGATTATAAGTTAATTAGATAAAAGATTTTAGATAGGTGATTCATAAAAGGAGTTATCACTAAAATTAATTAGATATTTATAAAAAAGTTGGTGAATGAATTTGAGAACATGCTATAATAATTTTAATCATGAATTAAGTTATAAGTTGATTTATTTATTTTTTAAAACACTCTAGTTATTATTATTATTATTATTATTATTAAATAATTATTAATTTAAATAAAAGGTTGTTATTGTTATTGAAAAACAAACAGACACATTTTTAAGAAGGGGAGTAATTTATTTTAAATAAAACAGGATTATTACATAAAAAAGATTAAACGGTTAAATTAAGAGTTATTAATCTTAATTAATTTTCCAAAAAGTGGATTAAGATTAAGTTAATTCAGATTTAGAGGGTTAATTAAAGGATTAGGTTAATAAGGCGGGTGATATTGTGTGGTGCAGGGAGTGAGGGCATATCGTGGGCGTTAGTTGTGGGTCGCTGGATGGGAGATCAGTGGATGTGTGCGTGCGGTGCATGGTAACTACCGTAGGTGCGCATGTACATAATTACAACAAATAAACAAAAAACAAAATTAGGAACAAAACCCTAATCCCGTCGTTCTTCCTCTTCTACCTCCTCTTCGAATCCCCTTAAATCTTCTCTTCTTCTCCCATTTCCGCCTCATCTCCTTCTTCTTTGTACTCAAATTTCTTCCATCTGTTCTTCGCTTTTCCATTCTTATACAATCTAACAAAAACAACAATACGAAATCAATCACGAAAAAGGGGATATCGTTTAAAGAAAATGTTACCCATGAGGACGATAATTATGGCCTCGCCGATGACTTCGCGGCGGCTGTAGAAACCACGAGGGTTTTACGGAGACGAAGGGCTTATTCACGGTGGAGCTTCATGGGAGGTTTGGTGATGATGACGATTTGTGATTGACGGCGGATGATGGTTAGCTCTCCGACGAGACAATAACACGAGATAAGTCTTATTCTTTTCGTCTCTTGGGGTTTGATTTGGGGTTTCTGCGGATTAGGGTTTCTGTGATTGCCGTCGATGTATTTCTCTGTGTGTATTCTCCTCTCTCTTTCTGAATCTGATTGTAGTTGTTCTTATAGGTGTTTCGAGTTTGTTGATTTGGAAACCAAAGTAAATGCTGTTAATGGTAATGAATTATTTCGTCTTTTCCTTCTGACAGGTCAGAAATTTGCCGATTTGGACTCACTAGGTTTGGAAATAGGTTTGTTAACGTTTTGGAAACAGAGTAATTCCATCTTAAACACGTTTTGAATTGCTTTGATTATGATATTGATATTTCAATCTCAAACGGATTTGATTTGCTTCATATGCTCTTACGATTTGGTTTCCTTATTTGCTTAACCCTGAATGCTTCATCAAACACAATTTCTTGTTATGTTTATCTTTTGTTTTATCATTTGTCGTAACAAGCTTCCTTAAAGTTTAACTAGGCACAAGAAGTGAACTACAAAGCCCACAGAAATTCTTCCCAGAACGGAGGTCGTCTGCAAATTATGATAGTGAAAAGCGGTCCAGTTGCGCTGTTGCTTAAATTGTACATTGCCAAATCCCACCTTAACAGTCTATGACAAGTTAAAGTTGCTTTGAAGTTCAATATCGCCAAAGATGTCAGACAGCAAGATGAGTGCTGCTCACCTCATTCTCCTTTCCAATCTACTAATTCACTTCGCGGTGCATATATGGTAGCAACTCGTTTTTTTCTTTTTTTCAGTATCATTTACTACACTTCGACATTTCGGGAAGCCACAGTAACAAGCAAGCCGTTCATCTATATAATCATATGTAAGCTCTTCCCATTGGTTAATATCTCTCTTTGCAAATATTATAACATGCTTGTCACCATTAACACTAATGACTCTTGAATAGCAATTGGTGCACAGGAATGATTAATTAAATGAGCGATGCTTCCTGCTCTGGTGGCGCTAATGCTGCTGGTAAGAGCCTCGTTGCGTGCTGGTTTGCAGCTGTCTGGTATGTGAGGGCTAGTGTCGTCAAGACACTCTTTTGCTTCAGAAACGGGATTTGCGGTAAGCACTTGGACTAATCCTTATAGAGTACGGAGGTAAATAATAACTGAAGCCTTTCAGTGTTGCTGCTGAACTTCGCACGCTATTCTTCTAATTGTTGCATCACTCTTTACATTGGGTTACATCGTGCAGTAACGGTAATTTGATTGAGGAAGGTGTTGACGGATCAACTCAACCTCTACAAGTTGCTGCACCTATTAGCCATGCCTAAGCAATCGTACAACTCCAATACAACAACATATTTGGGGTAATCCTATCTTATAATGTTAAATTATTCACAAACCTGTAACCGTATAATTGTTCAAAGATTTCTTCTAGTTTTGTTGCAGATTGTCGAAGAAGAGCAACTTCAACTGCATAAGTGGCTTTTCTGTATGGAGTTTTGTATGTAATTCCTTGTTCCCGTTCCGAATTATTGCAGGGGGTGACTTATGCCGACAACCCATTAATGGATGGTAAAACTTAGGCCAAGGGTGGACCAGCAGATGGAAAAACGGAATCATCCTTTTAACTTGCGATGGCTCCTATCACAATTCCGATTTCTTATGGACGAGCAGACGAGGTTAGACTTCTCAATAATCCTTCCATTTGCAAAATATATGGAGTAACTCAACACTTAAACTAATAGGATGTGAATTTTCTGCAGGTTTGATGGTGGTACCTTACTTCTGCGGTGACCAGAAATTGCGGTTTCATGGAGTCAGAATGAAACAGGGAGCCTTGGTATGTTTGGTTCAATGGTGGTGATGTAACAATATTGTTATGTGAAATGGAAATGAAATGGAGTTGTGTTCATCAGAGCTGCTGTTCTTTCTCTTACTTCCAAAAGAAATTGGCAAGCTCACTTTGATGTGCTACTGCTGAGGTTTAAAATTTTATTTTACAGGAATGGTTCATGGACGCGGCACAGCTTTTGAAGGGAACGGCTTGGAAAGTAAGGCACGTATCTGTGCTTTTGGAATTGTTTCGTTCCATTTTCGTGGGCTGACAAATTGTTTCCATTTCTTTTGTGCTTGCAGCAGTAGTGGCAACGTTGGCTGGTAATTTTGGAAGAGTCAGTACCTCTATTAAGCAGGACTCGTATTCCTTCTGGATTAGTGTTGTTTCTCTCTTCGAAGGTTTGTATCATCGTCCTTCACCGCTTTCTGCATCTTAAGTTCTTCTTCCTACTTAGTTGGAAAGTTGAAACCGAATATTTCTCCCTTGCCGCAGGTTTTCGGAAGAGAGATTGAAGCTGCCCTCATGCGGTTATCTCTTGATCCTCAAAGCAAGTAATCAGATCAAATCCTTCTAAGGGTTCTGCTTTAATTGTTGTTTACTCTGCGGAAATTCAAATTGCTCATGTTTCGATTCCGAATCTTCCATGATTTTCCTTCTCCGAAACCGTCGTAGAGGTAACTTTGAATTCTTGTAGTGATTCGCCTTTTCCTTGTTTCTCTAAGGGCTTACCATGTCGTCACAAAGCCTCACTCGTATACTTTAAATTTTGCAGCTCAAATAATACTGTTTAAAGGACAGCAGCGGTAACATTTTGAGACGACTTCCGAACCGAGATGCATATTCGTACGAACGAGGTCGTTTAGCGCCATCATCCCTTCGCCGTCTCTACTAAAACAATCAAAGATGGACCAGCAGATGGAAAACTGGAGTAGACATTACTCTCTTAACTTGTTACGCGTGGTGTTATGATATATTCCTCACTTGGTTTATAAAATGTGCTTAGCTGACAAAAGTGTAAAGCCACAAAGTCCAGGACTACTTGTATTTTTACAGATTGATGATTTGTTGTGATATACCATGCATCAGTTTATTAGTCACCTTGAACTCTATCGTGAATTGCTTGGTTCTGCCATAAGCATTGTGTTTCTATTTGATCATCACAACCACTCTAATTGAAAAAAGTGTTACCATTCTCTTGTGTAGATGGTTAACTGTACGTATCTGAATATCAGTGTTCTGGTGGCTTCGTAAATTCTAGTTGTTTTCTTCATCTTAAGTAGCACACCTTATATGATTTTAGTATTGAAGTGAGCATCATTGCCTCCAAATGTGAACACCACCTGCGCTCACAATCTTTTAACAAATAAACGCTAATTGAGTGTTAGAATGAGATCAAGAGTTCTTCTTCACCTGGTCTCATCAAACTTACAAGATATAATTATTAAAAAACCAAGAGAATAACATAATTAAAACAAGTACAAACAAACCCTTAGGTTGTTTAGAAACAAGACCACCTGGTCGTACCCTGAAACAAATAACCGTGTAAGCTGGTTGGTTAAAAACGGGCACAACAATATGAAAGTTTAAAGCTAACGTAAAACGCACAAGGGGTGGGGTCTTAATGGTCAAAAAATAAGGTGTGACAGATGCCGCTATTTAAGTTACTTCTATCCAGAGATATGGAGATTGAAATCTTCGTCTCGACGGGATAGGAGGGACTTAAATACAAACATAGCACGAATTTTTGGTCGTAAGAAGTCACCGAATGCATATGATATGCAACGATAATGAAAATGCAAGACAGACGGTTCTGTGGAGAAAAGATGCCACAGAGAAAAAACTAGACACATCAACAGGAAGAACAGGCTCAACAAAGTGAGATTCCTCGGGGAAAGATTGCCAATCACAAAGTGTATGTAAATATGTTGTGAAGAACTCACGAGAAAATCCACTTGAAAAACCTGCTGTATGGGCCAAATGTAATGATTCAAGATATCAGCTTAAGAGGTCTACTACCGAGACTTGTAACTTTAATTGAGAATAATTTTGCCAAAGTATCTACTGTAAAGAAACTTTTACGGAATCTGCTGCCGAGATTCTGTGTTGAAGTTGCTGGAGATATACTTCTGACGAAGTCTTCTGGAAATCTGCTGCCAAGATTAGCCAGGAAATGAAATATAAATACCTACTACCGAGGTCTACTGGTAATTCACTACCGAGATTAGCCAGGAAAAGAGATATAAATACCTACTTCCGAGGTCTATTGGTAATCTACTGCCGAGATTAGCCAGGAAAAGAGATATAAATTCCTACTGCCGAGGTCTATTGGTAATCTACTGCCAAGGTTAGCCAGGAAATGAAATATAAATACCTACTGCCGAGGTCTACTGGTAATCTACTACCGAGATTAGCCAGGAGATGAAATATGTTCGAATAAACCTCCCCGAGCGTCATGGTCTGGATGCCATGAGCTGGTCTCAGTTTCCTGAAATAACTTCCCCACGCCTCATGGTTTGTTTGCCACGAACGGGTCTCAGTTTCTGATGTAAAACCTCCCCGAGCGTCATGGTGTGTTTGCCATGAGCTGGTCTCAGTTTCTTCCTGAACTGATGAAAACTCATGATAGCATCTTCACAGGGGATTGTAGATGTTGATGTAGATGTTGTAGAACTTCTTGGCTGTGAGCCATAATGTATTGTAAATTGTAGAACATTCTTAGCTGTGAGCCATAATGTGTTGTAAATAGTAGAGTTTTGTAGATTGTAGTTTGTAATGTGTCGCTACTGCGAAAATCGGCGCCGGCTATGACATAAGAGTCGCCATCGTGCGTTATTTATCCCAACGGAGGGAAAGGAAATGCTCAGAGTAAACCTAACGCAAAACGGGAAAGGAATGGTCATCGCAACCAAATCCTGGATTCGAGAGTCGATTACGCAAGGGGAAGGTATTAGCACCCCTCACATCCGTCGTACTCGACGGGATCCACGCTTGTTTTCTATCTAAGGGTGTGTTTATCTATCTACTCTAAAGGTCCGGTCTAAAAAGAAAAGAAAATGACTTGGCAAAGTATCGCACTTTATGCCTACATATCCCCGTCTGGAACGAGAAATCAGAGTCAACGTAGTTCGCCTAACTACAGGTTAAGGGGGGAAGGTTGCTCGCTAGGACATGGCATCCTATGCCTACGTACTTTCATACAGCATGAAAGATCAGAGCAAACGTAGTTCGGGCTATGGAAGACACAAGCTTGTCTGACTGTTTTTTATTACCTTCAAAAATGGTTTTTCTTGATTAAGAGTCCAAACGGACAAAAATGACACTTTGATGTTTGTTTCGAATCTTTTACGAAAGAAGTTTTTTTTTAGTTTGTTTGCAATCTCTGACGCACTAGAGACTATGATTTGAGAGTGACTACGTCGCGTGTCACCCAAAGGGTGCCACACTAAGCAGCCAGACTACTGGAAAGAAGCTCTCCAGCAACCCTTTCTCGAATAGCTTAAGGCTCGTAACGCACGACATCGATTAACCTTATTACTGTATTTTTGAGTTGTTTTGAGATAAGAAGAGAAAGAAGCTCTAAAAAGCTTAGGGTTGAAAAGGGGATAAAAGCTAACCTAATGTTGTCATGCATGGATGAGAATCCTAATGTCTGTCATAATTCCCTCCTGCACAGAGGAAATCAGAGATCCTAGGTGTCGCTTCCGCGAAAATAAGGTGCCGGCAAAACAGAAGAGTCGCCACCTTTCATTATTTATCCCTCGGAACGGGAAAGGAAACAATCGGAAAAACCTGACGAAAAGGTATAAGACAAGGTCATTGCAACCATTGTCTGGGTTCGGGAGTCGGTTACGCAAGGGGAAGGTATTAGCACCCCTCACGTCCATCGTACTCGATGGGATCCACGCTTGTTGTGTTTATCTGACGGGTTGGTTTTATCTATCTACCTATCAAGGCTGGTCTGAAAAGAAAAGAAAATGACTCGGCAAAGCGTCGCACTTTATGCCTACGTATTCTCATCAGATAATGAGAAATCAGAGTCAACGTAGTTCGCCTAACTACGGGGTACGGGGAAGGTGGCTCGCCAATACGTCAGTACTGTGCCTACGTACTCTCAACAGGTATGAGAGATCAGAGCTTACGTAGTTCGGGATAATACGGGTTACGGGAATTCTGATTCATCTGTTTTATCGAGTAGGGTTAATAGATAGTTCCAGCAGTTGGATGTACGCAGCTCGACCCTTGGAGACTTAGGCGTTACCGTTTGCGGTAGAACTGGGAGTTAACAACACTCTTTTCTTCAGAAAACCTTTCCTTTGAATTACGGGCCCACGGGGCAAAGAGGTTTGAAGTTTGTTTTCTCTCTTTTACGGAAGAACTATTTTTTATGGATGTTTGCAACCAATATCGCACTAGAGACTATGACCTGAGGGTGAATGCGTCGCATGTCACCCAAAGGGTGCCATACTAAACATCCAGACTGTTGAAAAGAAACTCTCCAACAATCCTTTCTCAGATAGCTTAAGGCTCGTAACGTACGGCGTCAATTAACCTTTATTACTGTATTTTAATTTGTCTCAAGATGAGAAGAGAGAACAAGCTCAACTAAGGGGAGACTATCAAGTCCTAATGTTGTCATGCCAAGGATTCATCCTATGGTTGAGGTTTGAAACAGGGAACTCCTAGATGTTATCATGCATAGGTATCAACCTAAAGTTCTAATCATCACTTCCTTATCAAAGGAAGTGAGATTCCTAGGGGATCATGTCAATGATAAACAGAAACAGATAAAGCATCAGCTTAAACAGTAAACAGTAAACAACTGTAAAATGCATGCAATGCAAGTGAGGGAGGAAATGTGCGTGGGGGATCAGCCTCCACAAGCTCATCTCAACCTCAAGCCAGATATGAATAACTGTAATCATATAGAAGAAATGAAATAAAATGCCATCAAGCAAACACAATAACTGCAATCATACAGAAGAAATAACATGCTATCAAGCAAAATACAATAATTGTAATCATACAGAAGAAATAACATGCTATCAAGCAAAATACAATAACTGCAATCATACAGAAGAAATAACATGCTATCAAGCAAATCACAAACCACATAGGCAAGGGAGCAGGGCTCTACCGAATACCCGCAAGCAAAGCCATACAGTAACAATACAAGCAGAGGGAGCAACTCAACCTCTAGTGCAATCATGCTCCTAGCTTAAATCAATCTAAATATGAACTTATTCTAATGCATCAAGCAAATAAAACACGTCACATCAATACAGTTGCACAGCAAGCAAACAGACAGGACAGAAAGCAGATCAACAGCTTCTACAGCTTCTCAGCAAAGCTCTCCTCTGACAGCAACTTAGTCCTCAGTCTTCAACTGCTCTTTAAGGCTATCATCTTCAATAGCAAGTGTCAACTTGCTTCTTCAAGCTTTCAAGGCATCAATCACAAGTATCAACTTGTTCTTCATCTTCTTCAAGCTTCAGCTCTTCATTCAATCTCAATTTGATCTCCTTCATAAGTGTCAACTTGTTCTTCTTGGTCTTCAAGCTTCAGCTCCAATGGCAGTCTTCAGTAGCAAGTGTCAACTTCTAGCATCTTCAATCTTCTAACAAGGAATTCCATCCTCTAGCAAGGGAGAAAGATTCATCTAACAAGAGCAAGGTTTGGATGATTGACAGCAGAGTGAAGACCAAAGGTCACCACTAAGCACCCCATCATCAGAGAAAGGGACCCTCAAAGGTTCTACCAACTTGTAAAGAGCCACACATCCTACCAAAGGAGGGATGAGGCCTTTACAAGGGGTCCTTACATCATAGGGAAGAATGGAAGTGATCAACACCTTCCATGGTTATGAAAGAAGAGAATCTATCTAGAAGCTCTGCCTGCCAACCCTAACCTTAACACCTAATCAACACTACACCAAAAGAAGGGAAGTCCTCACATCCAAGCTTCCTCAAGCATTCTATGGTAGCCCAAGCTTGTCTTCAACATCATCCAAGAGTAAGAGAGGCAAGACCCTAATCTAAGGGAACTAAAGAAGTCATTCTAGTTGAATTAGCAAGCTAGGATCACCTAAAACCTAGTACCAAAGTTAGTCCTAACTAAAATACTAAAACCAATTGTAAAATCCTACAAAAATAAATATGGGACCTTAATTCAATCATGAATCTACCATACAAAATCCAGAGGTTGAATCATCCACCAAGTCCTAGAAATAAAACCTAGATCACAAGGTACTAAGCACAAACCCTAAAAATAGAGCACCTAAAGTTTCAACTTAAAACTACCACCTAACTTCATCACAAAAAAATGTGAGAAAAATCTAAGAGGAACATGCATATCTATGCTAGCTACACACAAAAAATCAAGGCAAGAATCATCACCAAATGCTCCAACAAAATTCATCAAAACAAGGTATCAACCATGGCCATTTTAATATCAATTAATATTCAAAAAATGCAAATAAAATAAAAAATGCATGAATTCTTAATATTTTTAATCTACAAAATTCTAGATTCAATCGTGAATCAGGGGGAAAAAATTTGGAATTAATTGAGTTAATTTCCTATTTTTTATGAATTAATCTCTAAGTCACATAAAATAATGAAAATTAAAAGAAAATAAAAGAAATTAATAAGCATGCGTGGTAAATAGCAATATAAGACTGTTTATTTCAAGGAATTGGGCCAAAGGGGGTGTGGATATCACTATGAGTGCTAAGCCCAAAACCAGTCAATTAATGAAACGGTGCGTTTCATTTGGGAATCTCTCTTCAGATTTGAGAAGCAATCCTGGCCCTCCAACGCACGCCTGAGTCCAAGGTCAAACCCTAATCTGAGGGCCCTTGTTCATCGTCCCCAATTTGAACCTGCAACCTACGCGCGAACCAGCCATCGCCGGTGGCTTTTCCGGCCACCCCTGCAGAACCCTAACTTTCTCTACAGCCCACCATTTGCCACGATTCCTGAATGAATCTTGACCAGAATCTTCCCAGCAATTCAACCATACCAATTATTCATCCTCAAAACGCATGAATCATGAAATATCAATCTCAACCGAAAATGGCATCTGACCTAAATCATCTCTAATCAAGCAATTAAACATCCTAAATCCAACTACTCATCATCAGGATCCTAACCGCATATGAATTTCTATCTATCACTCCCTAAATCATGCATAATCAAAAAATTCACCAACCTGTGTTCAAGCTTGCAACAGAAGTGGTTCTTGCACGATTCAACCTCCACAACAATCCAGATTCACTCCAAATTTCCCTCTGAAGCTAATGCACACCTCCAATTGGCTTGGTTCTTCCTTGAATTGAAAATTAGATCTCGACTTGCATTTATGAAACTTTGATCTCTCTCTCTGCAACCAGCACCAATCTCTTCCAAAAAAAAAATCACTGAACTCACTCAATGACTTATATAGAAGTGATTAGACTCATCTAGAAACTTCTGGATCCATCCAAATGAGATTTTGGATTTTCAATTTCTCCTCCATATATCATTCATGGCATATGCAATATCTCCTCTGTTTGGGCCTCAGCAAACTTGGTTTTCACTCCTCATGAGCTAAGAAATTGAATGGTGATGATTGTTTCCTTGTTTGCAAGCCATAGGTGTGAGTTGGATATGTTGCTTCATCATGAAGAAATGAAATGGAATGTTATTCAAATGACCTCAAATAAAAATTCTAACCTTTCCATTGTTTCTAAAATCATTTTTCCACTCAATTTGACCTATAATTTTGTTTCATTTGGTCACAAAATGAATTATTTGAATTTTTGGCCATTAAATCCTTTTAATTCTTTCTTTTTCAAAATTTCTTGAACCAAGTCTCTCCTTGAGCCATTTCAATGCCTCCTTGCTGCATGGTCAAGGTTAAAATCCTATTTTGAGCAACTTTCTAGTTGAACAAAATTTCATTTGAGACCTCTAAGTTGGTGAAAATAGCCTATGATCACAAATGACCTATAATCACCAAATGTCCAAAATACCCTTGACTTGTTAAAGCCATAACTTGAGTTCTACAAATCCTATCAAGGACTTCTAGTACTCTATGGAAAGATAAGAGGATAAGGAAAAACGTTCATGTTGACAAAAAGTTCATAGGAATCATCCTTCTTGGGCCAAAGTTTCATGCAAGTTGGATAACTTGCAAGCCCCAAATTCACATACCTAAGATGACTTGTAACTTGTCAAAGCCATAATTTGAGCTCTACAAATCCTATCAAGGACTTATAGCACTAAAATTAAAGCTAAGACCATGCTCTACAACAATCATGTTGGGGTCAAGAAGAGATGACAATCACATCTTGAGCTAAATTGCTTTGAAGATAGGGGTCAAATTAGGGGATTTTACACTGTCAAGTCTTAGAAACCCTAACTTGAAACTTTTCAAACTCTTCAATCATGATGAGTTAACCTTGGAATCATCCTTATAACATATCAATGTATCAACCCATGATCACATGGCTCTTGAATTAGGTCTCAACCTTCTTCAAATCCTCAGTTGACTTAGGGTTGGCCCAGTCAAACCCTAGCTGCACCACTCATGGCTGAGTCTTCTTAATCTTGCACAATGACCTGTCTAGGCCTCAAAGTGATCTTCAACACTTCTCATGAGCTCTCTCAAGACCTCAAGTCTAACTTCATGGCTTCAGAATCATCTGATGACTTCCCACAACTCTCAAGTTAGGAGACACACCCTCTTGGTTTCAATCACTCTCTCTGAGGATCTTTTGATTTCTCTGACAAGGATATCAACCCTTGAACACCTGAATAAGCCTCTTAGCTATCTTCATAGTCTTGTGTAGCTCTTAATTGGTAATCATACCTCTTGATCTCCTGCATACATGTCAATGAAATGCAAATGATAATGCTAATGTGAATGAAATGAAACATAAGCTAGGTAAAGAAATGTTGGGCAAATTTTGGGGTGCAACAGCTGCCCCTATTCAAACGGCTTGGACCTGACTGGGTGAGAAGCAAACGGCTCTCAAACAATCAAGGTAAAAGATGGTTGAATACCAATAAACCCTGAAATTTGCCAACTGCACAGGTACACGGTACTCTGATGGAGACAAATCTTCGGAGACTGAAATAATAGTGCACGACAACTAGCTGGAGAATTGGTCACACGGTAACCAGTGAAATGTCTAATCTCAAATCTCCGTCAGGATGATCATCTGATTTTGCTGTAGATCTTCGCCCTCAAGTCATTAAGGGGTTGCGGGCCATTCGACAATCGGCGATACATAGCTGATATTGCCGTCAGGCATTCTGCGGCGCTGCTGCAGAAGAATTCCTCGGGACTCATCAGGTCATTAGGAACTTTTAAACAATCAAGTTAATCATGTCGTCGGGCATTCAAAGGAATTTTCGGGCGTCAGTCGGACTTCGTCAGTAAGTCTGAAAATAGGATCCTCAGTCAATCATGAAACAAATAAGGATATGCAATCTTTTACCATCAGGCACTCCACATCAGCTGAGAGAACTGCTTCGTCAATACAGTGAGACTTTCAATCACCAAGTCTTCAAGGAAATTTCAACTCCTCTATTTAGAATCTGCCGGGGAAAACACATCTCCGCTGGGGATTCTGGAGAACTATCAAGTAACTCTGCTTCGGGGACCCAGAAATTACTCTGAGATAAGAAGAGAAAGAAGCTCTAAAAAGCCTAGGGTTGAAAAGGGGATAAAAGCTAACCTAATGTTGTCATGCATGGATGAGAATCCTAATGTCTGTCATAATTCCCTCCTGCACAGAGGAAATCAGAGATCCTAGGGGATAAACAGAAAAGAAAGCAAGCAAATACAGTAAAATGCATGCAATGCAGCAATACAAGCGAGGCAAGGGAGTCCTGCTCAACCTCGAACCTGGGAAAATAACAGGAAAAGTGAATCAACATTCACTTCACACCTTAAGGGGGCAAGCTGTACAAGCCAACAAAAAATACAGATAAACCAAAATAAAACAGAGGAGGCAGCCCAAGCAGCAGCATCAAACTCCCACAATTGACAGCACAAGCAGCAACTCTGACAGCAACAGTTGGTTAAACAGCAGAAAGTTGACAGCAACAACCTTCATCTTCATGAATAGTTCCTATCTTCAAGATCCATTGAACCTTTAATCTTCAACAAGCACCAAGCTTCACAAAGCTTCCCTCTTTAACAAGCAACAAACTTCAGTAGCAAACAGCTTCACCAAGCAGACAACCTCAACAAGCAGACAGCTTCAACAAGCAAGCAGCTTCAACAAGCAACACTCCTAGCTTCAACAAGCCCAAACTTCATCTTCAACAAGCTTCAACAAGCAACTCCAAAAGAGAATCAAACCAACAAGATCAAGTTGAAGTGTTAAGAAGCTCAATGACAACCAAGGGAAGCCACTGAGAACTTAACACTGCAGTAGAAAAGTACCCTCAAAGTTCTACTCCTAAAGCATGCCACTCATCCCTCCAAAGGAGAGATGTGACTTCTTTAAGAGGAATTTATGTCATTGGATTGAATGGAGATGACCAATATGCTCCATGTTTGAAGAAAGAAGCAAAACTAGTCTAATGCTCTTCCTAAAACCCTAGTTACCCTAAGCTCGTGACAAGCACCCACAAGCTGAGAAAATCTTCATATCCAAGCTCCTTCAAGCTCTCCAAAGCATCTTCAATTGGTCTTCATGATCATCCAAGCTCAAAAGAAACACCACCCTAATCTAAGGGGAACTATTGAGTCAAACTATTCAAGTTAGTGTGTTAGAAACACCTAAAAGTTAGTCTTAAAACTAAATCTAATTAAAATACCAAAAGTGATTGTAAAATCCTATAAAAAATTCTAAGGGTTCCTAAACCTATTAAGAATCACTCCATTCAAAAACCAGGGGGTTAACCATTCATTTGGACCTAAAACTATGCCCTAAACCTAAGGGTACTATTTTAAAACCCTAATTCTACAACACCTAATGTTCAAAGTTCAAACTAGCCTAAAATTCTCTCCCAAAAATATGACAAAATTACTATGGGGACATGCATATCTAAGCTATCTATCCCAAAAAAGAATCAACTCAAAATCATACACCAATCATCCACAATAAAATCAACAAAATCATGTATCAAACATATTGAAAATAAAACCAATTAAAGTACCAAAAATACAAATAAATTCCAAAATGCATGAATTAGTTATTTTTCAATCCTATTAAATTCTAGACCCTTTCAAGAGTCAGGGAAAAAAAATCTAGATTAAAAAGACTAATTTTCCTAATTATGGTGAATTATTTCCTAAACTATATGAAAATATAAAAATAAAAGAAAAACAATGAAAAATAATAAAACCTGCGTGTCAGATAGCAATTTATTTCAGTTAAAATCCAAACCTGGGCCCAAGAGGGGGTGTTGGTAGCAAGCGAGTACTGAGCCCATCCAACTCAGAAAATAAATGGAAAATAGTATGGAAATTGGGAAACTTGGCGTGGCAAATAGCAATCCATTTCAGTGTATTTCCTTATTGGGCTTCAGCCTGGGGTGTGTATAGCAAGAACTCATTCAGCCCACCCAGTGCCAATTAAATGAAACAGTGAGTTTTGATGTCAATCTCTCTTCAGACTTTCAGACGAAATCGTGGCCATTGATTTGTGGAATTAGTCAAGGTCAAAACATGAATCAATGGTGGGAGATTCATCGTCCCCAAAACATTTGAAAATGGAGGGAGAAACTCAGACGGTGGCCTGAGCTTTGCGCCACCGTCTTCTCCGGTGTGGCAATCCCAAAAACTCATCAATCAAGCCAACTAAATACCCTATCTCACTTGAAATTTCATCCTGATCATGAATATGACCTCCATTTCCATTGATTCTAACCCTAAAGCCAAACCCGATCCAAGTTGCAGAGATTCATCCAATTCTTGATCACCACCAAACTTAAAATTAAAGCTCCTAAACTCATCTACACGCATCAGGCTTCAATTCTATCTATTCAAACACCATTAAAACCTCAAGAACTAGGAGATATGAGCTTCAACAGAAAATGGCATCACACTCAAAATGTCACGAATTGCTCAATTCATGGACTGAAATCCATCTAAGCATCATCCCTAACCTAACCACATATCAAATGCTAATCAATTTCCCCCAATCTATGCTAAAAAATGAAAGTTACAAACCTGGAAAAACTAGATGAATAGAAGGTGCAAATGCTCGATTCAACCTCCAATCTTTTACAGAATCACTCAAGAACCACTTCTAAAGCTTCTCCAATCACCAATTTGCCTTGAATCCCCTTCAATCTCCAAAACCGATTCTGAGATGCAGTTGAGAAAATTCAGTTGCTCTCTCTGATTCCTTTCTCAATCCTTGCCAAAAAAAACTATATGAATCAGTTGCATACAATATATAGAGTGTGATGGAAACCTCTAGAACTTTCTGTAACAACCACAATGAGATTTTGAATTTCTCATATCCCTTGAAAATCTCACATGTGGAAATCATGGCTTGCTCTGTTCTCTCACACTCACTTGAATTTCTCTCCTCCTGACATTTTGAATTGAAAGGGAATGATATCCTCCTTGTTTTTGATCCAAAGGTATGTAATTCAAAT
This sequence comes from Lathyrus sativus, assembly GCA_963859935.3. Classification (NCBI taxonomy): domain Eukaryota; kingdom Viridiplantae; phylum Streptophyta; class Magnoliopsida; order Fabales; family Fabaceae; genus Lathyrus; species Lathyrus sativus. Next base: position 99,682,243 of record OZ012739.1, on the reverse strand, counting down.
GTTGCTTCCATCTTAAGTAACAAAAGGGAACCATGTGAAATTGGCCTCAAATCTAAAAAGTAATATTTCCATCCTTTTCAAAATATGTTTTCTGATCAATTTGGTATATAACATTGCTTGGTTTGGCCATAAATCAAGAATTCCACAATTTTGGCCTTTTAATCACTTTAATTTCTTCATTTCAAAGCCATTTCAAACTAATTTCTCCTATGAGCCAATTCAAACCCTCCTTGATGCATGGTCAAGGTTAAAACCCTATTTTGAGCAACTCTCTAGTTGAACAATTTTCCATTTGAGGCCTCTAATTCAGAGATTTTTACCCATGCTTGAGAATGACCTATAATCACCAATACCCAAAATACCCCTGGATTACAAAGACCATAACTTGAGTTCTACAAATCCTCTCAAGGACTTCTAGTACTCTATGGAAATCTAAGATCAAGATATACAACTCTCATGTTGGCCAAGAATCCATTTGAAACCTCCTTGAAGGGAAAAAGTTGCTTGGAAGTCAAGTGACTTTCACAGATAAATTTCAGTGTCCTCTGATGACCTGTAATTTGCAAGAACCATAACTTGAGTTCTATAAATCCCCTTGAGGACTTATAGTACTCGAATTAAAGGTATTGAGATGCTATACAATTTTCATGTTGGCCAAAGATCCATTTGAAACTTGTATTTGACTTATGTGGTCTTGAAGTTAGGCACTAAACAAGGGATTTTACACTAAAACCCTAATTTAGAAACTCCCCACCTTCATGATTCTTCTTTGCTTAATCTTGGCACAACACCATACATGTATCAACATACCAATCCATGAATCCCCTGACCTCAAAGTAGGCTTTGATGCTCTTCAATTGCATATTTGACCCAGGATTGACCCAGATGAAACCCTAGTTGACTGCACCTCAACTGTGGCTCTTGTACTTGAATCAATGACTTGTCCTAACTTCAATAGGACCCTCTAGGTATCCCATGAGATCCATACACACCTCAAATTCACAATCCATGCTTCTCATCCCACTGATGATTCTCAATATTCCTCAAGATAGGAGCAAAACCCACATATAGGCACTCAAACTTCTCAAGACTTCAAATCTCTTCTTGATGACTGGAATGACTTCTCAATCTTGGATAACACCTCTTGCTAGGCTCTTCTCTTGATAGACACCCTTGATCCCTTGTTGGAGGCATGCTATGCTATGATATGCAAATGATTAGAACTATGTACATGATGTAACTATGCAAATGAAATGCAATGAAACACAAATCAGGCAAGAAAAGATTGAGCAAATTTTGGGGTGCAACAGCTGCCCCTATTCTAACGGCTTGGACCCGACTGGGTGAAGAGCGAACGACCTTCACACAATCGAGGTACGAGACGGTTGAATACCAAGAAACCCATAAATTTGCCGACCGCAGAAATAAACTGCACAACTGCTTGGGGAACGACATCCCCTATCTGAATCCGGTTGTTATGGCAACAACTGATCCAACATCTGATAATAATTCTGATTTCACCTTCTACCACCTATGTAACGCCACAGGTACTGAACAATTTTGCAAAAACACCTCCGTCCACAACTGGACTAACCTTGTCAACACAAGAAGGGAAACAAATTCGTCAACACGAATAGAGATTTTGTCGTCACAGGAGTAACCTTGTCCACATCTGGACCCAAATTTCGTCAAATCATGAATAAATACAAATCTGTCCACGTCAGGATTCACATTGCGTCAACCCGAATAAATCTCAACAACACAAGAATAGAACTTTGTCCATGTTAGGACGCTTGTTTCGTCAACACGAAGAAACCCATCAACAAGAACAAAACTTTGTCCACGTTAGGACGCACACTTCGTCAACACGAAGAAATCCCATCATAAACTTGTCCATGTAAGGACTCAAATTTCATCAACACGAAGAAATCCCATCATAAACTTGTCCATTTAAGGACTCAAATTTCGTCAACACGAAGAAATCCCATCATAAACTTGTCCACGTAAGGACTCAAATTTCGTCAACACGAAGAAATCCCATCATCATAGGAATAAAACTTTGTCCACGTTAGGACGCTTGTTTCGTCAACATGAAGCAATCCTATCATCATAGAAATAAAACTTTGTCCACGTTAGGATTCCATATTCCGTCAACACGGAGAAATCCTATCATCATAGGAATAAAACTTGTCCTCATCAGGATCCCATATTCCGTCAACACGGAGAAATCCTGGCGACTTCGCTGGGGATGAGTTGTCCGCATCTCGTCAACACGAGGAAATCCTATCAACATAGGAATGAAATTGTCCACGTCAGGAATAAATCGTCCACATTATGAATAAACTGTCCACGTTAGGAATAGACTGTCCACGTTAGGAATAAACTGTCCACGTTAGGAATAAACTGTCCACGTTAGGAATAACATCTCGTCAACATGAAGAATGGTAATCTTGTCCACGTCAGGACTCGCATCTCGTCAACACGAGGGAAGGTAACTTGATTTGTCCACGTCAGGACTCACATTTCGCCAATATGAAGAAAGATATCTGCTGGGGATAAATGGTCCACATCAGGACACCATTTCGTCAACACGAAGAGCAATCAATTTTGTCCACGTCAGGACTCCCCATTCCATCAACACGGAGGAATCAAATCTGTCCACGTTAGGACTAGCACATCCCGTCAACACGAGGAAATAAATTTGTCCACGTTAGGACTCACACTTCACCCATGCGAAGAAATACCATTAATACAGGAATAAATCGTCCACGTCAGGACTCGTATCTCGTCAACACGAGGAACTCCTATCAACATAGGCACTAAAATTTTGGCGACCTCCGAGGAAATACTTCTGCTTATCCATACGGGAAGATACTCTGAATACAGTTTCTCTGCTTATTTCTGCAGTAGCTAACTCCACTGGTCCCGACCCACAAACCTTTTAGTACTGACGTGACAGCGACTTTGAGGCGGACTCTACTGGGAATATTTGGAAACCAAACTGCCGGACGCCTGCTTCGATAACCAGCGGCAGCTTCTGAAATTTCGATTCCTGAAACCCTTTGATGCTGACATAACAACAAATTTGAAGAAAATAATCTGCTGGCCGGATAAGAGAAACTTCAACAAGCAACTCTGGCGGGGAAAACAAGATAAATTTAAACAAATAACTCCGCTCGGGGACAAAGAGGAACTTAACCAAGTAACTCTGTGGGGAAAATAGTAAGATGAACCGCATCATCACACGTCTCACGGCGAGACCTCGAATACCTGGTAATAGATCTGAGCTAGAACTCCATACTCCTGCTGAGCAAATACACCTGAAAGCAAAAGGTTAACCAACCTGATTTATGTTTCAAAATGCGTATGTTTGAAAATGGCGTAATGGTCCGTACGACACGGAAATGCTACGCGTTTGAGTAGATGCAAATATGACGATATATGCAGAGGCAAATGCAGGCTCAAGCTGCCGGGGAAACTCTGATAGTGTTGTCTCAACAACATGAATGCTGAGAATAAAGCCAACTCCGTCGGGGAGGACAAGTATCATAAGGTATTCTGGCGAAATAAATGCCAGAAACACAACCATCTCTGCCGGGGAGAGATTAAACATCAATTTCTACTGGGAGGAAAGAACAAACACCCTGCTGGTGAATAAACTTAGTTGGGGCAGAAGCGACACTTCTGGGCAAAACACACTGTCTGGGCACAGTTTACACATTCATAGTTACGGACTCTGCTGAGGATCAACATCCTGTCAATGGCAAGACGACCTGTGGGAAGCAAGAAAACCATCCTTCGCGGATATAAACCTTTTGAACCAATAACTCGGTTAGCTATTGTGGGAATCTCCCATGCTGGAGATTGAACGTGCACATCTTCGATTCGGTGAGGAACGCAACCTCTGCAGGGACATTGATTTTGACTTGCTGGGATTAATCCTATGGACGGCTTTCCATGAGGACACTCTCCCGGGGAAAATAATTCCCTTGTCAAGCGACCTTGGCTGGGGAATACAATTCCTGACCGTTTGCTCCAAAGGTAAGAACCCTGCAAGACACAAACGAGACAAGACAGGCCTATACAACATAATCTATCCGGGTTAGCATCTGTGACATTACTTCAGTCAATTCGAAGTTTTAGCAATTATTGGCAAGGGCCAGTGAGATTATGTAAGTGCAAGTTTATCAAAAACATCGGCGTCTTTCACAAACAAAACAGTAAAGAACAAGCATCAAGTACTGAATAACATGTTTGATTGATAACGGGCCTCTGAATAGGCAAAGTTTTTTACACTGGATGCAACTCCTGAAAAGAGGAAGTTACACACAAACACACATAAATATATGCACAAGAAGCATAAAGAAAATACAAAACAATATTTGTATACATGTCGGCAACGTGATGCAGATGAACACCATGAGCTGATCCTCCTATGACTCGCCTGACTCTGCGCTTTCCCGGTACTCGATCTTCGGAAGAGATTGTTTTTTGGGTAGATAGCCCCCCCAGGTACTCCCAAACCACTAAGCAAAGTCGTATCATATTCGGACCGCAGTCATTTGCTTTTTCAATCCCTAACTTTTGCGTGAACCGCCCTTTGCGGGTTTTCAATTCACCGGGATACCCTTTTTTGCCAAAGTCGCCCTTTTCAGGTTTTCGACTTCGCGGGTGTACATCTTTTCAATTTTATCCCTAACTTTTATCCGAACCTTTTATTCATTTTTTAGTGTTCGCCGGGATGCCCCATTTTTGCCTGGACTCTCTTTTTACTGTCTAGCGGGTCACTTTCAAGCAAAGTATTTTTTAACTGCGTCCGAATTCACAGGAGACGTGAAGTCTTCACCATCTATGGTGGATAGTAACAAGGCTCCTCCAGAGAAGACTTTTCTAACAACATAGGGACCTTCGTAATTGGGGGTCCACTTGCCCCTGTGATCTGTTTGTGGTGGGAGAATCTTTTTCAAAACAAGATCGCCCGTTTGAAAGCCTCGAGGGCACACCTTCTTGTCGTAAGCTTTCTTCATCCGACTCAGATACAGTCGTCCGTATGCGAGAGAAGCCAGCCTCTTCTCATCCATTAAACTGAGCTGATTCAGTCTATCTTTAACCCATTCTGCCTCGTCGAGTTGGACATCACATAAAACCCTCAGGGAAGGAATCTCGACCTCCAACGGTAATACCGCCTCCATTCCGTATACCAATGAGAAAGGGGTTGCCTCGGTTGATGTGCGTACCGTCGTACGATAATCGTGCAAAGCGAAAGGTAACATCTCGTGCCAGTCCTTATACGTCACAACCATCTTCTGAACAATCTTCTTTATGTTCTTATTGGCCGCTTCGACAGCGCCATTCATCTTGGGCCGGTAAGGAGAAGAGTTGTGATGCTCGATCTTAAAATTCTGACACAGCTCTTTCATCATTTTATTATTCAAATTTGAACCGTTGTCGGTGATAATCCGCTCAAGGATTCCATACCTGCAGATAATATCTCGTTTGATAAATCTGGCTACCACATGCTTGGTCACATTGGCATATGATGATGCTTCCACCCATTTGGTGAAGTAATCGATTGCCACCAAAATGAACCGGTGTCTGTTTGATGTCGTAGGCTCAATCTTGCCAATCATGTCGATCCCCCATATCGAGAAAGGCCACGGTGATGACATCACATTCAGAGGGCTCGGAGGCACATGGATTTTGTCCGCATAAATCTGGCATTTATGACACCTCTTTGCAAACTTGAAACAGTCTGTTTCCATAGTCAGCCAGTAGTAACCTTCCCGCAACAGTTTTCTCGTCATAGCATGCCCACCAGCATGTGTACCAAATGTACCCTCATGTATCTCCTCCATGAGCAACTTCGCCTCTTTCTCGTCTACACAGCATAGCAACACCAAGTCGTGGTTTCTTTTGTACAGGACACCGTCCGGGTTCAGATAGAAATTGCCAGCCAATCTCCTGAGAGTCTTCTGATCTCGATTGGATGCCCCAGCCGGATACTCCTTGTTCTTCAGGAAATTCTGGATGTCAAAGTACCAGGGTTTACCATCGGGAGCCTCGTCAATGGAAAATATGAAGGCAGGCCTATCGAGCCGAGAGATAGCAATCCGGGGAGCCTCGTTCCAGAAGTTAACTTTATACATTGAAGACAATGTCGCCAGGGCGTCAGCCATTTGATTTTCTGCTCGCGGTACGTGATGCAATTCCACCTTGTCAAAGAAAGGCAACAATCTCCTTGCATAATTCATATAGGGTATCAAATTGGGCTGACGTGTCTCCCATTCTCCTTTGATCTGATTCACCACCAGAGCTGAGTCTCCGTATACGTCCAGGTTCTTGATTCGCAAATCAATAGCTTCTTCGAGCCCCATGATGCAAGCCTCATATTCAGCCTAATTGTTGGTAACAGGAAAAGTCAATCGGGCAGTAAATGGGATGTGCGACCCCTGAGGAGTAGTGATGATTGCCCCTATTCCGCTACCATAGGAATTAACTGCTCCGTCAAATATCAACTTCCATTTGGAACCCAACTCTGGTCCTTCGTCCGGCAACGGTTCTTCACAATCTTTCATCTTCAGGTACATGATATCCTCGTCAGGAAAATCAAACCTCATCGATTGGTAGTCCTCAACAGGCTGCTCCGCAAGGTACTCTGACAGAACGCTACCTTTAATAGCCTTTTGCGAGACATATTGGATATCGTGTTCTGTCAACACCATCTGCCATCGGGAAATTCTTCCGGAGAGTGCTTGCTTCTCAAACACGTATTTGATTGGACCCATCTTTGAAATTAGCATGGTTGTATGATTCAGCATGTATTGCCTCAAACGTTTGGCGGCATAGGCTAGCGCGTAACACGTCTTCTCGAGCATTGAGTATCTGGACTCACAGTCGGTAAACTTCTTACTCAAATAGTAGATCGCATGCTTTTTACGTCCGGTCTCGTCGTGTTGACCGAGAATACAACCCATACTTTCCTCAAGAACCGTCAAATACATAATCAAAGGTCTCCCGGCCACTGGGGGTATCTAAACAGGAGGTTCCTGCAAGTATTCTTTTATCTTGTCGAACGCCTTTTGACAATTTTCATTCCAGGTCAACACCTGATCCTTTTTCAACAACTTGAATAACGGCTCGCATGTCGCAGTTAGGTGAGATATGAACCGAGCGATGTAGTTCAACCTCCCTAAAAACCCACACACTTCTTTTTTTGTTTTAGGCATCGGCATTTCTTGTATCGCTTTATCTTTGCAGGATCAACCTCTATTCCCTTTTCGCTCATAATAAACCCCAGCAGTTTGCCCGATCTCACCCCAAAGGTGCACTTGTTAGGGTTCAGTCTTAACCTGAACTTCCTAAGTCTTTTGAACAGTTTCAGCAGATTATCCAAATGCTCTTCCTCCGTCTGGGATTTGGCAATCATATCATCAACATAAACCTCGATCTCTTTATGCATCATGTCATGAAAGAGAGTCGTCATAGCACGTTGATATGTTGCCCCAGCGTTCTTCAGTCCGAAGGGCATCACTTTGTAGCAAAATGTTCCCCAGGGAGTAATGAAGGTAGTCTTCTCCATGTGTTCTGGTGCCATTTCGATCTGATTATATCCTGAGAAGCCGTCCGTGAAGGAGAATACAAAGAACTGAGTAGTGTTATCAACCAGCACATCAATGTGAGGAAGTGGAAAGTCGTCTTTCGGGCTCGCCCTATTCAAATCACGGTAGTCTACACACATCCGCACTTTACCGTCTTTCTTCGGCACTGGTACTATATTAGCGACCCACGACGGATAAGTTGTAACAGCTAGGAAACCAGCATCCGACTATTTTTGAACTTCCTCTTTGATTTTCAATGCCATGTCTGGTCTGGTTCTTCTGAGTTTCTATTTAACAGGCGGACATTCCTCTCGCAACGGCAGACGGTGCACAACCATGTCCGTATCCAACCCAGGCATATCCTCGTATGACCAAGCAAATATATCACTATACTTTCGCAGTATCTCAATCAGCCTTTGCTTGATGTCGCTCTATAGCGCAGCCCCTATACGGATATTTCTCACAACTTCTTCCAACCCCAAGTTGATAATCTCGATCTCCTCCTGATGAGGCAGAATGATTCTCTCTTCCTGTTTCAACAAACGAGTCAGCTCCTCTGGCAGGTCGCTATCCTCAACAATCTCTTCCTCTGCCTGGAATACCGGGTGCTCGAAGTCGACACGAGTCATAGGCGGTTCGTAGGAGATGTCATCTAAAATATTAGTCCTGCAAAGGAAATGGTTAAACGCTTCAACACGCAAACAAAGAAAATAACTACGTTGCCATTTATTGTTAAAGTAAAAACAAGAAAAACAGTGATCACAATATTTGTATATGAAAAACGCCTTTATTTCATGATTAAAACAGTGCAATACACATAATCAAGTAGCCCTAAGGTAAAATCACCATGTCCCGGGTAGGACATAGGATTATTCAACAATTGACAAAACAAATCATTACTGTTTAAGAGTCACTGGGACAGTTTCCCAGATGGACCAGTTGCAGAGACTTTGTCCTGACACGCTTGGCTTGATCCACGCGTCCATATCACAGTCACTATCTTCGTCTTCAGCATCGGAAATAGCGTTGTAGTCTCAAAGCACACCCCGCTTGGCGTAATCGTGACCGGTCCCTTGAACCTGGGCGCTCCTGAAGATGACGCTGACGACGTCAGTCGATACCCTAGCCCAAACTTGTCATTCTTCACGGGAATCTCCAGTACCTGCCCCCAGCCTTTAGTCTCACCAGTCTGCACTAAAGCCTGAGCCTCTCTGTAGGATGACACTGCCACATCTGATATTTTGCTGGGACCCTGAGCTTTGTCTTTAATCCGCAACCCTTCGAAGGCTTGACAAGGTGTCTCGTTTATTTCTCTGTCGACCTCAACATATCTGAATGATGACAGGTGACTGACCAAAATATCCTCCTCCCCACAAACGGTAACAACAATATCACCCACCATGTACTTCAACTTATGATGCAATGTGGACGTTACGGCCCCTGCAACGTGGATCCATGGGCGCCCTAGAAGGCAGCTATAAGCTGGGTGGATATCCATGATGTAGAATTCAGTATCAAAAATTTTTGGCCCCACCTGAAGCGGTAATGTTATTGACCCAAACACTGATCTTTTCGTCCCGTCAAACGCCCTCAGAACCAAATCGTTGGGCGTGCAAATAATTCCCCGTATGTCCAACTTCATCATGGCTTTCTCTGGCAATAAGTTCAACAACGACCCAGTATCCACCAATACACGCGACATTATGGTGCCCCGGCATTCCACCGATATATGCAAAGCCATGTTGTGCTCTCGACCCCTGGGTGTTAGATCAAAATCTGTGAAACCCAGGCTATGTCCAGCATTGACATGTGCCATTACCCTCTCTAACTGATTTACAGAAACTTCTTGAGGCACAAATGATGTATCCAGAATCTTCAGCAGGGCGTTCCGGTGGGCCTCGGAACATAACAACAACGACAAGATAGAAATCTTCGATGGCGTCTGTTGTAGGTGTTCAACAATTTTGTAGTCACTTTTGCGAATCAGTCTCATGAACTCCTCTACGTCCTTGAGTGACGTATCCTTTTCTTTCGACTGAGTAGGCCCGCTTTTGTTTACTTTGGCTTTGCCTTTGGCCAATCTCTCTGCTTCTATTTCAGGTGAGGTAAAGATCCTTCCGCTACGGGTCATGCCCCCCGTTCCAACGACATTATCAACAGCCCCAGCTGGCTGGCTATTCATCACAATCTTTTTGCCGTTGCAATACGCTTCTAATCCGTATGTCACGGGACAGCTTTCGTACTCTCAAAGGGAACGGGCCCTGCTTTGGTAATTGTAATGGTTGGTCGCGGGATGGGCGCCGTTATCGTTATAGTCTTCCTCGGGATCGTCACCGTTGCAATATCATTCTGCTCATCACATAATGCCTCCACAGGCTTCTCAACCGCAGTTCGATCAAATTGCAAGGTCCCTTCGTCGATCATGGCCTGAATGCCCCGCTTCAAATCCGTACAATCCTCAGGCTGGGTCCAACACTCTAAACAGTATTCGTCACAACCAGGGAATACTCCCCCTCTAAGCAACCTGCTTTTCACTTTACTCAATGGTGTCTTCAGTTCGTTAACATCCATCACCAAGTTCAAATTTTCTTCTGTTAAGATAGCATTTGCCCCATGATTAGGCATAGGCTGTTGTACAATATTGGGCCCCACCTGGCCAAAGTTGATGGCTTTACTATCCAACAAGTCCTGAACTTTATGCTTGAAAGCATGACAAGATTCTACATCATGTCCGGGCACCCCGAAATGGAATTCACAGTGCTTACTAGCGTCGTACCCATAAGGAGGTTTCGGTCCTGTAGGCGGCTCCAATGTTCTTTTCTCAACCAAGTTCAAACCCAGCAGTGTCTGAAGAAGCTTTGTATATGTCGATGGAGGCTTATCAAATACCCTCTTCGGCTTTGCATTCTGAAACCTTCTCTGACCCTGATTCTGCCTTTGTTGTTGCTGCGGCGGTTGCTGCTGCTGTTGTTGTTGAGTGTTGCACCCCAAAATTTGACCAACATTTCTTTACCTAGCTTATGTTTCATTTCATTCACATTAGCATTATCATTTGCATTTCATTAACATGTATGCAGGAGATCAAGAGGTATGATTACCAATTAAGAGCTATACAAGAGTTTGAAGCTAGATAAGAAGGTTATTCAAGTGTTCAAGGGTTGATATCCTTGTCAGAGAAGTTAAAAGATCCTCAGAGAGAGTGGTTGAAGCCAAGTGTGTAAGTCTCCTAACTTGAGAGTTGTGGGAAGCCACCAGATGATTCTGAAGCCATGAGGTTGGACTTGAGGTCTTGAGAGAGCTCATGAGAAGTGTTGAAGATCACTTTGAGACCTAGGCAGGTCATTGTGCAAGATTAAGAAGGCTCAGCCATGAGTGGTGCAGTTAGGGTTTGACTGGGTCAACCCTAAGTCAACTGATGATTTGAAGAAGGTTGAGACCTAATCCAAGAGCCATGTGATCATGGATTGATGCAATGAGATGTTATAAGGATGATTCCAAGGTCAACTCATCATGATTGAAGAGTTGGAGAAGTTTCAAGCTAGGGTTTCTAAGGCTTGACAGTGTAAAATCCCCTAGTTTGACCCCTATCTACAAGGCAGTTTAGCTCAAGATGTGATTGTCATATCATCTTTCCCCCAACATTAATGTTGTAGAGCTTGTTCTTAGCTTTAATTTGAGTACTAGAAGTCCTTGATAGGATTTGTGGAACTCAAGTTATGACTTTGACAAGTTACAGGTCATCTGAGGTATGTGGATTTGGGGGCTTGAAAGTTACCCAACTTGCATCAAACTTTTGCCCAAGAAGGATGATTCCTATGAACTTTTGGTCAACATGAATGTTGTTCCTTATACTCTTAGCTTTCTAGAGAGTACTATAAGTCCTTGATAGGATTTATAGAACTCAAGTTATGGCTTTGACAAGTCAAGGGCATTTTGGTCATTTGGAGATTACAGGTCATTTCAAGTATAAAGCCATAACTCCTATTTCCAAGCTTCAAATGGAAAAATGTTCAACATCAAACTTGTTCAAAATGATGTTTTAAGACTAGTATGAAGGTAATGAGATGTTGGAAATGCTTTTAGCTCAAAGTTGCAAAAATGACCTAAAATAAGGGTATAAGTTAAATAAACCAAAGTTGGAAATTGATATTTTCAACCTACACATCCAAACCATGGCATGTAATATATCATTTTGACTCTAGAAAACATTTTAAGAACATTGGTTTAGCCACATTTTTGAATTGAGATTCAATTTGTGGACTTGCTTTGAAAAGTGATTACTTGCATATTAAGTAACATGTGCAACGCCTAGAATCAAGGCATAACCAAGGGCCTTTGCAAGCTAAACACTTTCAAAATGTCACTAGGGGAGAAATTGGAAGTGAATGAGGTTGGTTTCAAGCTGTTTGCAGCATTATGCATAGCATGGTACATGGTTGAAAATCTCATGACATGAGAGATTGAATCTCTCATTAGAAGGGTCTAGAGGGTTCTAGATCACTCATACATCATCTATATATTGAGTAGAGGTGATCCAATGGAAAGGTTGGTGATTATTGAAGGAGAGATCATAGATTGAGATTGAGATTTCTTGGCTTGCAATTGAATTCGATTTCACCAAATTCTTCACTTTCCATCCATTTTCTTGATTGAAACTTCTTCCAAGGATGCAAGGGAGTGATTCCAGATCATAATCCAAGGGAATTCGTGGCTGAATCGTGTATGAGCAGTTGAATTTTTCCACCTGCAACTCACCATCGGATTTCAAGATTTAGGAGCTTTCAACCGTTTCTTTTGCATACAGAAGCAAGGAGAGGGTTCACTGATCGTGTCTGAAAGATTGGAGAGCTTGAATTGGAGGTTTAGTGCATCCAAGATTTTCAGGTAGGTAACTTTCTTCCTCCCTCATGAATTAGGTAGAATCAAGTTGAATTAAGGTGTTAGATGCATTGTAGAACGGTGTAGGATTGATTTCAGACCATTAATTTGAGAATTAGAGACAAAATAGGTGTGTTACCATTTTCGGTTGAGGTTTGGTTATGGCGAATCTTGAGGATTTAGGTTGAATTGAGGGCAGGAATGAATTCGTGACACAATTTGGGACAAGTTTCATGTATTGACCATTTGCAATGGAGGATCCTAGAGAGAACTAGGGTTGGGGACGATGACCGGAGCACCACCGGTGGTGGCCGGAGCTGCGCGCGAAGCTCAGATGTTCAAAAGGTAGAAGACGACCCCAGGACCATCAGATCTTGGTTGGACCTTTGACTAGAAGCTCATCCAACGGCCACGTTTTAATTCAATTTGTGAAGGAATTCTGATCATGAAACGCACAGTTTCATTTAATCAGTGGTTCTGGGCTTAGTGGAAAGATTGTTGTTCACACCCCCTGATGGCCCAACCCATAGTTTGAACTGATTTTCATTTCTATTTCACCGCGCGTGTGATTAATTTCCATTGATTTTCTTTTAATTTTCATTTTATACATGGTTCTTGTTAAATTCATAATAAATTGAAAATTAATCCAATTAATCCCATTCTTTTTGCATTTTACTCATGATTGAATCTAGTATTTTTTAGAGAAAAAATATTTTCATTTCATACATTTTATGATTTTATGGGAATTTTATATTTTAATTGATATTAAAATGGTTATGTTTGATACCCAATTTTGTGGAATTTTGTGTGATCATGTGGTGATGATTTTGATCCTAAATTTTTGTGTGTGATTAGGTTAGACATTTATGCTCCCATAGTATTTTTCTCACATTTTTGTTATGAAAATAGGTGTGCTTTCTAGATTGATATTTAGGTGCTTCCTTTTAGGGTTTAGGTTTAGTACCTCATAGTGTAGAGTTTATTTCTAGGTCTAATTTGATGATTTGATCTCTGGAATTAATGTGGTAGAGTCATGATTGACATAGGTTCCCATAGTAATTTTTGTAGGATTTTGCAATTGGTTTTAGTATTTTAGTTAGGACTAACTTTAGTACTAGGTTTTAGGTGATCCTAACTTACTAATTCAACTAGTTTAACTTCCTTAGTCCCCTTAGATTAGGGTTTTTGCTTGGTTTTCCTTTGGTTGAGATTGAAGACAAGTTGAAGACAAGGTGAGGATGCTTTAAGTTGCTTGAAGTTGCTTGGAGTTTGGAATTGCTCATGCCTGAAGGTGTCTGATGAAGATTTAGAAGGTAGGAGACATAGGGAGAGCCTTAGAACTAGAATGATTTCTTTCACAAACATGGAAAGCATCTTGTGCTTCCATTCCTCCCAATGACTATAAGTCCTTCCAATATATTCACATCCCTCCTTTGGAGGGATGAGTGGCTTTATCTGGGAAGTAGAACTTTGAGGGAACCAGTCTCTCATAATGATGAACCCTTACAGGCTTCCCTTGGTTGTCAGTAAGCTGTTTATCATTTCCACTCATCCTGTTAAATCAATTGTCTTCTGGTTTGAGTATCTTGAGAGATGTTGGACTTGAGTTTGAAGATGAGGACTTCACTGAAGAGTGTGGAAGAGGATGATTCCTTGATCATTGCCATTGCAGCTGAAGCTTGAAGAGCAAGAAGACCAAGTTGATACTTGAAGATCCAATGGAGATTGAATGAAGAGCTGAGGCTTGAAGATTGCAGGATGAAGTTGACACTTCCATGTGATTGAAGACTACTCTGAGCAGCTGAAGCTTGTAGGAGAAGGAGACCAAGTTGACACCGGTGAAGCAAAGAGAGCTGAAGCTTGAAGACTAAGTTGATACTTATGAAGAAGATTCAATTGAGATTGAGTGTAAAGCTGAAGCTGAGGAATAAAAGGATAAGTTGACACTTACACTGATACTTGGAAAGCCTGAAGGAATCAAGTTGATACTTGTAGTTAGAAGCAAAGCCTGAGGGTGGAATTGACTAAGGAGCTGAAGCTTGAAGAAGGAGGATAAGTTGAAACTTATGTTGATGGGTTGAAACCTGGAGAAGCAAGTTGATACTTGGCATGAAGGGTGGTTGAAGTCTGAAGACTGGATTGCTGTTAGAAGAGCTGAAGCTTGGAATTGAAAGAGGGGTTGATCTGCTTGCTTCCTTGTCTGTTTTCTTTTCTGTGCTGATGTGCCTTGTTTGACTTGCTTGATGCATTAGAATAAGTTCATATCTAGACTGATTTTAATCTAGGAGCATGATTGCACTAGAGGTTAAGTTGCTCCCTCTGCTTGTATTGTTACTGTATGGCTTTGCTTGCGGGTATTCGGTAGAGCCCAGCTCCCTTGCCCATGTGGTTTGTGTTTGCTTGATAGCATGTTATTTTTACTGTATGATTGCAGTTTATTATATCTTGCTTGATAGCATGTTATTTCTTCTGTATGATTACTGTTATTCATATCTGGATTGAGGTCGAGACGAGCTTGTGGAGGCTGCTGCCCCACACACATTTCCTCCCTCACTTGCATTGCATGCATCTTACAGTCGTTTACTGTTTACTGTTTAAGCTGATGCTTTATCTGTTTCTGTTTATCATTGACATGATCCCTTAGGAATCTCACTTCCTTTGATAAGGAAGTGATGATAGAACTTTAGGTTGAAACCTATGCATGATAACTTCTAGGAGTTCCCTGTTTCAAACTTCAACTATAGGATGAATCCTTGGCATGACAACCAGTAGGACTTGATAGTATCCCCTTAGTTGAGCCTGTTCTCTTCTCATCTCAAAACAGCTTAAGATACAGTAATCATGAATGATTTCTTTCGTACGTTACGAGCCTTAAGCTATCTGAGAAAGGATTGTTGGAGAGTTTCTTTTCAACAGTCTGGATGTTTAGATGGCACCCTTTGGGTGACATGCGACGCATTCACTCTCAGGTCATAGTCTGTAGTGTGATTGAAATTGCAAACACAATAAAAAACACTTCTTTCGTAAAAGACAAAAACAAACTTCAAACCTTTTTGCCCCGTGGGCCCATAATTCAAAGGAAGCTTTTCTGAAGAAAAGAGTGTCGTTAAACTTCAGCGCCAACGCAAACAGGCTTTGTCCCTAACTGCTGGAACTGCTGTTTAACCCTACTCGATAAAACAGATGAATTTGAATCCCCGTAATCCGTATTATCCCGAACTACGTAAGCTCTGATCTCTCATACCTGTTGAGAGTACGTAGGCACAATACTGACGTATTGGCGAGCCACCTTCCCCGTAACCCGTAGTTAGGCGAACTACGTTGACTTTGATTTCTCATTCTCTGATGAGAATACGTAGGCATAAAGCGCGACGCTTTGCCGAGTCATACTTATTTTCTTTTTAAGCCAGCCTTGATAGGTAGATAGATAAACCAACTCGTCCAGTAAACACAACAGGAGTGGATCCCATCGAGTATGATGGACGTGAGGGGTGCTAATACCTTCCCCTTGCGTAACCGACTCCCGAACCCAGACAACGGTTACGATGACCTTGTCTTATACCTTTTTCGTCAGGTTTTTCCGATCGTTTCCTTTCCCGTTCTGAGGGATAAATAACGAAAGGTGGCGACTCTTCTGTTTTGCCGGCACCTTATTTTCACGGAAGCGACATTGAGGAATTGGAATAGTAACACTGGCTATTTGTTGAGGTTGACTATACTGATTTCTACCTCTGCCCCGGCCTCTGCCACCAAATACAGCGCTTGTATCACCTTGTCGTCTTCTGCCGAACGCTTTTCTCGCACCCCCGACTGCAGTGGATTCACCTGCCTGAATCTTTCCAATTTTAATTCTATTTTCGATCCTCTCTCCCATAAGGATCATATTGGAGAAGCTACCCATCGAAACATTGAGTAACTTGTCATAGTACATTCCTGTAAATGTCCCCACAAACATGTCATTCATCTCCCTCTCAACCAAAGGAGGGTGCACCCGAGCTGCCATATCGCCCCACCGCTGCGCGTACTCTTTGAAACTTTCACCACTTTGCTGCGACAGACTCTGCAACTGAACTCTGTTTGGCGCCAAATCGCTGTTATATTTGTAATGCATAACGAAAGCATCAGCCAACTGCTTCCAGCTCCTAATCTGGGTGGGCTCCAGTCCCATGTACCATTCCAATGATGGTCCCGATAAGCTGTCTTGAAAGAAATGCATGAGCATCCTTTCATCATTGGAATACACAGACATCCTTCTATAATAAGAACGGACATGGACCTTTGGGCAGGTATTCCCTTTATATTTGTCGAATGTTGGAGCCTTGAATTTCAATGGCACCCTCAGCCCTGGTACCAACCCCATACTAGTCATGTCTAACCCAGCAGAGTTATGATCAACCACCCCTTGCATCTGCTCTTCTAGCATTCTGATCCTCTGAACAGGGTCAATGGGGCCCTCAGGTCCCATACCTTTTCCCAAAAAAGCGTCGTCCTGGTGATCCACATTCCAGTCATTGCCATACCCATCGTAACCCATGTTACGGCCAAATCCTTGCTGATTGAACATAGGACCCTGTCCTCGGTTGCCGAACCCTAGATTGACCCCAGCGGGTCCAAAACCATTATTAAAAGGAAATGCTCCAGCGCCGTTCACATTACCGAATCCACCATTACCATGACCATACCCCTGATTGTTGCCGTAACCGTCATTACCAAAGCCTTGATTGTTGAACCCAAAGTTCCCGTCCTGATTGACATTGCCATACCCATTGTTCCCAAAGCCAACATTGTCAATGAATCCTTGATCGGCATCCACAGTGTTGCCTTTGTTGTTAATAACATGCCCATCACCACCATTTCCAGTATTGCCATTACCAGCGCCAGCACCTGCACCAGTACCAGTGTTTCCGTTGACAGTCACAACAGGTGGAGTAACAACAGCCGGTATCTCATCCTCCCGGCGAGGAGTTTCAACAGAAATGTGGTCAGTATTGCCATTTCCGTTTGCCCGCGTCAGCAGCGGCTGCACCATGGTCTGAAGATTCTCTTGGCCCTTGGCTATGCTCTCCATAGCTTGCATGAAAAGAGTCAGCTTCTCACGGATTTCCTGCATCTCGACCTGAACTTGATCCATTATCTTCTTGCAGTTGTTTCGGGTTGAATAGCGGTGGACTCTTTGATCGTCAATCCTGAAAAACTTGTGAGATGCAGGAAATAAGATACAGATTCAACAAGTAACTGGAAATGCAAAATGAATATGCAGATGCAATATGTGTCTGTGCTTTAGGGAAATCAACCCCTGATTCTAGTGCCAAAGTACCAGTGCAGTGACAGTGAAGAAGCTTAGATTCATCCACGGAGAAAACATTTCATATATTGCTGAAAAGCCTATCAAGGCAGAAATACAATATTACTGAATGTACAATAACAAGAAGGCATGACCTCAACCAACAATCCTTGTGATGTCCAGCACAATGCAAATAAAGCATATACAACAGTGCATAAGGTAATCAAGTGCGACCATATGCCCGATACTCCTCTAACAATCTCTTAGTCTTGGGATGGTCCTGCTGAGAAAGCAACCCTTCGACGAGCGACTCTCTTTGCCTGATAACACGCTGGAGATCCCCAATGGATTCCTCCCAAGCACCCTCTCCAAAGCACTCCTCTAGCTTCCGCTTCTGGGATGCAGACTCTTTCTTGTGCTTGACAACTTTGTTCAACGAATTCTGAACGGCGTATCTCCGCATAACCTCTTCTTCAAACTTTTTCTGGCTAGCTTTCAACTGATCTCCCAATTCAGAAATCTGCAGCTTTAGTTTATCTTCTCTTTCTTTGTTATTGGCCAGTGTAGCATTCCAGGTTTTGTTGAACGTGGAGATCTCCCGGTAGGCTATATCAAGTGCTTTCTTCTTGGACTCCAGCATGTCATGAGAGCTCTTGAAATCTATCCCCAAGCGTTCACGCTTCTTTCGTTGTTCAGTCAGTTCTGCACCTAACTGGTTCACCAGCTTTGTTTCCTGCTCGAAGGAATATACGGCTTCATTCCTTTCGCTCCTGAGTTGCACTAGCTCTTCTTCCAACTTCTCGTTGGCTGTCATCAGCTCTTCTTTCCCCTTCACAACCTGCTCATATCTCTCAATAGACACAGTAGTTGGCTCCTCAATCACGGGGGGAGCAGGAGGTGACACTGTAGGAAACGGCATCAGCGCCTACTTTGCCCTATCTTGGATCCAGACTTGATACGAAGCATAGGCTTGACAATCATTCTTACCCAACAACGGCTTACCCTTCTTGTTGATATTATTCCAAGCACGCTGAAGCTTGGATAACAATTCTCCCTTCAAATCACCTGTGAAGTACAGAGATTCCTGTACTTCCTCCTCTTTTGGCGGGCTTTTCAAAGCATAACCGAATTGCCTGATCAACAATGAAGGATTGTAGTTAATGCACCCTTTCCTCCCAATCATAGGAACGTTAGGATACCCGGCGCAACTGTAGATAATCTCAGATCCCAGTAAATCCCTATCAAACCAGACAACGTCTTCTGAAGAAAGCCCCATCAGACGATCATACCATTCCACCGTGGCTGCAGACTCAGCAAAGATACCCTTCTTGGGCAGGTGACTATCGAACCACATATACAACAAAGGCACACAACAAGAGACATTCTTGCCCCTCCTATTCTCGTTCTTATAATGCAGAGAGTGATAGAAGTCTCCAATTAGTGTAGGCACAGGATTGCCTGAAGCAAATATATGGAATGCATTCAAATCAACAAAGTCAGGCATATTAGGGAACAGTACAATGCCATAGATACACAAAGCAAGGATAGCATTAAACACAATCCAACAGCCATTCTTGGCATACTCTTGTGCTTTCCCAACCAAGAACTTGAGAGAAAAACCAGAAACTCCATTCCACGAGGTTAACAGCAACTCTGAGGAGTCTAAATGCAAAGCAATGGCCAAATCCTCCAGCTTGGGCTCAGCACCCATATGAATGAAGGGTACCCTGTTCTGAATGGTCAATTCCAAGATCTCAGCATATTCCTCCATGGTCGGAGCCAGAATGAAGTCAGGGAAAGTAAAACACCTCAGCGGGGGCTCATAAAACTGCATCAGCGCGTACAATCCGTTCAGCTCATACGTGGATGGTTTGCAGACCAACCTAAGCAGTTTCCCATAACTCTTCCTGAAGCTTCTCTTCACATCATCATCAGCTAGAGATATCAAACCAAGCAAAGAAGAAACATCCGGAGTAGGCAACTTGTATGCCACAGTCTTCTTCAAAGTATCCATAATAGCAGACAGAAATCCGGGCAACTAGAATCAAAGGGTATGAAATGCACCTGCAGCACAGACACACGTTAATGATATGCAGAATGAGTATGCAACAATGCAATATGCAAACAATGCAACAGGGATCAAGTGATATATTGCTGAAGAGTTCCATCCATAATATCTGTCTCAACAGACCCACAATACTGCTCAAACTCGGTCTCAACAGACCCATAACAATGCTCCAATTTGGTCTCAACAGACCCATAACATTGTCCTGATGAAGAACCCCAAGTAACCATACATACTGATCCAATATTGAGAAAACTGGGTAGTCTGGAGGTCAAGTTTCATGCATGCCCCAATCCCTCTCACAGGTAGGTGTCCTATCAACTGACATAAGGTACGACATCCTATGCGGTCGTCGGTGTCACAGACTTTCAAGACTGATGATACGATACCCAGAAGGTGTGGCATCATCATGTCCTGAAGAGGCCTCACTTAGCCAACTTCCAATTGATCGGTCCCCAGAGTCGACAATTCAACTAACCAACAACCCCCTCAACCCAAAGGGTTGAAAAAGAAGTCAACCAGAAGAACCTCGTCTGAGCGTGGATTTTGTGGGACACTAGTACATGCAAAGCATGCACGCGCCCACTACTTTCCACAACTAATTCTAGGTGCACTCAAGCCCAGGTCCGACTTATCTCTCAATCTGAACCCCTACCCAGCATAACAACAATAATATAATGCTGAAAGTAAATACAAAAAGGTAAATCCATACAAAACCCACGACGGGAAAACAAGCGCTAGGATTGACTCGCGTAGGGAACCGTTGGAGTCCCCAACAGAGTCTCCAGCTGTCGCTACTGCGAAAATCGGCGCCGGCTATGACAGAAGAGTCGCCACCGTGCGTTATTTATCCCAACGGAGGGAAAGGAAACGCTCAGAGTAAACCTAACACAAAACAGGAAAGGAATGGTCATCGCAACCAAATCCTGGATTCGGGAGTCGATTACGCAAGGGGAAGGTATTAGCACCCCTCACGTCCGTCGTACTCGACGGGATCCACGCTTGTTTTCTATCTAAGGGTGTGTTTATCTATCTACTCTAAAGGTCCGGTCTAAAAAGAAAAGAAAATGACTCGGCAAAGTATTGCACTTTATGCCTACGTATCCCCGTCTGAAACGAGAAATCAGAGTAAACGTAGTTCGCCTAACTACGGGTTAAGGGGGGAAGGTTGCTCGCTAGGATACGGCACCCTATGCCTACATACTTTCATACAGCATGAAAGATCAGAGCAAACGTAGTTCGGGCTACGGAAGACACAAGCTTGTCTGACTGTTTTTTATTACCTTCAAAAAGGGCTTTTCTTAATTAAGAGTCCAAGCGGACAAAAATGACACTTTGATGTTTGTTTTGAATCTTTTACGAAAGAAGTGTTTTTTTTAGTTTGTTTGCATCTCTGACGCACTAGAGACTATGATTTGAGAGTGACTACGTCGCGTGTCACCCAAAGGGTGCCACACTAAGCAGCCAGACTACTAGAAAGAAGCTCTCCAGCAACCCTTTCTCGAATAGCTTAAGGCTCGTAACGCACAAACATCGATTAACCTTATTACTGTATTTTTGAATTGTTTTGAGATAAGAAGAGAAAGAAGCTCTAAAAAGCCTAGGGTTGAAAAGGGGATAAAAGCTAACCTATGTTGTCATGCATGGATGAGAATCCTAATGTCTATCATAATTCCCTCCTGCATAGAGGAAATCAGAGATCCTAGGGGATAAACAGAAAGAAAGCAAGCAAATACAGTAAAATGCATGCAATGCAGCAATACAAGCGAGGCAAGGGAGTCCTGCTCAACCTCGAACCTGGGAAAACAACAGGCAAAGTGAATCAACATTCACTTCAAACCTTAAGAGGGCAAGTTGTACAAGCCAACAAACAATACAGAAAAACCAAAATAAAACAGAGGAGGCAGCCCAAACAGCAACATCAAACTCCCACAGTTGACAGCACAAGCAGCAGCTCTGACAGCAACAGTTGGTTAAACAGCAGAAAGTTGACAGCAACAACCTTCATCTTCATGAATAGCTCCTATCTTCAAGCTCCATTGAACCTTTAATCTTCAACAAGCACCAAGCTTCACCAAGCTTCCCTCTTTAACAAGCAACAAACTTCAGCAGCAAACAACTTCACCAAGCAGACAACCTCAACAAGTAGACAACTTCAACAAGCAACACTCCTAGCTTCAACAATCCCAAACTTCATCTTCAACAAGCTTTAACAATCAACTCCAAGAGAGAATCAAACCATCAAGATCAAGTTGAAGTGTTAAGAAGCTCAATGACAACCAAGGGAAGCCACTGAGAACTTAACACTGCAGTAGAAAAGTACCCTCAAAGTTCTACTCCTAAAGCATGCATCTCTTCCCTACAAAGGAAAGATGTGACTTCTTTAAGAGGACTTTATGTCATTGGATTGAATGGAGATGACCAATATGCTCCATGTTTGAAGAAAGAAGCAAAACTAGTCTAATGCTCTTCCTAAAACCCTAGTTACCCTAAGCTCCTGACAAGCACCCACAAGCTGAGAAAATCTTCATATCCAAGCTCCTTCAAGCTCTCCAAAGCATCTTCAATTGGTCTTCATGATCATCCAAGCTCAAAAGCAACACCACCCTAATCTAAGGGGAACTATTGAGTCAAACTAGTCAAGTTAGTGTGTTAGAAACACCTAAAAGTTAGTCTTAAAACTAAATCTAATTAAAATACCAAAAGTGATTGTAAAATCCTATAAATAATTCTAAGGGTTCCTAAACCTCTTAAGAATCACTCCATACAAAAACCAGGGGGTTAACCATTCATTTGGACCTAAAACTATGCCCTAAACCTAAGGGTACTATTTTAAAACCCTAATTCTACAACACCTAATGTTCAAAGTTCAAACTAGCCTAAAATGCTCTCACAAAAATATGAGAAAATTACTATGGGGACATGCGTATCTAAGCTATCTATCCCAAAAAGAATCAACTCAAAATCATACACCAATCATCCACAATAAAATCAACAAAATCATGTATCAAACATATTGAAAATAAAACCAATTAAAGTACCAAAAATACAAATAAATTCCAAAATGCATGAATTAGTTATTTTTCAATCCTATTAAATTCTAGACCCTTTCAAGAGTCAGGGAAAAGAAATATAGATTAAAAAGACTAATTTTCCTAATTATGGTGAATTATTTCCTAAACTATATGAAAATATAAAAATAAAAGAAAAACAATGAAAAATAATAAAACCTGCGTGTCAGATAGCAATTTATTTCAGTTAAAATCCAAACCTGGGCCCAAGAGGGGGTGTTGGTAGCAAGCGAGTACTGAGCCCATCCAACTCAGAAAATAAATGGAAAATAGTATGGAAATTGGGAAACTTGGCGTGGCAAATAGCAATCCATTTCAGTGTATTTCCTTATTGGGCTTCAGCCTGGGGTGTGTATAGCAAGAACTCATTCAGCCCACCCAGTGCCAATTAAATGAAACGGTGAGTTTTGATGTCAATCTCTCTTCAGACTTTCAGACGAAATCGTGGCCATTGATTTGTGGAATTAGTCAAGGTCAAAACATGAATCAATGGTGGGAGATTCATCGTCCCCAAAACATTTGAAAATGGAGGGAGAAACTCAGACGGTGGCCTGAGCTTTGCGCCACCGTCTTCTCCGGCGTGGCAATCCCAAAAACTCATCAATCAAGCCAACTAAATACCCTATCTCACTTGAAATTTCATCCTGATCATGAATATGACCTCCATTTCCATTGATTCTAACCCTAAATCCAAACCCGATCCAAGTTGCAGAGATTCATCCAATTCTTGATCACCACCAAACTTAAAATTAAAGCTCCTAAACTCATCTACACGCATCAGGCTTCAATTCTATCTATTCAAACACCATTAAAACCTCAAGAACTAGGAGATATGAGCTTCAACAGAAAATGGCATCACACTCAAAATGTCACGAATTGCTCAATTCTTGGACTGAAATCCATCTAAGCATCATCCCTAACCTAACCACATATCAAATGCTAATCAATTTCCCCTAATATATGCTAAAAAATGAAAGTTACAAACCTGGAAAAACTAGATGAACAGAAGGTGCAAATGCTCGATTCAACCTCCAATCTTTTGCAGAATCACTCAAGAACCACTTCTAAAGCTTCTCCAATCACCAATTTGCCTTGAATCCCCTTCAATCTCCAAAACCGATTCTGAGATGCAGTTGAGAAAATTCAGTTGCTCTCTCTGATTCCTTGCTGAATCCTTTCCAAAAAAAAACTATCTGAATCAGTTGCATACAATATATAGAGTGTGATGGAAACCTCTAGAACTTTCTGTAACAACCACAATGAGATTTTGAATTTCTCATATCCCTTGAAAATCTCACATGTGGAAATCATGCCTTGCTCTGTTCTAGCTCTCACACTCACTTGAATTTCTCTCCTCCTGACATTTTGAATTGAAAGGGAATGATATCCTCCTTGTTTTTGATCCAAAGGTATGTAATTCAAATGTTGCTTCCATCTTAAGTAACAAAAGGGAACCATGTGAAATTGGCCTCAAATCCAAAAATTAATATTGCCATCCTTTTAAAAATATGTTTTCTAATCAATTTGGTATATAACATTGCTTGGTTTGGCCATAAATCAAGAATTCCACAATTTTGGCCTTTTAATCACTTTAATTTCTTCATTTCAAAGCCATTTCAAACCAACTTCTCCTATGAGCCAATTCAAAACCTCCTTGATGCATGTTCAAGGTTAAAACCCTATTTTGAGCAACTCTCTAGTTGAACAATTTTCCATTTGAGGCCTCTAAGTTGGAGATTTTGACCCATGCTTGAGAATGACCTATAATCACCAATACCCAAAATACCCCTGGATTACAAAGACCATAACTTGAGTTCTACAAATCCTCTCAAGGACTTCTAGTACTCTATGGAAAGCTAGGATCAATATCTACAACTCTCATGTTGGCCAAGAATCCATTTGAAACCTCCTTGAAGGGAAAACGTTGCTTGGAAGTCAAGTGACTTTCACAGATAAATTTCAGTGTCCTCTAATGACCTGTAATTTGCAAGAACCATAACTTAAGTTATATAAATCCCCTTAAGGACTTCTAGTACTAAAATTAAAGGTATTGAGATGCTCTACAAGTTTCATGTTGGCCAAAGATCCATTTGAAACTTTTATTTTGACTTATGTGGTCTTGACGTTAGGCACTAAACAGGGGATTTTACACTGAAACCCTAATTTAGTAACTCCCCACCTTCTTGATCCTTCTTTGCTTAATCTTGGCACAACACCACACATGTATCAACATACCAATCCATGAATCCCCTGACCTCAAAGTAGGCTTTGATGCTCTTCAATTGCATATTTGACCCATGATTGACCCAGATGAAACCCTAGTTGACTGCACCTCAACTGTGGCTCTTGTACTTGAATCAATGAATTGTCCCAACTTCAATAGGGCCCTCTAGGCATCCCATGAGATCCATACACACCTCAAATTCATAATCCATGCTTCTCATCCCACTGATGATTCTCAATATTCCTCAAGATAGGAGCAAAACCCACATATAGGCACTCAAACTTCTCAAGACTTCAAATCTCTTCTTGATGACTGGAATGACTTCTCAATCTTGGATAACACCTCTTGCTAGGCTCTTCTCTTGATAGACACCCTTGATCCCTTGTTGGAGGCATGCTATGCTATGATATGCAAATGATTAGAACTATGTACATGATGTAACTATGCAAATAAAATGCAATGAAACACAAATCAGGCAAGAAAATATTGAGCAAATTTTGGGGTGCAACATAATATATTGGAGATTGTAAAACTTCACCGGGGATCTTCAGGAGAGATGCGAGCCGGTTGAATTGTAAAGTATGTCTTCTCAAATAAAGAGAGACTAATGTGATAAACTTCCTTGACTTCTCTGGGAAGATGTCGCTTGATGGAAATAGACTTGTGTGATGAACTCGCTGGGGAATACATTCCTAAAGAGTCTCTTCTTTGTTGTCAGGTTGATAATCTTGATAAAATCACTGGGGATGGACAAACTGTCTTGAGGAGACTGCCATTTGTCATCTTGATAGAAAACCGGATTGAAATGAGTTGCTCAAATGAAGAGTTGCTTTCAATCTATATGTAAATTGCTGAGAAGAATCTTGTAATATTGCTGAAGAAGTAATATGCCTTAAATGATGATCTTCATAGAGACTCTTCTTGGGGAGCCAAGTGCAAAATAAATGCAC
The DNA here is from genome assembly GCA_963859935.3 of Lathyrus sativus. Lineage (NCBI taxonomy): Eukaryota > Viridiplantae > Streptophyta > Magnoliopsida > Fabales > Fabaceae > Lathyrus > Lathyrus sativus. The sequence goes on along the minus strand of OZ012739.1, from coordinate 99,656,173 downwards.
GCTCAATCCAAGTTGAAAAGCCTGGAGATATCCAAAATGTGATCGTCAGAGACCGAAGTTCAATTCAGGAAATAACTGAAGAGAAACTGTCAAACAAGACTCGACCATTGAGGTATGAACTCAGATGAGATTTAGCTAAAGCAACCGTCTTTCACGAGGATCAAACTCTGTGGGGAAATAGAAATATTGTGCTCTTTCTGCCTAGGGCTAACAACTCTACTTGGAAGGAGAAGACGCGCCCAACCACTCGGGGATAAACACGACCAAAGAGACAGAACAAACCAACGCGAAGATGCAAAATGCATATGCCGTGCTATCTATCTATATGTTATGTGTATGCTATGCCGACAAAACAAAAGAACAAAGGCAAACAGAGACGAAATAAAAATCTCGAAGCAAACATCCGACCAATCTTCAAAGATAGAAGTACCATTGGGGATGGGTGGAGAACCAAATATGGGATCACACTCCTGCTTCAGGGTCTTAAAACTCATATGGGGAATAGAGAACATTCCGCTTGAGGATATAACGTCTTGATCACTCTTATTTATCCTGTTGAGGATGAGACTGAAGATCTACTAGGGGTGGATCAAACTCATAGCTGTAGAGACTTCATGGATAAAATAAATATCTGCCTTAGTGGAGAGATTCAAATTGGAGTTGCAGATGGAGATACCCGAATCGAGATTTCACAGGGGATAAAACAAATATCCACTTCGATGGGGAAACCTTTGTCATCATAGTTGTTGAAAATGTCGTAGAAACTTCACAGGGATGAAAAAAACATCCGCCTTACTGGAGAGATTCAAATTGTACACGATCCACAGTAACATCCACTTCACTGAGAAGGTAAAGTTGAGGAGATTCGCTGAGGATTAAAATACCAACTACTTCATTGGGGAAGTGAAGTTAAGCAAACCATTGGGGAGATCTCGGGTTACCAACCAGAGATTCTTGTATTGAAAAGATTCATCGGAGAAAAGTCATGACCACCAGAATTAAAAAAATTACTGGGGACATGAAGATTGCTAAAAATTTGTATTGAAGACTGCGTGGTAGTCGCCATTTGAACAAAAAGTTTGCACATGGATAAGATGATATTTGCTTCTCAAATGCCCCAAGTCCCATTATGAGAAGAAGTCGTTCCAAGAGGATTTTACAGAAAACATGGCGTCCCATTATTTTCAAACTCTTAGAGAGATTCGCCGAATCTCGACGTAACTGGCCCTGATTGATGATATTATGACTGAATCTTCGAAAACAACTCTTTAGATGAAGTCAAAATTGCCCAGAATAACTACTTGGAAAATGACATGCCCCAGGTTAGCAGAATTCTCAATCTTCATCATCGGTGTCTGTATGTAATCTTCCAAAGATATCAAGCGAAGTTAGCAAGTCAGAAATGTTGGTTTCGAAACTGTTAATGCAACACACGTTTGTCTTGAAGTTTTGAAAAGAGATATCCCAATAACTGGTGACCAAAATCCTTAGTTAGGATATAAATTTATTTTTTATAAATCCAATCATCAAACTGAGCATAGCTCATAGGAGTCAGGAAACGTTATCTCACTGAGTATGCTTTCGAATTACACCCTACTTCAATTAGGACTTTTGAGAAGGGATGTATCTGGGCTTAGTTTACGATTTGTAAAACAAAGGGAATAGGGGTCAAAGCTTATGTACCCGCCCGTTTTTGAAAAATGTTCACTTTTTTGAAAGGTTTTAAGTGCTCAATCGAGCTGACTGAAAAATTTCCTACCCCAGGTTTAAAAATGAGGTTGGAAAGGGTTAAAAAGGATTTAAATTCCTTATGTATTTGGTGTTTAGGAGGTTTGAAACAATGCCTTACATCATCAGTAGGTTTTATTCGAAAGCATACATCAAGAGACCTTGCGTTTTACTTCGTCATCCTCCTTCCAATTCTTCACCAAAGTGAAGAAAGATTGGGTAAAGTTGGCATTATAAATAATGAAGATATAATTCTTTTACGAGTGAAACGAAAGGATTTCTTCAAGACAAACACTTATTGCACTACTTATTCAAAATAACATGTTCTTACATGCCAATTATGCTTTTAATCAAAGAAATAAAACACATAAGCGAACGAAAGTAAATAGGTGATCAGCACAACGGTGTTCCATTCATAACCGGGATTCCTCCTTTGAAGGTTAGCGCTTCATTATCTATCATTTCTTGGACTTTCTCTTGAAAAACTTTGCATTCTTCAATCGAATGCCCCAATACTCCATCATGAAATTCGCAACTAGCATTCGAGTTGAACCACGGTGGACGAGACTTCATGATTCTAGTCTTTCTGGGTGTCATCACCGAGTTTCTAGCAAAATAGGACCATAGTTGACAGTAAGTCATTGGGATAAGATCAAACCAACGAGTTTCTTCTTTCGAAACACTCAGAGGTGTCTTCTGATTCTGAAAGCGTCTTCGAACCTATCGATTCTGATGCTAATTTGGAGAAGTTAATCCTCGTTTATGAGGTAGTCGTCGTCTGCGCTGAGCAGGTGCCACATACTGATGTTGAGGATAAGGTACTGGAACTGGATCCGGCAAGATTGCGTTAACATCAACACTTCCTTCCTCTAGGGAATCATCCAGTGAAATTTCTTCATCAGCTTGGTTATTCAAGTCATCTTGAATTCTTCCACCTTTGAGTGCATTCTCAATGTTTACTCCAACTTCCACAATTTTGGAGAAATCTAATGGCACAACGCCTACCATCCTAACATAATAAGAGTCTGGCAGTGTTCTTAGAAACATCTTGGTTAAATCTTTCTCTGGAAGTGGTGGACGAACTTGGGCTGCCAACTCTTTCCATCGCTGAGCATATTCCCTTAAAGATTCATCATCATTCTTACTCATACTCATTAGTTGATCACTGTCTGGAGCGATATCCAAATTATAGTTGTATTGCTTCACAAAAGCATCAGCTAAATCTCTCCAAGACTGAATGCAGTTCCTTTTTAGCTTCATATACCATATCAAGGATGCCCCAGATAAGCTTTCTTAAAAGCAGTGCATCATCAATTTGTCGTTGTCAACATAAGCAGCCATCTTTCGACAAAACATCGTCAAATGTTATCTTGGACAACTAACACCCTTGTACACTTCAAAGACAGGCATCTTGAACTTCGGAGAAATGATTACACCTGGAACCAGACATAGGTCACGAGCATCAAGATCAGATGCATTAGCTTCTTTCACTATTTCCAATTGTTCTTTGAAATCACAAAATTCTTTCTCCATTGCTATAAATCTAGAATCGTCCACCTTTATCTCAGTACAAACAATCTAAGGATTAGGTACATGCCGTGGAAGTTGTGTAGGAGCATCCACTTGTTGAACATTATCAGAGGGAAGATCAAATAACGGATTAGTCACAACTCTGAAGCTAGTCATAGAATCCATATTTTGTTCTCTTTACTATCCTTCAATAATACTTCGAGCTTGGTCAGACGGTCTAGATGTCAGCTGACAGACAAAGACAGAAGACCGGATGAGTCACAGAACAGGAGAGACACATGCATATGTTAAATGAAGGATGCTAATGCAAGAATGCAGAAAAGTTTCATGGAACTCAAGTTTTTTTTTTATAAACGTTATAGAATACCAAATAAAATTCATGTATTCACGGTTCTAAAGAGGATTTGGACTAAAGTTTGATTGTACCTGCAGAACAAGGTTCTAAAGAGGTTCCCAAAGTCATCAGCCCATCTTTCGGATATTATCAACTTCCTAACTAACTCGGGGGTTAATAATATTCTCAAGAGAACTTCTTTTGAGTGTAGCATCGCAAAACACTATTTCGGGTGTACTCCCTCATAGTCCCACGCTACATCCTAATAAAGGCCAAAGTGGGGTTAAGGTAACTACGGTTCTCAATATCATAGACTCCAATCGAAAATAGTAAAAGTCTTCACGATTACTCGTTCAACCGAACCATTTTTGAAAGGGTCTCAACTGAGCGTGATTTTCAAGTCAACTTAGTCGGGACTCACTCTCTATAAGCCTCGTCAAACATATCACTATCCTATCTTAAGTTCACTCAAATCCGGGTGTAGGACTTTGTCTCACCACTCAAAGATATTAACCCAAAAGCAATAGATAAACAATTATACAGATAATCAAACATATTACAATAAACAAATAAAAGAAACAAGTTAGGGAAACCCACAAGGTCTCCCCAGTGAAGTCGCCATTTCTGTCGCAGTGAAAATCGGATACCAAACTATTGATTAATTTGAATCTTTAATTCATTTTACAACCGAACTTTGATTTATCCAAAGGAAGGGATAAAGATCGAAATTCCCACAATGCAATGCAAATGCAAGGTTTAGATAGTTTTAGGTTCGGGGGTCGGTTAAACTTAGGGAAGGTACTAGCATCCTAAGTTTCTGTAGTACTCTACAGGAACCTCTTGTTTTATGTTTGTTTATTGCTAAGTGTTTATCTACTTAAGGTATAAGAGACCTAGGGGTTTATTTCTAAGTATACTCGATAAGATGTCGCATCTTATGCCTACATATCCTTACGGGAGTGGAATCAAAGTATTTGTAGTTCCCCTAAAGGGTTTGAGGAGTTCTTTGACTGTGGTCAAAGTTCCTACGGATTTAGGGTAGTTGATTTGATTGATTTTAGAAGAAAAGGTGAGTTGTCATTTTAAGAGAGATTTAACCGCCACAAGTTGTAGGAAAATAGTCTTTGCATCGTCTTAAGAGAAGGGCTTAAGTACTCGAATATAGATCGACGAGGTACGCCTCTATCTCTCTTAAGGCAAAGTTCCTACGGTATTGATTGTATTGTTGTGGGGTGGAGATTCTATCTCGCTTAAGATGATTAACATCTATTTCTCTATTGTGTTTGAATATTGTTTGAGTTGTATTTGTTTCTATGTTGTAAATATAAAGAACGGTCCTTCCTATGGGGTAGGATATGTCCTAAAAGATCGACTTGAATTGGATTAAGGATCATGTGGGAGAATGATGCAAATGATGTGCACTACACACAATTGTTGAATCATGTGTAGGTTTTTCCTTTGGACGGAATGCGATACGAGAAAGATAAATTGCGGTAATGTAAATTGCAGATAAAATAAAACATACACATGCATGAAAGCGCTAAGTGTGTGTGGGTTGTGAATAAAAGTAGATAAAATAAAACGCACATACGCATGAAAGCGCTAAGTGTGTGAATTGTGAAGTGCAAGGACGGAGAGGGGCGAAGTCGTAAGCGTGCGCGATTGAATTTTATGCGAGAGATAGATTAAGTTGTAGGATTGATTTTATATGAAATGATTAATTTAGTTGATGTTGAATTGATTTTAAGCGAGAAGTTGCCTAGAAGTTTATTTTATTTTATTTGTAAGAAAAATATATTGTATTATTTGGTGAGATTGATTTTTAAAGAAAATGCCAGATTAGTGAGGGGTTTTTATTTATTTATTTTAGACTATAAGTTAATTAGATAAAAGATTTTAGATAGGTGATTCATAAAAGGAGTTATCACTAAAATTAATTAGATAATATAAATATTAAATATTCTCTTATAAAAAAGTTGGTGAATTAATTTAAGAACATGCTATAATAATTTTAATCATGAATTAAGTTATAAGTTGATTTATTTATTTTTTAAAACACTCTAGTTATTATTATTATTATTAAATAATTATTAATTTAAATAAAAGGTTGTTATTGTTATTGAAAAACAAACAGACACATTTTAAAGAAGTGGAGTAATTTATTTTAAATAAAACAGGATTATTACATAAAAAAGATTAAACGGTTAAATTAAGAGTTATTAATCTTAATTAATTTTCCAAAAAGTGGATTAAGGTTAAGTTAATTCAGATTTAGAGGGTTAATTAAAGGATTAGGTTAATAAGCCGGGTGATCGTGTGTGGTGCAGGGAGTGAGGGCATATCGTGGGCGTTAGTTGTGGGTCGCTGGATGGGAGATCAGTGGATGTGTGCGTGCGGTGCATGGTAACTATCGTAGGTGCGCATGTACATAATTACAACAAATAAACAAAAAACAAAATTAGGAACAAAACCCTAATCTCGTCGTTCTTCCTCTTCCGCCTCCTCTTCGAATCCCCTTCAATCTTCTCTTCTTCTCCCATTTCCGCCTCATCTCCTTCTTCTTTGTACTCAAATTTCTTCCATTTATTCTTCGCTTTTCCATTCTTATACAATCTAACAAAAACAACAATACGAAATCAATCACGAAAAAGGGGATATCGTTTAAAGAAAATGTTACCCCTGGGGACGATAGTTATGGCCTCGCCGATGACTTCGCGGTGGCTGTAGAAACCACGAGGGTTTTACGGAGACGAAGGGCTTATTCACGGTGGAGCTTCGTGGGAGGTTTGACGATGATGACGATTTGCGATTGACGACGGATGATGGTTAGCTCGCCGACGAGACAATAACACGAGATAAGTCTTATTCTTTTCGTCTCTTGGGGTTCGATTTGGGGTTTCTGCGGATTAGGGTTTCTGTGATTGCCGTCGATGTATTTTTCTATGTGTATTCTCCTCTCTCTTTCTGAATCTGATTGTAGTTGTTCTTATAGGCGTTCCGAGATTGTTGATTTGGAAACCTAAGTAAATGCTGTTAATGGTAATGAATTATTTCCTCTTTTCCTTCTGACAGCTTAGAAATTTGCCGATTTGGACTCGCTAGGTTTGGAAATAGGTTTATTAACGTTTTGGAAACAGAGTAATTCCATCTTAAACACGTTTTGAATTGCTTTGATTATGATATTGATATTTCAATCTCAAACGGATTTGATTTGCTTCAGATGCTCTTACGATTTGGTTTCCTTATTTGCTTAACCCTGAATGCTTCATCAAACACGATTTCTTGTTATGTTTATCTGTTGTTTTATCATTTGTCGTAACAAGCTTCCTTAAAGTTTGACCAGACACAAGAAGTGAACTACAAAGCCCACAGAAATTCTTCCCAGAACGGAGGTCGTCTGCAAATTATGATAGTGAAAAGCGGTCCAGTTGCACTGTTGCTTAAATTGTACACTGCCAAATCCCACCTTAACAGTCCATGACAAGTTAAAGTTGCTTTAAAGTTCAATATCGCCAAAGATGTCAGACAGCAAGATGAGTGCTGCTCACCTCATTCTCCTTTCCAATCTACTAATTCACTTTGCGGTGCATATATGGTAGCAACTCGTTTTTTCTTTTTTTCAGTATCATTTACTACACTTCGACATTTCGGGAAGCCACAGTAACAAGCAAGCCGTTCATCTATATAATCATTTGTAAGCTCTTCCCATTGTTTAATATCTCTTTTTGCAAATATTATAACATGCTTGTCACCATTAACACTAATGACTCTTGAATAGCAATTGGTGCACAGGAATGATTAATTAAATGAGTGATGCTTCCTGCTCTGGTGGCGCTAATGTTGCTGGTAAGAGCCTCGCTGCGTGCTGGTTTGCAGTTGTCTGGTATGTGAGGGCTAGTGTCGTCAAGACACTCTTTTGCTTCGGAAACGGGATTTGCGGTAAGCACTTGGACTAATCCTTCTTGAGTACGGAGGTAAATAATAACTGAAGCCTTTCAGTGTTGCTGCTGAACTTCGCACGCTATTGTTCTAATTGTTGCCTCACTCTTTACGTTGGGTTACATCGTGCAGTAACGGTTATTTGATTGAGGAAGGTGTTGACGGATCAACTCAACCTCTACAAGTTGTTGCAGCTATTAGCCATGCCTAAGCAATCGTACAACTCCAATACAACATCATATTTGGGGTAATCATATCTTATAATGTTAAATTATTCTCAAACCTGTAACTGTATAATTGTTCAAAGATTTCTTCTAGTTTTGTTGCAGATTGTCGAAGAAGAGCAACTTCAACTGCATAAGTGGCTTTTCTGTATGGAGTTTTGTATGTAATTCCTTGTTCCCGTTCTGAATTATTGCAGGGGGACTCATGCCGACAACCCATTAATGGATGGTAAAACTTAGGCCAAGGGTGGACCAGCAGATGGAAAAGGAATCATCCTCTTAACTTGCGATGGCTCCTATCACAATTCCGGTTTCTTATGGACGAGCAGACGAGGTTAGACTTCTCAATAATCCTTCCATTTGCAAAATATATGGAGTAACTCAACACTTAAACTAATAGGATGTGAATTTTCTGCAGGTTTGATGGTGGTACCTTACTTCTACGGTGACCAGAAATTGCGGTTTCATGGAATCAGAATGAAACAGGGAGCCTTGGTATGTTTGGTTCAATGGTAGTGATGTAACAATATTGTTATGTGAAATGGAAATGAAGTGGAGTTGTGTTCATCAGAGCTGCTGTCCTTTCTCTTACTTCCAAAAGAAATTGGCAAGCTCATTTTGATGTGCTACTGCTGAGGCTTAAAATTTTATTTTGCAAGAATGGTTCATGGACGCGGCACAGATTTTGAAGGGAAAAACTTAGAAAGTAAGGCACGTATCCGTGCTTTTGGAATTGTTTCGTTCCATTTTCGTGGGCTGACAAATTGTTTCCATTTCTTTTGTGCTTGTAGCAGTAGCGGCAGCGTTGGCTGGTAATTTTGGAAGCGTCGGTACCTCTATTAAGCAGGACTCGTATTCCTTCTGGATTGGTGTTGTTGCTCTCTTCAAAGGTTTGTATCATCGTCCTTCACCGCTTTCTGCATCTTAAGTTCTTCTTCCTACTTAGTTGGAAAGTTGAAACCGAAGATTTCTCCCTTGCCGCTGGTTTTCGGAAGACAGATTGAAGCTGCCCTCATGCGGTTATATCTTGATCCTCAAAGCAAGTAATCAGATCAAATCCTTCTAAGGGTTCTACTTTAATTGTTGTTTACTCTGCGGAAATTCGAATTGCTCCTGTTTCGGTTCCGAATCTTCCATGATTTTCCTTCTCCGAAATCGTCGTCGAGGTAAGTTTGAATTCTTGTAGTGATTCGCCTTTTCCTTGTTTCTCTAAGGGCTTACCATGTCGTCACAAAGCCTCACTCGTATACTTTAAATTCTGCAGCTCAAATAATACTGTTTAGAGGACAGCAGCGGTAACATTCTGAGATGGCTTCCGAACCGGGATGCATATTCGTACGAACGAGGTCGTCTACCGCCATCATCCCTTCGCCATCTCTACTAAAACAATCAAAGATGGACCAGCAGATGGAAAACTGGAGTAGACATTACTCTCTTAACTTGTTACGCGTGGTGTTATGATATATTCCTCACTTGGCTTATAAAATGTGCTTAGCTGACAAAAGTGTAAAGCCACAAAGTCCAGGACTACTTGTATTTTTACAGATTGATGATTTGTTGTGATATACCATGCATCAGTTTATTAGTCACCTTGAACTCTATCGTGAATTTCTTGGTTCTGCCATAAGCATTGTGTTTCTATTTGCTCATCACAACCACTCCAACTGAAAAAAGTGTTACCATTCTCTTGTGTAGATGGTTAACTGTACGTATCTGAATATTAGTGTTCTGGTGGCTTCGTAAATTCTAGTTGGTTTCTTCATCTTAAGTAGCACACCTTATATGATTTTAGTATTGAAGTGAGCATCATTGCCTCCAAATGTGAACACCACTTGCACTCACAATCTTTTAACAAATAAACGCTAATTGAGTGTTAGAATGAGATCAAGAGTTCTTCTTCACCTGGTCTCATCAAACTTACAAGAGATAATTATTAAAAAACAAAGAGAATAACATAATTAAAACAAGTACAAACAAACCCTTAGGTTGTTTAGAAACAAGACCACCTGGTTGTACCCTGAAACAAATAACCGCGTAAGCTGGTTGGTTAAAAACGGGCACAACAATATGAAAGTTTAAAGCTAACGTAAAACGCACAAGGGGTGGGGTCTTAATGGTCAAAAATTAGGGTGTGACAATGCCCCCTGCCCCCACAAGGTTATCAACTGACCTTACCGGCGGGCTTGCCAGGTTAATCTTCTCCCCATTGCCGTAAACTTCCGCCCCATAATTCCAAGGGATGGCTTTAGTGCTTTCATACAGAATGGGTCCAGCTTTGGTTATTGTGATAGTCGGCCGCTTGGGAGGCGCCGATATCGTGACAGTCTTAAACGGGATTGTAATCGTTGCAACTTCGTCCTGCCTTTCAGCTATTGTCTCAACAGGCTTCTCTTCAGCAGTACGGTCGAATTGCAATGTACCTTCGTCAATCAGCCCTTGAATACCTCTTCTCAAGTTATCACAACCCTCAGGTCGGGCCGCACAGTCAACACAATCTGCATCACAGCCAGGGAACACTCCCCCTTTCAGCAATCTGCCCTTGACATAACCCAGAGGTGTCTTCAATTTATCCACATTCATGACCAAATTCAAGCTAGTATCTTCCAATATTGCACCCACCTGTGCAGATCCGTGAGCCGACATCAGATTTTTCTCAATATTGGGCGCCTCATTACCGAAGTTTATAGCCTTGCTATCTATCAAATCTTGCACCTTGTGCTTGAAAGCATGACATTTCTCGATGCTATGACCGGGTGCCCCGGAGTGAAATTCGCAATGTGCATTGGCGTCATACCCGAAAGGAGGCGTGCCCTTTAACGAAGCCAACGTCCTTTTCTCAACAAGCTGCAGTTGTAACAAAGTTGGAAGAAGCTGAGCATATGGCAATGGAGGTGCATTAAATACTCTTTTCACAGCCCTATCCCGACCTTGGTATCTTTGTGGAGCAGAATTTTGTCGTCCCTATTGCTGTTGTGGTTGTTGTTGTTGTGGTTGAGGCACAGGAATTGTCAGACTAGCAATTTGCTGCCGACGGTATTGGTTTCGACCTCTACCTCTTCCTCGGGAGCTGTATACTGAATTAGTATCCCCCTGTCTCTTGTTTCCAAAAGCCCTTTTACCACCTCCCACTGAGGTTGACTCTCCCGCTTGAATCTTACCAATCTTAACACCATTCTCGATACGTTCTCCCAAGAGTATCAACTCAGAAAAGTTACTCGTCGTACAATTGATAAGCCTGTCATAATACAACCCAACAAAAGTGCCCACAAACATATCCACCAACTCCCGCTCTACCATGGGTGGGTGCACTCTGGCTGCAAGCTCACGCCACCTCTGGGCGTACTCTTTGAAACTCTCGTTAGTCTTTTGAGAAAGATTTTGGAGTTGGACCCTGTTCAGCGCAAGGTCGCTGTTATATTGGTAATGCTTGACAAAAGCTTCTACCAACTCCTTCCAGCTACCAATCTGAGTAGGCTCTAACCCCATATACCATTCCAATGACGGTCCAGACAAGCTATCCTGGAAAAAATGCATCAGCATCTTTTCGTCATCGGAGTAGGCGGACATTCTCCGATAGTAAGACCGCACGTGAACTCTTGGGCAAGTATCTCCCTTATACTTATCGAAAGTGGGCGCTTTGAACTTAAGTGGTACCTTCAAGCCAGGAACCAATCCCATGTTAGCCACGTCCAACCCCGTGGAATTCTGATTAGCAAGATTCTTCATCTGTTCTTCCAACAACCTGAACCTTCTGTCACTGTCATTGGGCATCTCAAGATCCCTGCCTGGCGGAGGGAAAGCATCTTCCTGACGATCTTCGCCCCAGTGGGAATACCCATTGTCATAGCCAGCATAAGCAGTATTAGGACCGAAACCAGTCTGATTAAACCTGTGACCATACCCTGTATTACCAAAACCCTGATTTCCAGCACCTGGCCCAAAACCAACGTTGTGAGCACCCATTCCAACACCATTGTTGCTTGCATTGCCAAAACCTGCGTTACCGAAGCCCTGATTGCCGTAATCTCGATTTCTATAACCCTGATTGCCATAGCCTTGATTACCACCAAAACCAACATTGCCAACGCCAATACCCATACCAGTATTCCCAGCACCAACACCAAACCCAGCATTCCCAGTTCGAACATTAAACCCATCATTTCCAGCACCAATATTACCGTTGGTTTCCACATGCCCATTACCGTTACCAGTCACATTTCGATTCCCAACTCTATTACCGTTCTCATATGCATTGGGGACAACCACCGGTATAGCATCACCAGCTTGGAGAGTCTCGCCATGAGGAGGATCAGTAGTAACTCCGCCATGTAGCACACCCTAACTGTCAACCCTGGCAATCAGAGGTTGCACCAGAGTCTGTAGCTGCTCCTGGCCCTTGGCCACAGTTTCCATCACTTGCATGAACTGCGCCATCCTGTCGCGCATCTCCTGCATCTCAACTTGCATTTGATCCATAGCTTTCTTGCAGTTTCTTCTGGTAGATTAGCGATGAATTTGCTGATCGGCAATCCTGAAACCTGCATCGACAGAGGGTTAGGAAACATAGTACAAAGTACCAGCTATGCAAATGATTTATGCAGATGCAAACGTGTGTCTGTGCGTTAGGGAGATTTTCCCCCGATTCAAGTGCCAGAGTGCCAGTGTTGATAACAAGAAGTCAGGATCCATTCACTGAAATAATATCTCATATATATATATGGGCCAACAAGGCAGCAGTACAATGTCAATGAATACATGGGGAATCAATAGCATGACCTCGACCAACAAGCCTAGTGATGGTCAGCCTACAGCAAAGATCAGAAAAATACAAAGGGTTACAAAGATAATCAAGTGCGACAACGGGCACGAAACTCCTCTAGCAACTCTTTTGTCTTGGGGTGATCAGGCCAAGTGAGTAACCCTTTAACAAGAAACTCTCTCTGTATAATAGTGCACTGAAGTCCTTCAACAGAATCTTCCCACGCTCCTTGGCCAAAGCAATCTTCCAACCTTCGCTTCTTAGACTCGAACATCTGCTTGCGATCTTTCAGGTTAGCGATAACTTTGTTCAGCAAATCTTCAGTAGCATATCTGCGAGCAGTTTCCTCATCAAACATCTTCTCACTGGCCTTCACCTGAGCTTTCAATTTGGAGATCTGCTGTTTCCGTTTGTCCTCCCTCTCTTTGTTGTTGGCTATAATGGCATTCCACTGCTGATTGAACTTGGAGATTCTCCGGCATGCTTCATCCAAATTCTACTTCTTGGTGGCCAATACATCATTGACAAATTTGAAGTCTAGACCCAAACGTTCACGGTCAGCTATCTGCTTAGTCAAGTCCATACCTAACCTGTTCACCAACTCTGTCTGCTTCTTGAAGGAGTGGACGACTTCATTTCTCTCGCTTCTAACATGAGCTAACTCTTTCTCCAACTCTTTGTTGGCCTTTTTCAGTTCTTCCTTCTCAGCTAATACCTGATTATGCTGCTGAATAGGCACGGTAGTAGGCTCTTCAACCACTGGAGGGCACTCCTGCTTAACAGGTGGAAAAGGCATCCCTATGGTCTCTGCTCTGGTCCTGATCCAAATCATTTAAGGAGCATAAGCTTGGCTATTGCTCTTACCCAACAATGATTTCCCTCGTCTACTGATATCATTCCAGGCATGCTGAAGCTTAGCCAACATATCCCCCTCCAGAAGACCGGTGAGGTACAGAGATTCCTGCACCTCTTCCTCTTTTGGCGGACCCCTCAAAGCATAAGCAAACTGTCTGACAAGTAGAGATGGATTGTAGTTGATACAGCCCTTTCTTCCTATCAACGACACATTTGGAAACCAACTGCAGCTGAATATGATTTCAGTACCCAACATATCTCTATCAAACCACACAATGCTCTCTGCTGATAAACCTATCAATCGCTCAGACCACTCAGCTGTGGCTGCAGATGAAGCAAAGAGACCCTTCTTAGGCAGGTGACTATCAAACCATCTGTAGAGTAAGGGCACACAGCATGATACATTCTTACCCCTTCTATTTTCGTTCTTGTAATGGACGGAATGATACACATCGCCAATCAAGGTAGGGACTGGATTCCCTGATGCAAAGATATGGAAGGCATCCAAGTCTACAAAATCAGGCATGTTGGGAAACAAAATGATACCATATATGCAGAGGGCAAGAATGGAGTTGAATGCGGTCCAACAACCGTCTTTGGAACACTGTTGAGCTTTCCCAACTAAGAACTGCAGAGAAAATCCAGGAACCCCATTCCAACTGGATAGGATCAACTCAGAGGCATCCAGATGAAGAGAAAGAGTTGGATTAGCCAGATTAGGCTTAGCATCCATGTGAACAAATGGCATCTGACTCTTGATAGGTACACCCAACAACGCAACATACTCCTCTAATGTATGTGAAAGAATGAAGTCCGGAAAAGTGAAACATCTCAATGGAGGATCATAGAACTGCAGCAAGGCATACCACCCATTCAACTCATACACAGAAGGTTTACGAACCAGACTGAGCAGCTTCCCATAAGACTTTATGAATTCCCCTCTCACTGTATCATCTTCCAAGGCAATCAAACTGGACAGTAGAGCAACATCTGGTGTAGGGAGCTTGTAGGCCACATTCTTCTTCAAAGATCCCATGATAGCACAACAGAAGGCAAGAAAACCGGAACCGGGGGATAATGTACCTGCAACACAGACACGCGTTAATGATATGCAAATGAGTATGCAAAATGCAAAATGCAAACATGCAACAGGGGATCAAGATGGTGATGCTGAGGAGACCGAGGCTCTGATCCAACACAACCACAACTGCTCTGACAATACAAACCTGAAGAGGACCAATAAGTATGCACTGTCGAGAACAACCATATCTCTGATGATAAGAACCCACTGAACCCAACAACACTGATTCACTATCAAGAAAACCAGGTAGTCTGAAGGTTAAGGCTTCCTGCAATAACCCGACCCCGCTCACAGGTATGGACCTAATCACAGACAAGGTACGACATCCTATGCATTTCCCAGCGTCACAGACTTTCAAGAGCGATTATATGATACCCAGAAGGTGTGGCATCATCATCTCTTGAAGTGGCCTCACTCAGCTGAGTCACAAATGATCGGTCCCCAGACTCGACAATCCTCAAAACCAACAACCCCTCAAGCCCAAAGGACTGGAAAAGAAGTCAACCGGGAGAACCTCGTCTGAGCATGGATTTCATGAGACACTAGTGCCTGCAAAGCAAGCACGCGCCCACTAATTACCACAACTAATGCTAAGTACACTCAAGCCTGGGTTTGGCTTCTCACTCATCAGAGCCCCTTCCCACAACATCACAATAATAATATCATACTGAAAATAAAATGCGGAAAGTAAAGTGTGATAAATAAAACCCAACAGGTAAACACACAAGCGCTAGGATTGACTCGCATAGGGAACCAGATTCCCCAACAGAGTCGCCAGTTGTCACTACTGCGAAAAACGAGGCCGACAAAACAGAAGAGTCGCCACCTTTCGTTATTTATCCCTCAGAACGGCAAAGGAAACGATCGGAAAAACCTGACGAAAAGGTATAAGACAGGGTCATCGCAACTATTGTCTGGATTCGGGAGTCGATTACGCAAGGGGAAGGTATTAGCACCCCTCACGTCCATCGTACTCGATGGGATCCATGCTTATTATGTTTATCTGACGGGTTTGTTACATCTATCTACACTAAAGGTCTGGTCTAAAAAGAAAATAAAATGACTCGGCAAAGCGTCGCACTTTATGCCTACGTATTCCCGTCTGGAACGAGAAATCAGAGTCAACGTAGTTCGCCTAACTACGGGTTACGGGGAAGGTTGCTCGCTGAGATATCGCATCTCGTGCCTATGTACTTTCACACAGCGCGAAAGATTATAGCAAAAGTAGTTCGGGACACGAGGGACACAGGTTTGTCTTTTTTATCCGAGTAGGGTTAACAGACGGTTCCAGCAGTTTGGTGTATGCAGCTCGACCTTTGGAGACTTATGCGTTTACCGTTTGCGGTAGAACCGGGAGTTAACAAAACTCTCCTTCTGAAAAGGGTTTCTAAGGGATTAAAGGTCCAAGAGGACAAAAAGATGTTTGATCTTTGTTTTCTGTTTTTTTAGAGAAGTATCTTTTATGGATGTTTGCAACTGATATCGCACTAGAGATTATGACCTGAGAGTGAATGTGTTGCATGTCACCCAAAGGGTGCCATACTAAACATCCAGACTGTTGAAAAAAAAACTCTCCAACAACCCTTTCTCAAGTAGCTTAAGGCTCGTAACGTACGACGTCAATTAACCTTTATTATTGTATTTTTATTTGTTTGAAGATGAGAAGAGAAAAGATGCACTAAAGGGGAACTGATTCAATCCTAAAGTTGTCATGCAAAATTAAACCTATGGTTGAGGTTAGGAGGGAAGATAGCTAACATTATCATGCATGGTTAGAACCCTAATGTCTGTCATAACTTCTTTTGAACAAGAGAAGTCAGAGTTCCTAGGGGAACATGGCAAAGGAAAACAACCGCAACAGAAATAACTGTACAGAAACAACTGTAAATGAAATGCATGCAATGCAACAAACAAGCAGAAGGAGCCAAGCTCAACTTCTAGAGAAAGCAAGCCCAAAGGCAACACACAAAGCACAGGCAAGGGAGACAGACTCAACCTTAAGCCAGCAAGCAAAGCCAATCAATAACAGTCAAGCAGAGGGAGCCAGACTCAACCTCTAGATGCAGACAAGCAAAAGGAGCTATTCTCAACCTTTAGGATGCTCTTAAGCCTAGAAACATCTACATTAGAACCTAGTCTAAATGTAACACACAGTCAATCAGTCACACAAGCAAAGCAGAGCAGTCAGAAAAAACAGCAGACAAACTAGCAGACAAACAACTCAACAGCAAAGCAGATAACAGCAAACAAACAACAGTATGCAAACAACTTCAAGTCCAAGTCATCTTCAAGAGAAGTCTTCATCTTCATTCTTCAACAAGATCCAACAAAAGGGAAGAGGATTAACATCAAGATCAAAGGATGATGATGGGAAGCAGGAAGGAAACCAAGGGAATCCAACCTGACACTCAACCAGTCATCAGAGAAAAGCACCCTCAAAGGTTCTACCTCTTGTAAAATGCCACACATCCTTCCAAAGGAAGGATGAGGCTTTCACATAGGGACCTTGAATCATAGGATGAGAATGGAAAGCAATCAAAGCAATCCATGTTTATTTGAAGAAGGAGAGAACAACTAAGCTCTTCCTAAGCCCTAATTGAACAAGCTCAAAGAAAACTACTAAAAGAAGGCCTAAACACCAAAACAAAGCACCACAACCAAGAAAACAGAAGCTTATACATGTCTAAAGCACCATCAAAGAAGATTAGCAAACCTATTATGAACTAAAAGCCACCATTGGGGTCAATCTAAAGCAAGTGTTATGTTGAAAGCACATTAACACTAGCCTAAGTATTAAATCTATGAAAAATACTAAAACACCTCCTAAAATCCTAAGAAATTTTCTAAGGGGACCTAAACATGTTAAGGACCTATAGTAGAAAGGTCAGAGATCAAATCCAAAGGGAAGGTCACCTAAAAAAATCCTAGATCACAAGGTACCAAATGAGAACCCTAAAAGGGATGGTCTAAAGATCCTAATCCAAACCAGAACTTAATGTTGTCTAAAAAATCTAAATTAAATCATAGGGGATCATGCATCTCTAATCTACCAGCTAGCAAACAAACAGCCTCAAACTCTATACGAATGGAAAGAACAAAAATCAGCAAAAAGATGAATCAAATATGCAAAATTAAAGAAAATAGCAAAATGAGAAAATGCCAAATAATTTGAAAATTAGGCAAAATAGAAATATTAAAGCATCATAAAATCAAGAATAAAATCAGGAACCTGGACATATTTTTATTTTATTTTTCTGATGAATATTGGAATAAAAATGAATTTAAAATGAAATTAGCAATTAAAATAAAAGAAAAATGAATTAAACAAAATAAAATGTTGAATTAAATGAGGCGCGTTGGATGGTTGGACTGGTCAAAGCATCTGAAGGATCACACGCTGCCACCTCAAAAATGAAACACTGTGTTTCCTTCAGTTCAAGCTCAACTCTCAGATTAAAACGCAACCGTTAGATTTGCATACAAAGTCTTCAAATGGAACGGATCCAAGGGTGATGCACTCGTCTTCCTCGTTTGAATGTTCAGTTGTATGGAAGTTTGCAGAGGTGAACCAGACGGTGGTCCGGTGACCGCGCCACCGTCTTCTCCGGCGAACACTCATTTGCAGGTCACCAAACCTTAACAAATCTTACACAGATCCACTCCAATTTCCACGTAGATTCCAAATATGATGTCCATTTCCTCTAATTCTCAACAGAAATTAAAACACGAAGGAGATCTTAAAATACACATAGTTCTAAAATCTCACCAATCCTCAATCTAAAACCACATATATGTTCCTCACACTTCATAGACCATCCTAAACCATTTAGATCCTGTTGAATCCTTAAGATCAGGCCAAACCAACTCCAAACAGAAATCACACTTCATCCTAATTTGTCTCTAAACTCTCAATTTGTGATCCAGAACCCATCTAGTAACCTTCCTAAAGCCTAACCACATGTCAAAATATGCTAGATCATGATAAAACTAGTGCAATTGTGAAAAATAAAAACCTGGAATGTAGCTTGAAATTGAGGTATCTGCAGAGTGATTCTTGGCTCCAACTTGCGCAGATCTACTCAATTAAGTATGTTGAAGATGTTTCAATCCAAGAATTGCCTTGATTTGCTCTGAAAATGAAACTCGATTCTTCGCTTAAAGCTTGAAAACTCAACTTGCTCTCTCTGGTTCTAGCACGAACTGATCACCAAAATTGCTCTGAATTTATCATAGAACTTAAATAGAAGAGGTTTGTGGGCTTTAAAGGTCCAATGGAGGCCCAAATCAGAAATCCACATTTCAACTTTCTCCAAAAAAAATCAACAATGGTATGCACGAATTTGCACTCAAAACTTCCCTTGGAAGCTTCAATTCAATTGCTTGTGGTCTGGTGAGAGTGTATAGATCAATTGAAAAGCTTAAACTCCTATCATGACCAAGTTTAGATGTGTTGCTTATTCATGAAGTTACAAGTCAAACCACCATGAAATAAGCCTCAAGTGAAAATTCTAATAATTCCAAAGTGCTTAGAATGATTTTTCTGATTAAAATGAGTATTCACTTGCCTTGTTTGAGCACAAAATGAATTAATCTTGAATTTTTCACTTAAATGCCTTTAAATTCTCCCTTTTTCCAAATTTCTCAAACCAAGTCTCACCCTAAGCCAAATCAATTCATCATGAGGAAATGCTTGACCTAAAAATATCATTTTGAGCAAGTTTCATGTTGAACAAAACTTCATTTAAAGCTTGCAAGATGGTGAAAATGACCTATAATGCCAAATGACCTATAATCTTACTTTCCCAAAATACCCCTAGTTGTAAACCTCATAACTTGAGTTCTACAAATCAGATGGAAGACTTATAGTACAATTTGGAAAGCTAAGATCAATACCTACAACATTCATGTTGGCCAAAACCTTAGGAGAAACACCCTTCTAGGTCAAAAGTTCCTTGGAAGTTGGTGACCTTTCAAAGACAAATTTCACATTCCTCAGATGACCTGTAACTTGTCTGAACCATAACTTGAGTTCTATAAATCCAACGGAGGACTTCTAGTACTCAAATTAAAGCTAAGAGAATGCTATACAAATTTCATGTTGGCCAAAAGTGGAGATGAAACTTGAATCTTGAGATAAGTGGTCTTGAAGTTAGGCATTAAATAGGGGATTTTACCCTGAGAACCCTAGTTTAGCAACTCCTCACACTTTGAACTTTTCTTGGATTGATCTTGGAATATCATCTAATTTATCTCAACACAACTATCCATGATTACAAATACTTAGAATTGAGCTTTTACCCTCTTCAATTGCATAGTTGACTTAGGGTTACTCAGATGAAAACCCTAATTGCAACACCTTCAACTGTGGCTCTTCATACTTGACACCATAACTTGATTGAGCTCCACCATGACCCTCAAGGCACTCTATAAGCTTTATCCATACATACTACCCTTGAACAAGGCTTCACAACCCCCTGTTGATCTTCAATTGATCCTCAGATTAGGGGATTAACCACATACAAACAACTGAACCTCTCAAGAACCCAACTCTCTTCCTGATGACTTTGGTGACTTCTCAAGCTTGCATAAGACCTCTAGAAAGGCTCCTTTTGATATAAACCACACTTGATCCCCTGCACAAATGAGCAATGCTATGCTATGCAAATGTTAGATCAATGATATGCTAATGCAATGAAACAAAAGCCAAGTAAGAAAAGGTTAGGCAAATTTTGGGGTGCAACAGACAGGACCTGAAAACATAAGCATTATAAAAGGGTCAGTTTATACATAACAAACTAATAACGACGTAAAAAAACGAAAAGTAAATAGCAAAAAGGTAAAGATAAAGAAAACTGCGGGTTGCCTCCCATGCAGCGCTTATTTAACGTCGTTAGCTTGACGAGTAGAACTTATGTAGCTGAAGTAGGTAGTGGTGGATCAATCAGAGTGTGGTTGGAGTAGTCATTGGGAATGTCACCTCCTTCGTATTGTTTTAAACTCTTCCCATTTACAATGAATGGGCTACATGAATGGTTCTTGATCTCAACTGCTCCGTATTTTAGGAATTTAGAAACTATAAAAGGACTTGTCCATCTTGAACGAAGCTTGCCAGGAAAAGTTCACAACCTAGAATTAAAGAGGAGAACATGATCTCCTATATTGAAATCTTTCTTTATAATTCTTTTGTCATACCAGGCTTTGGTTCTTTCTTTATATATTATGGCATTTTCGTAGGCAGATTGGCGGAGTTCTTCCAGTTTCTGAATGTCAAGGATGCGCTTTTCTCTAGCAGTCAAATAATCAAAGTTTAGGGTTTTAATGGCCCAATAGGCATGTGTTCTAACTCAAAGGATAGATGACATGACTTTTCATAGACCAATTGGTAAGGAGTTGTTCCAATAGGGATTTTATAGGCGGTTCTGTAGGCCCATAGTGCGTCTTGTAGCTTCTGAGACCAATCTTTTCTCGTTATTGAAACCGTTTTCTCTAAGATTTGTTTAATCTCTCTATTAGATACCTCTACTTGGCCGCTAGTCTGTGGATGGTAAGGTGTTTCTATTCTATGCTTAACTCCATATTTGCTTAAAAGTGTATAAAAAATCCCTGATACGAAGTGCGATCCACCATCGCTTATAACAAGACGGGGTACTCCGAATCTAGGGAATATATAATTCCTAAATAGTTTTATCACTATGTGTGTGTCGTTTGTGGGTGAGGCTATAGCTTCAATCCACTTAGACACGTAGTCAACAACTACTAAGATATATTTATTTCCTAATTGGGATGGAAATGGTCCCATAAAATCAATGCCCCAAACATCGAAAAGTTCTACTTCCTGAATGTTCCTCAAGGGCATTTTGTCACGCCGGGAGATGTTCCCAGTGCGCTGGCACCGATCGCATTTGACTATATAAGCATGCACATCACGCCACATTGTGGGCCAAAAAAGGCCAGCTCGAAGAATTTTAGCATGTGTCTTAGAGGTGCTAGCGTGTCCTCCGTAGGGTGCAGAGTGGCAGTGTTCTATGATATTTCTTACCTCTTCTTCTGGGACGCAACAATGAAAAATACCGTTTGTACCTCCTTTGAAAAGAAGTGGATCATTCCAATAAAATTTTCTTATATCGTTAAAGAACTTCTTCCTCTGTTGATAGTTAAGGTCAGGGGGTATGATATCGGCGACTATGTAATTGACAAAATCTGTGTACCAAGGTACGCCACTCACTTCCAGATATTTTTCAGGGTTTTTATAAGGATCTAGTTTATAGGTACTAAATCTGGTTTCAGGTACTCAAGTCTAGAAAGGTGATCAGCAACTACATTTTATGTGCCTTTCTTGTCTCGAATATCTAGATCAAACTCTTGTAATAAAAGGATCCATCGAAGTAACCTAGGTTTGGCATCTTTCTTGTTTAATAAGTAACGAATGGCAGCATGGTCAGTGTAAACTATAATTTTATCTCCTACCAGATAGGATCGAAATTTGTCCATAGCAAAAACTACGGCAAGGAATTCTTTTTCAGTGGTTGTGTAGTTAAGCTGAGCAGCATCTAGGGTTCTACTAGCATAATAAATAACATGTAATTTCTTATCCTTTCTTTGTCCTAGAACAGCTCCTACAGCGTAATCACTAGCGTCACACATGATTTCGAAAGGTTCAGCCCAATCTAGGGGTTGCATAATGTGTGCTGAGATTAGCGCTTGTTTTAAAAGGTTGAATGCTCTAAGGCATTTTTCATCAAAATTAAACTTGATATCTTTCATCAAGAGGCCAGTTAAAGGTTTGGTTATTTTAGAGAAGTCTTTGATAAAACTCCGATAGAAACCGGCATGTCCAAGAAAACTTCTATTACTTCTATCTTGGCTTTATCTACTTCAATACCCCTCTCAGAAACTACATGTCCTAAAACTATACCTTCGGTGACCATAAAGTGACATTTCTCCCAGTTTAGCACCAAGTTTACATCAACACATCTTTTCAGGATTTTCTCAAGGTTAACGAGACAGTTTTTGAAATCAAATCCACATACCGAGAAATAATCCATGAATACTTCCATAATTTCATCAAGGTAGTCAGCGAAGATTGCCATCATGCAACGCTAGAAGGTGGCTGGTGCATTACAGAGGCCGAAAGGCATTCGTCTATAGGCAAAGGTTCCATAAGGGCATGTAAAGGTTGGAATTCTAGTATGCAGATCTCATATGTCTTAAGGGATGCAAAGAACATTGATCTCTGCTGAAACAGAACAAGGACAAAACATGACCAATTTAAATTTCTTTAAATTGTACCAATCTCATGACGTCTGTTGTAACATCAGCAGGCTGACAGACTATTTATCTTACCATTTAAATTGTGCAAAATTGTAAATGCTGAAAGATAAATAACACAATGAATTGTTAACCCAGTTCGGTGCAACCTCACCTACATCTGGGGACTACCAAGCCAGGGAGGAAATTCACTATTAGTAGAATTAATTCAGAGTCAAACAACCCGCTTGCACTCTTCACTTAAGACCTACCCAATGACACTTCAGCCTAGAGACCACTAGACCAAAGTTTCCCACTCACTCCCCCTCAATCACCGTAGTGATAATCAATTCACAATTACAATATGAAGACACTCTTCAAAACACACCTTGATCTTGCTCCACAACTTTGATCAAGTGATACACACTCTTGCTTAACAGCTTTGAGTGACACAATGAACACACCTATTCATACACAATAACCAAAGCAATTATACAGCATACAATTGCTTGGCACACAAGGAATTCCTAGACACACGTGAAGAGCAAACCTCTTCACTCACAAATACACTCTTGCTTAAAAGCTTTTAGTGAACAATTAGCATTGTCCTAATAACAACGTAAACATGTCTACCACTATGCATCCAAAGATACAAAGGGTGACTTACAAGGTCACACACCATGGACTCTTAAAACCCTAGACCTTAATTCTACACTCAAGTTTTTATTGTTGTGAGTGCTTGATTTCCCTTGCTTCTGCTCCTCCTTTTATAGCAATGCAGACTGGGCTTGGGCTGGTCACAAGTAACAAACTTTAGGTTTAACCAAGTTAAACCACTTTCCATAATTCAAAGTGCTGTCAAATTAGGTCACAGCTGCTTCATGTTATGTCCAGCCCTGATTAGAATCTCGCTTGAGATAACTAAGGAGCCATAACAGGTTTCTTGAATTCTAGCCTGAGATATCTCAGGTAAAATACCAGAAAACTAAAACATGCGCACAGATGTCATACGCTTGACGTCATAACATCCAACATACTTGACTCTTAGCTGACCAAACTCACCCTGCTGAACACTCCTGCAGAATCTTCTTCATAACAGTAGAAACAAGCATATTATATTTTCCTAGAAAGTCTCAAAGATCCTTTTTATGAACACCAATTAAATCTGCACTTTGTTCCTAATAATTCTCTTTGGCCTGCACATACTGATGAGGTATATCTAAAGCACTTCTGTCAAGTGATATAAAACAGCAGCTCCTGTTGTACCAGACAGCGATGTCATGACATTGGTGATGACATCCTGATTAAACCATATGACAGCAGTTCTATCATCAACTCCTGCTGTACCAGACAGTAATGTCATGACATTGGTAATGACATCCATATTAAAAACACATGACAACAGTTCTATTACCACAACTTTTGTTGTATCAGACAGCGATGTCATGACATTGGTAATGACATCCTGATTAAAAACACATGACAGCAGATGGATGTCACGTCATTCAGTATGACATTCATATTAAAACACTCCATAACAGTTCTGTCACCACAGCAGATGGAGATGCTATAACATCCTGCTTAACATCAGTGTAGAATCATGTTTTACCAAAATTTAGCCAATCATAGAACCATGGACAATTCTATATCATAGAATCATGGAACTAACAAAGGTAGTCTTTTCTTGATCTTCTGGATGGATAGGAATTTGGAAAAATCCCGAATATCCACCAAGATAACAAAAATAAGAGTGTCTGGCTAAACATTCTAGCATTTGGTCTATAAATGGTAAAGGGAAATGGTCCTTCCTAGTTGCTTTGTTTAATTTTCTGTAATCTATGCAGATACGCCACCCTCCTTCTATCTGTTTTGCTACATGTTCCCCTTTCTCGTTGTGCACGTCTGTGATGCCTCCCTTTTTAGGTACTACATGCATAGGGCTTACCCACATACTATCCGAGATTTGATAAATTATACCTGCTTCCAGTAACTTAAGAACTTCCCTTTTTGCAACATCATTCATTATGGGGTTTATCCTTCTCTGATGTTCTCTTGAGGGTTTTGAGTCTTCCTCTAGTAAAATCCGGTGCATACACGCGGATGGACTTATACCTTTTAGATTAGAGATATTATATCCTAAGGCTGAGGGATATTTCCACAAGACATATAAGAGTTGGTTTGTTTCTTCTTGGTTTAAGGTAGCACTGACTATAACTGGACAGTTCATTTCCTCGTCCAGGAACTCATATCTTAGATTTTTGGGTAGTTCTTTAAGTTCTAAAGTTGGTTTCTTGGAGCATGGTATTGTATCGGGGTAAGGGATAAACGTTCGTGAAGATTATCGTCAATGTAGGGTTCCATAAATCCATCATCTTCCCTTATGAAGGTTGAAGGTAGCGCGATGGGTTCTTCTTGATCTAGTTCCCTAACGAATCCATCAATGATGTCTATGGCATAACACGCATCTCCTAATGCTGGTGCCATAAGAAATTTTGACATAATGAATTCTATCTTTTCATCACCTACCTCAAAAATAAACTTTCCTCTCTTGAAATCTAATATGGCTCTTGCGGTTGATAAGAATGGCTTACCTATGAGGATTAGGATGTCATCATCTTCTTTAATGTTCATGACTATAAAATCAGTAGGGATGAATAACTAACCGATCCTGATTAGGACATCTTCCAATATGCCAACCGGATACTTGATGGATCTATCGGCTAACTGAAGAGACATCTTAGTAGGCTGCAATTCTCCTAGTTTTAACCTTTCAAAAACTGCCAGAGGCATTAGGCTCACACTAGCTCCTAAGTCCAGGAAAGCTTTATTGATGACATGACTCCTCAAAATACAAGGTATGGAGAAATTTCCAAGATCTTTCTCCTTTTTGGCAAGTTTATTTTCGGAAATGGAATTGCATTCCAAAGGTTTTGGATCGTCTAGTCTATGATTATTGGTAAGGATGTCTTTAAGGAACTTTGCATAGGATGGTATCTGGGTGATGGCTTCTGTGAAAGGGATCTCCACATGAAGTTTCTCTATGACTTTAATTGTTGCGGTGAAAATTGGATGTCAAGCTATTGATTAACTTGAATCTTAATTCATTTACAACCGGACTTTAATTTATCCAAAACAGGAAAGGTTTAAAGAAAGAAAAACCTATAAGAATGCAAAGCAAAAGGCAAGGCCTAAAGCTGAGCAAAGAGAGATATAAAGGTTCGGGGGTTGGTTATACCTAGGGAAGGTGTTAGCATCCTAAGCATCTGTAGTACTCTACAGGAACCTCTTGTTAATATTTGTGTTTGCTACAGTTTACTTGCTAAAGGAAAAAGTGCTAAGGTAAAGATCTAAAGGTAAAAAAGGTATGTACAAAGTTTGCTCGCGAAGACATCGCATCTCGTGCCTACGTATCCTGACGGGAATGGAATCAAAGCAATCGTAGTTCCCCTATCTAGGGATAAAGAACTGTTATGTTAAATGGAAGGGAATGTCCCAGGCGGGACGACTAAATAAAGCACGGCGACTCCAAGCCTAAGTTGTAAAGATAAACAGGGAAATGCCCACGGCGGGACGACTAAATAGAGTACGGCGACTCCAAACTTTAAATTGTAAAGGTAAACGGGAAGTTAGTTATTAGTGAGCTCGCCAAGAGATCGCATCTTGTGCCTACGTATTCTCATCAAGAAATCAGAGCGATCGAAGTTCCCCTATCTAAGGATGAGGAATTCTTGACTGTGGTCAAGATTCCAAAGGGAAATAAGCATTCGTAGTGAAGTACTTACATGGAGTGCGGCGACTCCTCTTCTAAGTTAAGATGATTAAGGTAGAGAATGTCCATGGCGGGACGCTAAGCATGAGTACGGCTACTCAAATCCTAAGGCTAGGATAAAAGGGTAAAGGTTGTCCACGGCGGGACGCTAAAAGTGAGTACGGCGACTCAAGTCCTAAGGCTAGGATAGAAAGAGAATTGTCCACGGCGGGACGGGAAAAAGTGAGTACGGCGACTCATATCCTAAGGCTAGGATAACGGTTAAAGGATGTCCGCGGCGGGACGGTAAACATGAGCGCGGCGGCTTAAATCCTAAGGCTAGGATAAGGAGAAAAAGTTGACAACAGTTAAAGGTAAATATACATTAACACAAGAAATTTGCAAAAAGAAACGCCAACAAATGATTAAAAATGAGAAAGTTATGAACATTTGAAAATGGGGAAGAAAATATGAAATAAATAAACAAGTGATTAAAATAAATGCACTAGGTGGGTGTTGAATCCACCACGCTTGGTTCACAAGCAGTACAAACTCACCACTAGGCCACAGGGGGCGCGTGTGAACAAAGATTGGAAGAGAAAGAGAAAATAACAAAACATGGGAAAATATGAAAAATCCAAAAAAAGAGTTGACCCTCCTCAGGGATCGAACTCAGGATCAGGCAGTGAAAGGGTACAAACGCGCGCATGCTCTTACCACTAGGGTGGCTATACATCCATTGATTATGCCACCTCAAAATAAACATAAACCAAGATGTGTGTTACTCTGGGCTTGAAACAAGGCAAAAACAAGTGAATGAGCCAAATACGTTTTGTTCATAACTTCTTCAAATCTCAATCTTTTTCAATGAAATCTTAGCCTAAATTGCATGATTTTTCATGAGAAAGATGATGGTACTACTCATTTTTCCAGAAGATGCTCACATTTTAAATTTCGATGGAACATGCATGATGAGTTTTAGGAATGCAACTTGAGATCCATACATTGAATCAAGTGTAATTAAAAGCAAATAGGTGTCTGTACAAGTTTGAAATATGATATACTGGGAGTTCTAACAGAAGATTTGCTCAAAAGGTTGTAGAATACAAAATTGGTATGTGAATTGCAATGTTGCATTTTTGAAAAAGCATTTTGCAATGGTAAGTTTGAAACAGATATAAACCAGTTCAAGGAGTGATATGCACATGCTCTTAAATACATGCTGATGGACTATGTTCACAAAAATCTCAATTTCTCACTGGACCAAAATATGCTCCTCCTACTGCAGGCTGTTTTGAAGGTTGGATTTTGGTATGGCATTAACATGATTACTAAGTTTCAAGCTTAAATGAACAGACCAAAGAAATGGGTGACCAACAAATTTGAGGCAAAACCACTAGTTACACATGTATTGCAATGAATCAGAGGTTTAATGACATTAATGGCTAATCAATCTCAAAGAAGGTAGCTAACAGGATCAAAAACCATAGACTTCACACCAATCTAAACCTAAATTGCACTAAACAGTGGCTCAAGGCAAGGATGAGGCTCAAAACAGTCAACTCAGGCCCTCACAATCTTGACAGAATTAAAATTCAAATGTGCAATTCATACAGCAGTTACCAAACTTTAAACCAACACACACTAGCTAACATAAAGGTTTCATGACAGGCCTTGTCAAAGATCAACTTCTGTCAGCAGGCATCATGCCTCAATGTTTGCATTTTATCCCTGATATACATGATGACACAGGCAAGCACACAATTTGTTCTCTTCAAGAATATTAGTACAACATCCAAAATTGTCAAGTAAACCTGTGCCACAGCCAAACATGAACTTGGCTCACAACTTAAGGCTTGGTTTGGCAGCAGCTTCACAGAAAAGTGGCTTCAGCTCCAGAAATCAGAGTGTGCTCACATTCTAAAAGAAAATAGATCACAACAAGTAAGACTGAGTTGTCCCCCTCAGGCCTCAAGGGCAGTCCTGGATACTAGGGTTATGATCTAAGCCAAGGTACATCAAGCTTGTTCACTAACATAAATCCAATTTGTCATAAAAAAAACTACAATTGTTCTAAAGCTACACCATTGACTGAGGCTTTTAAGAAAAAGGACATGCTCAAGCTAAAATCAGACCTATAGGCAGCAGTATGGCATTTGGAATCTCAACCAACCTCCATTAATTGCCCTCATGCCTTTTTACATCAACTGCAAATCTCAAATACACCATAACTAGTGGCCAACAGCAACAAGGACTCACACAAGCCAAACTTCAACAGCCAGCCAAAACAAAACTGACCCCTAAAGGTTTAGACAGGATTGAGGTACAGCAGCATGCAAATACTAGTAGCCTTGATGCAAACCAAACAAACTAAACAGCAGTCCTAGTACCTCCACACCTTAAACTCTGTCAAGGGTCCACACACTATCAAACTAAGCCTAGAGCCTGCAGCCACAACTCAAAGGAATCAGGTTGTTACCAAGGGAAACCAAACATTTGACATGAAATCAACTAGACACACAAGGCACCAATAACCTAACAGTACTACTGTCAACCCTAGCATGATCATGTTGGCAAGCTCACACAGCTGACCTCACACCTTAATCACACAGAAAAATGCAAACCAAACTCACATGATCTAGGCAGCAACTTATACAAAAGGAAAATCTGATGTGAAACAAAATTAAAGAGGTATTGAATGGAAACAGAAACAGTAACATTATTTGGTATGACAGGCTAAGCATTAAGGCAATTTTAGAGAAAAAAATTGGAATTCTCCATCTGTTAGGGAATTCAAGCAGTTTTGGTAAATGAATCACATATACACATCATATATATGGAAATAAGGATGTTCACACTTAGGAATCAGTTACATTGTGCACATAACCAATTTTGGGGTATCTCATGGCCACTTGTCTTGAAATATGCAATTTAGAGGTGAAATGTCAAAACAGATGGGGATAGGTTAGGCAAAATATCTACACATATTCTAAACATGATGGTAAGTGTGTTCATGCCAAGAAAACAAGCAAACTTTCATCAATGCAAACTTTGACATATGGAATGCTTATGCAAAACTGTTTTGGGACAGCATGAGTGTAATTTCAAAATATGACCTCAAACTTTCAAGATATGGTAAGGTAAAGTATGAGAGGGATTTTCAAAGTTACATACCTCTTGTAGACAGTCTTGAACAAGTGAAAACACCAAGAAACCCAGAGAACTTCAGTCACTTCCTTGCCTTGAGACTTTTCTTCCTTTTGAAGCAATGTACAAGTGTTGTGACAGTTGGAGAAATAAACTCTACCAATGATCCTCAATGCTTTGGACAGTTGAGATATGACATTTATGAGGTGTTTGAATGGTTAGAACGTCAAGAGAATGTCTAGAACAAGTTTTGACTGATTTTGTGCATTGTGGTCAAAGTAATTTGGTATGGAAGTTGACTTTTTGAATGGTGAGTTTTTGAATGGTCTAAGATCTTGGACACCTTATATATCATATTTAGAGATTGGGTGGATGATTGTTGGGGAGTTTTAGTGTGGAGAAATGGTTTTGGCAGCATTTGTAGCAAGGCAGATTTTGAAGTGTTTTTGTGAAAAATGTGATTTTGTGATTTTGAAGCAAAGTGTGAAAGAGCAAAGGCTAGAGCTTTCTATGGTTTTTTAGAGTAGATCTTGTGTGTTTAGTGAGGTGTAGATGTCCTCTATTTATAGGGAAATGAATGGAGTGGGCAGATTTGGAGGTTTCCTTCATATGAAGGAAAGATTTACCTTTTTGATCAAACCTCCACAAGGAGGTTTCCTTGGCTGATGGGTAAGCTCCAAAGTCAAGCTTCATGATGAGTTTGAAGTGGCTAAATGCAAGCTAGAATGCATAGGTTGATGGATGGTTCAGATTTGTCTTTCCACCTCATGCTTGTCAGTTTTACTTTTAAGTGCAAGTTGTAAAGCCACTTGCAAGCCCACTTGCAAGCTTGGCTAATTCCATTTCCTCTGCATTTTCATTGTATTTCCATGCTACAAAGTCTCTACATATCAGATAAAACATGTTTCAAAAGCTGAGATTGGTCAGATTGATGAAATAATGGATTTTTGAAATTTGTCAATGTGGGACTTCAAGTATGAAACCACCAACTTGCCATAAGCATAACTTTCAGCTCACAAATCCTTTTGAAATGTTCTAGTACTCTTTAGAAAGCCCTCAAATAGCTATAAAATATTCATGTCTTCATGAGTTTCAAATTCTCAGAGGAACTTGGCCAAAAAGTCTCTCAAAGTTGCTAAAAAATGAGCTTGAAAGTGAAATTTTTCTAAGTCTTTTTCCCTTCTCAAAATGAATTTGATCATAACTCCAAATCTATGCATTTTCTGATGATGGACCACTTAGGTACTTTTTTAGGATTTGTCAAGAGCTTTCCAATGAGCTTTGAACCACTTCATTTGGATGTGTGGTTAAGGAGTTATGGTCTTGCCCCTTTTGAAACCCTAATCTCCAACTTTTGCGATTACTCCTCAACCCTTGATCCAATTGTCATGAAATTTTATGGGTAGATTCAATATGTCATTAGGAACATTTTTGATTCACATCTTGAGGTCAGATTCCTTATTGTTGAAGAGTTGAATTTTCGGTCAATCGAACGATCGATCGGTGGCTACCGAGTCGACTGTTGATGCTCTGGAGCTCCTGAGGCTTTGAAACTTCTTAAATGAACTTTATTAAGCTATATGAACTTCATGGACCACAAACCCACCATTTGAATACCTTTTAAAACAAAAGTCAAACCACAGTCGACTTTTCTTGATCAAAAACCCTAATCGGGGATCCATGAATTGTACTGCTCCTGATCTTTGTGTGAAAACCCCAAATTGGATTCATGCCTAACCCCATATAGTATTCTTGATGGTTTAGAAACTTGCTTCATGGAGAAACAATCCAATGCATTGACTGATTAAATTGTCGAACCCTTGATCTCCGACTGTATGGAGCCCTGATTCACCTGTAACTAAGCAGAGACAAACTTGCACTGGGTTAAGGTTAGATAATTCATGAGTATGCTCCTAAAATGATAATGAGAATCTAAGGGGTCAAAATTTGAGGTATGACAGTTGCCCCTATTTAAATATCTTTCACTGGATGGCGATGAAAGATGACAATCATCATAGAGTCGTAGTGAAAGGTATTTAAATATAGAAAACCAAAAATTTTGTCCCTTAGATCCAATGGTATGCAAAAGGACAAATTCTGAAATGCAATGAATTTTAAATGATGCTTTATGATGCAAGACAAGTGCAGACACACGAGCAAAAATAAAAGAACGACGCAACAACGAGTAACAACTCACTGGGGAAAAAACAGCAACACCGGGGGAAAGAGGCAAATGGGGAATAAAGCACCCATGATGCCAAGGAAATTGGAATTCATCCACAAGGTAAGACGTGAGTAAAACACGACCTCGGGAGAAATGAGCAAATGGGGAATAAAACACCCATGATGCCGAGTAAATGGGGAATAAAACACCCAGGTAAAATAGAGTCTTCCACAAGGTAAGACGCGAGTAAAACACGACCTCAGGAGAAAAGGTAGAATGGGGAATAAAACACCCATGTAAGGTAAACTCATCCACAAGGTAAAACGTGAGTAAAACACGACCTCGGGAGAAAAGGTAAAATGGGGAATAAAACACCCATGTAAGGTAAAACGCGAGTAAAACACGACCTCAGGAGAAAAGGTAAAATGGGGAATAAAACACCCAAGACATGCATATGTATATGAATTATGCTTATGATATTTGCATGTATAAATTGTGCAGATGATACGACCAAATGCAAATGCAAATGCCGATGACAAGGCTCGACTCTTTTGGTGAGAAGACAAGACTGGAAGACTGATTCCTCAACACGAAGATCACTTTCAATCTTCTTTGGGGACTAAAGATACTGTTGATGAACACATCTCTGCTGCACTGATAAATTGTATCAAATGGATAACCCTTGTAGGAAGGATAAAGAGCTGATTGGGGCTTCTTCAAGTAAATTGCCCTAGTTTAGCTGTTTGTTAAAGATGAACTGATGATGACTTCAGCTTGTCTGATGTTGACTGATGCATCGGGTGCTTGGAGAGCTTGCCCCAGTCTGAGTCTTGAAATATATTCTGGATAAACCAAATCTGAGAATACCATGCCTTGAACAAATCTTCAATTGATTCTTAGACAGGACGTAAAAGGAACTTGCCCCTGATAAAATCACTTGACCAAGTTTCTCAATGTTTGAAAATTCCTTGAGAGGAAAGCCAGTTTGCAAACAAAAGTGTTCGTACAAACATGGTAATGTAAAGTTCATGCAACTTTTTGAAATCAAAATCACTTTGAAAGATGCAAAGTAAATGAGTCATCGGTCTGAACACGGTGGTTCAAGACACTCAAAGTTTGGAGTAAAGGTGTATTGCCAAAATAATTGATCCACAAAGATCTTTTGGAGTCAGTTTACGCAACCTTGCTGTAGTATGCTTTCAAAATAACCTTGTTTCAATTAGGTCTTTTGAGGGTTGTAATGTGGCCTGGTTCACGGTTTAAGAAACAAAGGATAAAGGCTCAAAGTTTATTTGTGCCCACCCAATCTACGTGATGATCTCCAGTCTTATGCTCAGTTAAATCAGACTATGTGCTCAGGTTCCCATAGGTTAGGAGTTGCACTGATAATAGCCAAGATGATGGTTCAGAAGTCAACAGATTTTTCGAAAAGGCAGTCACTGCTTCTTTACAACATTTGGTTGTTTTTTAATTCATTGAGGATTTTCTTTATAAGGGTTTAAAGATCTCCTTTTTTTATTATCCCTAACTTTTGCCTGAACTGTTTCTTTTGAGGCTTACAGCCAGCGGGATGCCCCAGTTTTGCCTAAGTCTCCTTCATAGGTTTTGACTTAGCGGGCTTTTTCCTTTGATATATTTTTTGTTTGTTGAAATAAAGTGACTGCCTAGCTTAATGATCATGGTGAACCATCATCGGCTTCTTGGCTTAAAAAACATCTTCGACACTTGTTTGTTGTGTGCGAAGGAAAATTGTAGTTGCAACCTTTATATGAAAGGTGTTTTGTATAAACACACAACCGAGTTAGCTGAGAACTACCCATCCCAAGGTTAAAACTGCGGGTTTTTGTAAAGAAAGAAACTCCAACTTCTAGGCTCGAAGGGTTTAACGAGGGATTATCTTCCTTATTTCTCCAGTGTTTGAGAATTGAAAAAATGCCTCACATCGTCAACAAAGTTTGATTGAAAGCATACTGACAACAATTATGGGTATCACTTTTTCATCATCCTCTCTCAAATAATTGCATAATCAAAAATTTGGACAAGGAGTAAATATAAAGCATAAAAAATGCAAATACTGGACAAAATGAATTGAATCAAAAGTTGCAATGCTTATTCATTAAGATGAAAGTACAAGCACTTATTAAAAGAAAATAGCTTAAACAAAATAAGGAAAGTTCAAACAGTGAGAAACAAAAAAGGCCTAGTGACCAAATCCGTACGAAGATGAGTTGTCCTGTCTGAAACACTGGCGCTCAAAAAAGATAGTCTGCTGGAGTCAGACTGAAGCTTTACTTTTGATGCACTGGCAGAGGATTTTTCTGAACATTCGGATGGCTATCCATAAAATCAAGTATTCCAGTTCTAATCAATTCACGCACCCTGGCTTTCAATGCAAAACAATGCTCCAAGTCGTGGCCTGGGGCATCCTCATGAAAAGCACAATGGAGATCAGTTCTAAATCCAACTGGAGGAGGATTAGGAGGGGGTGGCAAAGTCTTCGTAGTGATTTTCCCTTGTTGAACCAGGCTTGGATACAATTATGTATAAGTCATGGGAATAGGATCAAATTGATTCTTATTCTGGTTCTGTCTAACAGCAGGACGTTGAGGAATTTGAACTGGTCGTGGAGCAGCAATAGTAGGGTGATTATACTGAGGTCGGGGATGAGGCCTCCTCACTTCAGCCATGACAGCATTAGTATGCTCTTCTTTCTTTTTATGGAAATTCCCAAAGGATTTCTTTGCACCGGTAGAAGATTCAGCAACCTTGGACACCTTACCACTTTTCAGCCCCTCTTCTAACCTTTGGCCAATGGTTACCAAATCTGTAAAACTCGAAGAGACACTCCCAATCATCTTTTTCCAAATAGAAGGGAGACAAAGTATCCATAAACATTCCAGCTAGCTCCTTTTCTGCCAGAGGGGGTTCAACTTGAGAAGCTAACTCTCTCCAACGTTGAGCGTATTCTTTGAATGATTCTCTTTCACTTTGAGACATGTTTTGAAGTTGACGACGGTCAGGAGCCATATCCAGATTGTATTTGTATTGTCTCATGAAGGCATTGGCAAGATCTTGGAAGCAGTGGACGCTGTTATGTTCCAAATTCATATACCACTTTAGAGTGGCACCACTTAAACTGTCTTGAAAGCAATGGATGAGCAACTTCTGATTGTTGGTGTAGGCTGCCATCCTTCGGTAGTACATGACCAAATGGGCTCTTGGACATGAGTGACCCTTATATTTCACAAACTCTAGAGTTTTGAATTTAGCAGGCATAACCAGACCAGAAACTAAGCACATATTGTCAGCATTGACATTGAAGAAATCAGTGCCCTCAACAACTTTGAGTCTCTTGTCTATGTTTTGAAACTGTTCAAGGACAATCTCAGGCTCAATAAAATCTTCATGGTATTCACCTTGAGCACTAGCAGCATTATAGTCAAAGAAAGGAGTCTTAAAGGGAGCTTGGCCATTCTGAGCAACAGTGTGGACCACAGGTCTGGGCTCTGTAAAGACGGGAGCTTGAAAAACTGGTCTGACAGTTGGACCAATCATAGCAGTAGATGCAAGAGGTGGAGAGTAGTTAAGAGGTAAGCCAAACTCTGGCCAAGTCGATTGTGGCATTTGAACAGGAGGAGGATCGGCACTTGGAACTTCTTGAATGACAGTCCTTTGAGATGGCTCTCCTCTGGCAATCAATACTTGAAGCATTTCGGTGAGCTTAGTCATGCCTGATTTCAACTCATCAATCTCCATTCGAACTTCTACATTGTGTACTTCCTGCTCTGACATCTTGGTCTATAGTTAGCTCTAGTCCGATATCGGTGTCGAGGAATCAGCTTGACAACTCAAAGGTACACTGGATAATGAAGATAGCTGGACATGAGCGACTGGACAAACAGAGGTATGCAATGAACCATGCAAAGATGCAAATGCAATGCAGTGCAATGCAAGAGAAGATACAAATCACACATAACAGGATCAAAGGTTCGAGATCACAGCATGGGGCTTGAGTAAATAACCAACCATAAGGTGTGTACTAGGGGTAAAGCACTTGTACAACAGGTTCTAACAAAGTTCCCAGAGTCAACAACCCATCTTTCGGATATTATCGACACACCAAATACTTGGAAATCAATAATATTCTCAAGAGAGTCTCGTCTGAGTGTAGTATCACGTATCAACTACTTCGGAATTACTCCCTCATAGTCATCGCACTACGTCCTAAAAGGCCAAGTGGGGTCAAAGGTAACTAAAAGTCCTCAGTGTCACGGGCTCCTATGTAGAAAGTAGCATTGTTTTCACGAATACTCATTTAACTATACTAACTCTCAGAAGGGCCTCTACTGAGCGGTGGTTTCTCAAGTCAACTTGGTCGGGAATCAACTCCCTATAAGCCTTCTTGAATATACCTCCATCCTATCATAAGTGCGCTCAAGCACGGGTATAGTACTATCTCACCACTCAAGGTAACAAACATGCATACGGAAAAACCCAAGCACAAACAGATAGATGTACAAATATATACAAATATAAAAGCAAGTAAACATAAAGCAAACATAAATATAAACAGGGTGGGCTTAACCCTCAGCTGTTTGTCCCCAGTGAAGTCGCCATTTTCTGTTGCGGTGAAAATTGGATGTTAAGCTATTGATTAACTTGAATCTTAATTCATTTACAACCGGACTTTAATTTATCCAAAACTGGAAAGGTTTAAAGAAAGAAAAACCTATAAGAATGCAAAGCAAAAGGCAAGGCCTAAAGCTGAGCAAAGAGAGATCTAAAGGTTCAGGGGTTGGTTATACCTAGGGAAGGTGTTAGCATCCTAAGCATCTGTAGTACTCTACAGGAACCTCTTGTTAATATTTGTGTTTTCTACAGTTTACTTGCTAAAGGAAAAAGTGTTAAGGTAAAGATCTAAAGGTAAAAAAGGTATGTACAAAGTTTGCTCGCGAAGACATCGCATCTCGTGCCTACGTATCCTGACGGGAATGGAATCAGAGCAATCGTAGTTCCCCTATCTAGGGATAAAAAACTGTTATGTTAAATGGAAGGGAATGTCCCAGGCAGGATGACTAAATAAAGCACGGCGACTCCAAGCCTAAGTTGTAAAGATAAACAGGGAAATGCCCACGGCGAGACGACTAAATAGAGTACGATGACTCCAAACTTTAAATTGTAAAGGTAAACGGGAAGTTAGTTGTTAGTGAGCTCGCCAAGACATCGCATCTTGTGCCTAGGTATTCTCATCGAGAAATCAGAGCGATCGTAGTTTCCCTATCTAGGGATGAGGAATTCTTGAATGTGGTCAAGATTCCAAAGGGAAATAAGCATTCGTAGTGAAGTACTTACATGGAGTGCGGCGACTCCTCTTCTAAGTTAAGATGATTAAGGTAGATAATGTCCACGGCGGGACGCTAAGCATGAGTACGGCGACTCAAATCCTAAGGCTAGGATAAAAGGGTAAAGGTTGTCCACGGCGGGACGCTAAAAGTGAGTACGGCGACTCAAGTCCTAAGGCTAGGATAGAAAGATAATTGTCCACGGCGGGACGGGAAAAAGTGAGTACAGCGACTCAAATCCTAAGGCTAGGATAACGATTAAAGGTTGTCCGCGGCGGGACGGTAAACATGAGCGCGGCAGCTTAAATCCTAAGGCTAGGATAAGCAGAAAAAGTTGACAATAGTTAAAGGTAAATATACATTAACACGAAAAATTTGCAAAAAGAAACGCCAACAAATGATTAAAAATGAGAAAGTTATGAACATTTGAAAATGGAGAAGAAAATATGAAATAAATAAACAAGTGATTAAAATAAATGCACTAGGTGGGTGTTGAATCCACCACGCTTGGTTCACAAGCAGTACAAACTCACCACTAGGCCACAGGGGGCGCGTGTGAACAAAGATTGGAAGAGAAAGAGAAAATAA
The DNA here is from genome assembly GCA_963859935.3 of Lathyrus sativus. Classification (NCBI taxonomy): domain Eukaryota; kingdom Viridiplantae; phylum Streptophyta; class Magnoliopsida; order Fabales; family Fabaceae; genus Lathyrus; species Lathyrus sativus. The sequence goes on along the minus strand of OZ012739.1, from coordinate 99,618,487 downwards.
TAAAACATGGGAAAATGTGAAAAATCCAAAAAAAGAGTTGACCCTCATCAGGGATCAAACTCAGGATCTGGCAGTGAAAGGGTACAAATGCGCACATGCTCTTACCACTGGGTGGCTATACATCCATTGATTATGCCACCCCAAAATAAACATAAACCAAGATGTGTGTTACTCTGGGCTTGAAACAAGGCAAAAACAAGTGAATGAGCCAAATACGTTTTGTTCATAACTTCTTCAAATCTCAATCTTTTTCAATGAAATCTTAGCCTAAATTGCATGATTTTTCATGAGGAAGGTGATGGTACTGCTCATTTTTCCAGAAGATGCTCACATTTTAAATTTCGATGGAACATGCATGATGAGTTTTAGGAATGCAACTTGAGATCCATACATTGAATCAAGTGTAATTAAAAGCAAATAGGTGTCTGTACAAGTTTGAAATATGATATACTGGGAGTTCTAACAGAAGATTTGCTCAAAAGGTTGTAGAATACAAAATTGGTATGTGAATTGCAATGGTGCATTTTTGAAAAAGCATTTTGCAATGGTAAGTTTGAAACAGATATAAACCAGTTCAGGGAGTGATATGCACATGCTCTTAAATACATGTTGATGGACTATGTTCACAAAAATCTCAATTTCTCACTAGACCAAAATATGCTCCTCCTACTGAAGGTTGTTTTGAAGGTTGGATTTTGGTATGGCATTAACATGATTACTAAGTTTCAAGCTTAAATGAACAGACCAAAGAAATGGGTGACCAACAAATTTGAGGCAAAACCACCAGTTACACATGTAATGCAATGAATCAGAGGTTTAATGACATTAATGGCTAATCAATCTCAAAGAAGGTAGCTAACAGGATCAAAAACCATAGACTTCACAACAATCTAAACCTAAATTGCACTAAACAGTGGCTCAAGGCAAGGATGAGGCTCAAAACAGTCAACTCAGGCCCTCACAATCTTGACAGAATTAAAATTCAAATGTGCAATTCATACAGCAGTTACCAAACTTTAAACCAACACACACTAGCTAACATAAGGGTTTCATGATAGGCCTTGTCAAAGATCAACTTCTGTCAGCAGGCATCATGCCTCAATGTTTGCATTTTATCCCTGATATACATGATGACACAGGCAAGCGCACAATTTGTTCTCTTCAAGAATATTAGTGCAACATCCAAAGTTGTCAAGTAAACCTGTGCCACAGCCAAACATGAACTTGACTCACAACTTAAGGCTTGGTTTGGCAGCAGCTTCACAGAAAAGTGGCTTCAGCTCCAGAAATCAGAGTGTGCTCACATTCTAAAATAAAATAGATCACAACAAGTAAGACTGAGTTGTCCCCCTCAGGCCTCAAGGGCAGTCCTAGATACTAGGGTTATGATCTAAGCCAAGGTACATCAAGCTTGTTCACTAACATAAATCCAATTTGTCATCAAAAACTACAATTGTTCTAAAGTTACACCATTGATTGAGGCTTTTAAGAAAAAGGACATGCTCAAGCTAAAATCAGACCTATAGGCAGCAGTATGGCATTTGGAATCTCAACCAACCTCCATTAATTTCCCTCATGCCTTTTTACATCAACTGCAAATCTCAAATACACCATAACTAGTGGCCAACAGCAACAAGGACTCACACAAGCCAAACTTCAACAGCCAGCCAAAACAAAACCGACCCCTAAAGGTTTAGACAGGATTGACGTACAACAGCATGCAAATACTAGTAACCTTGATGCAAACCAAACAAACTAAACAACAATCCTAGTACCTCCACACCTTAAAATCTGTCAAGGGTCCACACACTATCAAACTAAGCCTAGATCCTGCAGCCACAAGTCAAAGGAGTCAGGCTGTTACCAAGGGAAACCAAACATCTGACATGAAATCAGCTAGACACACAAGGCACCAATAACCTAGCAGTACTACTGTCAACCCTAGCATGATCATGTTGGCAAGCTCACACAGCTGACCTCACACCTTAATCACACAGAAAAATGCAAACCAAACTCACATGATCTAGGCAGCAACTTATACAAAAGGAAAATCTGATGTGAAACTAAATTAAAGAGGTATTGAATGGAAACAGAAACAGTAACATTCTTTGGTATGACAGGCTAAGCATTAAGGCAATTTTAGAGAAAAAAACTGGAATTCTCCATCTGTTAGGGAATTCAAGCAGTTTTGGTAAATGAATCACATATACACATCATATATATGGAAATAAGGATGTTCACACTTAGGAATCAGTTACATTGTGCACAAAACCAATTTTGGGGTATCTCATGGCCACTTGTCTTGAAATATGCATTTTAGAGGTGAAATGTCAAAACAGATGGGGATAGGTTAGGCAAATATCTACACATATTCTAAACATGATTGTAAGTGTGCTCATGCCAGGAAAACAAGCAAACTTTCATCAATGCAAACTTTGACATATGGAATGCTTATGCAAAACTGTTTTGGGATAGCATGAGTGTAATTTCAAAATATGACCTCAAACTTTCAAGATATGGTAAGGTAAAGTATGAGAGGGAGTTTCAAAGTTACATACCTCTTGTAGACAGTCTTGAACAAGTGAAAACACCAAGAAACCCAGAGAACTTCAGTCACTTCCTTGCCTTGAGACTTTTCTTCCTTTTGAAGCAATGTGCAAGTGTTGTGACAGTTGGAGAAATAAACTCTAGATCCTCAATGCTTTGGACAGTTGAGATATGACATTTATGAGGTGTTTGAATGGTTAGAACGTCAAGAGAATGTCTAGAACAAGTTTTGACTGATTTTGTGCATTGTGGTCAAAGTAATTTGGTTTGGAAGTTGACTTTTTGAATGGTGAGGTTTTTGAAAGGTCTAAGATCTTGGACACCTCCTATATCATATTTAGATATTGGGTGGATGATTTTTGGGGAGTTTTAGTGTGGAGAAATGGTTTTCGTAGCATTTGTAGCAAGGCAGATTTTAAAGTGTTTTTGTGAAAAATATTATTTTGTGATTTTGAAGCAAAGTGTGAAAGAGAAAAGGCTAGAGCTTTCTATGGTTTTTTTAGAGTAGATCTTGTGTGTTGAGTGAGGTATAGATGTCCTCTATTTATAGGGAAATGAATGGAGTGGGCAGATTTGGAGGTTTCCTTCATATGAAGGAAAGATTTACCTTTTTGATCAAACCTCCACAAGGAGGTTTCCTTGGCTGATGGGTAAGCTCCAAAGTCAAGCTTCATGATGAGTTTGAAGTGGCTAAATGCAAGCTACAATGCATAGGTTGATGGTTGGTTCAGATTTGTCTTTCCACCTCATGCTTGTCATTTTTACTTTTAAGTGCAAGTTGTAAAGCCACTTGCAAGCCCACTTGCAAGCTTGGCTAATTCCATTTCCTCTGCATTTTCATTGTATTTACATGCTACAAAGTCTCTACATATCATATATACATGTTTCAAAACCTGAGATTGGTCAGATTGATGAAATAATGGATTTTTGAAATTTGTCAATGTGGGACTTCAAGTATGAAACCACCAACTTGCCATAACCATAACTTTCAGCTCACAAATCCTTTTGAGATGTTCTAGTACTCTTTAGAAAGCCTTCAAATAGCTCTAAAACATTCATGTCTTCATGATTTTCAAATTCCCAAAGGAACTTGGCCAAAAAGTCTCTCAAAGTTGCTAAAAATGAGCTTGAAAGTGAAATTTTTCTAAGTCTTTTTCCCTTCTCAAAATGAATTTGATCATAACTCCAAATCTATGCATTTTCTGATGATGGACCACTTAGGGACTTTTGTAGGATTTGTCAAGAGATTTCCAATGAGCTTTGAACCACTTCATTTGGATGTGTGGTTAAGGAATTATGGTCTTGCCCCTTTTGAAACCCTAATCCCCGACTTTTGCGATTACTCATCAACCCTTGATCCAATTGTCCTGAAATTTTATGATTAGATGCAATATGTCATTAGGAACATTTTTTATTCACATCTTGAGGTCAGATTCCTTATTGTTGAAGAGGTCACTTTTCGGTCAACCGAACGATCGATCGGTGGCTACCGAGTCGACTGTTGATGCTCTGGACCTCCTGAGGCTTTGAAACTTCTTAAATGAACTTTATTAAGCTATATGAACTTCATGGACCACAAAACCACCATTGGAATACCTTTTAAAACAAAAGTCAAACCACAGTCGACTTTTCTTGATCAAAAACCCTAATCGGGGATCCATGAACTGTACTGCTCCTGATCTTTGTGTGAAAACCCCAAATTGGATTCATGCCTGACCCCATATAGTCTTCTTGATGGTTTATAAACTTGCTTCATGGAGAAACAATCCAATTCATTGATTGATTAAATTATCGAACCCTTGATCTCCGACTGTATGGAGCCCTGATTCACATGTAACTAAGCAGAGACAAACTTACACTGGGTTAAGGTTAGATAACTCATGAGTATGCTCCTAAAATGATAATGAGAATCTAAGGGGTCAAAATTTGGGGTATGACATTAATGAATTTCTGATATTGGTTATTGATCTTGGTTTGTTTTAGTCGTTATGGATAGGGTATAAAAGGTTTGTATGGCGGGGGTGGTTCATTAGTTTTTTCTATAGTTTCTTCCTTATCTTGGTTTTTTTGCTTTTCAGATTCTACTGGTTCCTCTACTTTGTCTGTGGGTACAATGCTTTTCTTAGAAGTTTTGGGTTCACTCAATGCCGGGTTAACCGGTTCATCATAAGCAGTCCCATTTTGTAAATTAATTGCGTTGGCTTGCCCTCGGGGGTTTTGTTGAGGTTGTCCAGGAAATTATCCTCCAGGTGTGGTTTCGGGCGCTTGTTTGAGAGCTATCTGAGAGATCTGGGTTTCAAGCATCTTATTGTGGGTGACTATTTGGTCTACCTTGGTTCCTAATTGGGTAATAATTTCGTTTACATGAATGTTCTAGTTTAGAAATTCTATATTTTGTTGGGTTTGAGCCGAAATGAAATTTTCCATGATCTTCTCAAGGTTCGGCTTGGGCGGCACAACTTGCATAGGTGGGTTTTGTCTCTAGGCTTGAAAATCGGGTGGTCTCGGAGGAGCAGGGTTTTGAATAGGGTTATTGTTTTTGTAGGAAAAGTTTGGATGATTCCTCCATCCAGTGTTATATGTGTTTGTAAATGGGTTCCCTTGGGCATAGTTGACCTGGTCTGAATGAGTTTCATTCAACAGATTGCACTCTGCTGATTGATGTCCTGTAGTTCCACATAATTCACATTCTGTTGAGACTACTGCTGCAGTAACTGGGTTTGCGTACATATTTTCGACCTTAAGGGCCAAAGCATCCATTATGGCTTGCATCATGTCTATAGAACTTATCTCATGTATTCCTCCTTGGGCTTCTTTCTTCTCCACCGTTGCTCGTTCTGTCCCCCATTGACAATGGTTTTGAGCCATATCCTCGATGAGAGCGAAAGCTTCAGGGTAAGGTTTATTCATCAAAGCGCCACCAGCGGCAGCATCGATGGTCATCTTAGTGTTATAATGAAGTCCATTATAGAAGGTATGAATGATTAGCCATGATTTCCAGGCCATGGTGTGGACATATTCTCAATAGGTCTTTATATCTCTCCCAAGTCTCAAAGAGTGATTCACCTTGGTTTTGAGAGAATTTGGTTATCTGGTTTTGAAGAACTGTTTTTTTACTTGGAGGAAAATATCTAGCAAGGAAAACTCTCCTAAGGTCTTCCCAAGTTGTTATAGAATTGGCTGGAAGGGAATCTAACCATGTAAGGGCTTTGTCTCTAAGGGAGAAAGGAAATAGTCTTAGACGAATCGCCTTAGGAGTAGCACCATTGCTTTTAAAAGTGTTAGCTAATTGGATGAAGATTTTTAGATGTTGATTCGGGTTCTCAGAAGGGAGACCCGCGAATTGGTTTTGCTGTACTAATTGTAATAGGGAGGTTTTTAGTTCAAAATTGTGAGCAAGAATACTAGGGTTTACAATACTAGAACTGGGTTCGTCATCGGACGGTTGAGCGAAATCCTTAAGAGGTCTTTGGTTACAGTCTTCGACCATAGTTTCCTTAATTCTACGAAGTAAGAGACGTGCGTGAGCGTAATGTTCAGGTTCCTCTAAAGGATTTATAAGACTACCGGTGCTGCGAGTTATTCGCATGGACCAGTAGATAAAACCTTAGTCTAGACGGTGTAACATCAGGGTACAAAATTTTGATGTAATTGATCCCCGACAACGGCGCAAAAAACTTGATGTAGTATTTTTGCAAGTATACGAATCGTGTCAAAGTAATATAAAAGATTATCGATCCCACAGAGACCAAATGTCAATCTATCAATTTCTATTGTTACCATGTTTATCTAAGGCAAATTAATCGGGAGTTCGTGAGTGCACAATAAAAGTAAAGTACGAAGATATAAAATTCAATTTAAAACAACAGGCTTGAATGTAATTCACGCAGCTGGGTAGTATTCCAATTGCTTGTAAATAGAACTTCTAATGGGGTAATGTTCTCTACTTATGAAAACAACTAATTTAACGGGAACTGTCACTTTCGTGTATTCAGAACTGAGTTTATCCCTTAATCGAACCCTCTTATTGTCACTTATAAAAAGGTGCGCATTGCGTTAAAGTAATAAACATATTTTTAAGAAATATAGTTTCTTGACTCAGTTGAAAAGTATTTTGACTTGGAACTTTAAAAAAAAAAAAGGTTCATGCGAACCGGACTTTAAACCTATAAACGCGTCCGAAAATAGTTTTAAAATCGTTTTTCTAAAGTATTAACAACTCCTACTTAACTGGACAAAGCGATTTCGCTTCCTTCGAATAGTTAAGACTAACCAAGTTTAACCAAAGGTTGGACGACTTTCGATCTTACCCAACAGAAATGAAGTGCAGAAAACTTGTGTTAAAAATCAGAATAACCCCTAAGTATTTCTATTGACAGCTTGTATGGAATACCACTTTAACTATGATCCTCACATTCTAACCTTTAAAACATAGCCAGACATGGAAATGTAAATAGACATGCTAAATAATGCGAGAAAGTATGGTGCGGGAAATAAATAATGCAGGAAAGTAAATAATGCGAGAAAGTAAATACTGCGAGAAAGTAAATGGTGCGGGAAATAAATAATGCAGGAAAGTAAATGGAAACCTGCTTCAAACAGGAGGTTTTAAATATGGTACAACTAGAAATAAATGACTAGAAAGCAAATAGCGGCAAGATTAACTTCTACCAGAGTGCTCTAAACTCGATTACAGACTCGATCGAACAATGTGATAACTCCCTGATGTGAGAAGTTTATCACTTTAGAATACTGAAAATATATGGCTTGAGTTCTGTAACTAAGCTTGGATACCTAGAAAGGATCAAGAACTCAACTATTTATAGCCTAGGAAAAACTATGGAAAGACCAAAGTGCCCCCAAACTTCTTTTGGGAGGGAAAACAAACTACAAGGGTGGTGCCCGCCACACCCTCATGACGCCCTCCATGTGAATCCATAGAGAAATAAATGGAGATCATGGTAGTTGACAGCAGTTGACTCTTATCCAAGTCATGGCCTACCCTATGGTGCTCGCCATGGTGGATGCCATGTGTACAATTTCCTCAAAAACTGATTTTTCTTGCCCGTTTTTCTTAATTTCCTTGCGAGGAGCTCTCGGAATACAAAATCCTGAAAAAAATGAAAAAAAAAAAAGCAAAACACAAGAAAATAGCAATAAAATCCTAAGAAACATGTGCAATATGAGTCAAATATACAGTATGATTCAATGTTATCATGGCTCGAGAAAACTATATTTGGGGAGGTTGATCTCCCTATCAAGATAGGTCTGTGCTAATTCCATATTGCTTTTCAAGTAATGGACATTCATCCTGCTCACTGTTGTCTTCTTGGATGCCCTTGGATTCATGAAGCTGGAGCAATTACCTCTACACTTCACCAGAAGATGAAATTTGTTCAGAATGGCAAACTTGTTGGTGGTGGTGTATAGCAGGCTATACTAGTGAGCAGTTTGTCATCTTTTTCCTATATTGACATTGACGAAGATGTTGGAACTCTGTTTCAGGCTCTTTCTACCGTTGATAATGCTGTTAAGAAGAATGGTGCATCCATGTCTTCTTTGAAAGATGCTCAACATGTGTTGGAGAGTGGCCAAACTGATGGTTGGGGCCAAGTCATTGAAGTTGTTGAGAACAAAGAGATAGCTGGTTTGGGTTTCTGATCCGGTTCAACCCGCAAAGAGCCGAAAAGTATTCACGAAATTTTTCATAGTGATGGGTACATCCATCCCAAGGATCACTCTACCGCTTCAATCATTGAAGACGATCGAAAGGATGATGTTGAGTCTCAAAAATGGGAACCATACCTTGATGATCCTGGATACTTTTTTGAAACAAAAGATGCATATGTACCCTTTCATATCCCTCAACTGAGGCATGAAGAACCTGAACATGAAATCAGTGCCATTATTGAAGATGATCAAGAGGAAGAAACCCCCAACTTTGTGACGCGTGGTTTGACATGCCAAAATTGGATAGCTGTTGACATTCCTACTGTTACTCATATTTCAAAGTAATTTGTTTTTGTTTCTTTCAAAAATCCTTTCACTCTACCCAAGGTGAAAGTGAATTTGTGAGGGCTTTGTTTCAACTATTATCATCATTAATAAAATATTATTTTGTTTATCCATATTATGTTTTCCCTTTTTGCTTTATTTCTGAAAAATGGTAACATAAAAAACCAAAAAAAAAAATTGATAATCACTTTTATATGCATGATACTTGTACTTTTATTCATATTTTAAAATCAAACATAAAATTATTGTGCACATTGATTGTTAAACCCATTAAAAACAATGTCCCTATGCCCTCTCCCAACTTTGAATTCTCTGTGTTTAAAACGGAAGAGGAGGATGTTGAAGAGATTCTAGATGAAATTACTTAGTTGCTTGAGCCCAAGAAAAAAATCCATTCAGCCTCATGAAGAGCCCGTGGAATTGGTTAATTGGGGTTTTGAATGTCGCGGTGAGGTTGCGTTGTGAATTTTGTAGGCGTCTGAGGTTTTTTCCCTGGATCTCTTTGAATTGTGATTGCTCTTAATTTATAGGCTTGTTAGTGAAAGTATTGTTTTAATGTATTTCAATTTTATCAGATCCTATCGGTAGAATGTTTTTAGAAGGAAATAAGCCACTGCAAAACATGTTTTCATGACAATAATGTTGTTTCCTTTTAGAAATAAACATGTCCAAACATGTTGCTCATTCTGATTTAATGTTGTTGTTTGTCTAATTGTGTCTTAACTCTATGTCAACAAATGCAGGGTTGTCGACTTTTTTTATGGGACCTGCAATGCGAATATGCAGTCGAAATTCCTTTTTGTATGATCTGTATTCCAGCTTTCGTCGTGTGAAGAGCTGGTTTGTTGCACATTTCCTTTTTTTCAACATGTTTTAATCAAATGTTTTTGTGCTATGTTTGTTGTCTTTACGTGTCTGTACCATTTGAGAATGCAGGTAATTCGTATACGAGCTAAAGAGGAGCCTTTTCTTAGACCAAAATCAAGTAAGCGAACGATACACTTTAATCCCTCTCCAGTCATGACATTGGATGAGGTAGGATGAGTTAATAATGAGCGTAACACCTCGAGTGGTGCTTTAGAAGAAACTTCTTATGTCAGGTTTAGGAAGAGGAAACTTAAACAATTTGTTGTGCGCTTTATAACCAAGGGTTGACGCAGAACCAAGATATTTTTTGAAATGCTTAACGATGCTGGTTTTGTAGGTTAGCAACAACAGAGGAAAGCATTTCTTCAAGGTATTCATAATTTACAAAACCTGTTGGCTCATTTTTATCATCATTTTCATTTGTTCCAGCAGGAAAACCTCTTGAGTGTCTTTTGAACAACTTCATCTGCAGATGCTAGTGTCGAAGACACTTGAAGACTTATCAAGGTGTTGCAGGGCGGACAAATCCTCTACCAACAGTCCATGTTGAAGCTTAAACAAAAGTTGCAGACTTTTGATTCCTGGTACTTTGCACTTGTAGTCTTGAAGACTCTTTGAATCTTGTAAATTGAAATTCTTTGGGTTATTTTGAAGTTATACCTGAATGTCAATTGCAACTTAAATCTTGAAATTTGGATGGTGGGTTGGATTCAAAACAGTTTTGTGGGTGTTTGTGTTTTCTTCTTTTTTGTTGAAGGTGGCGTACCATACAATGGTGGATTTGAGGTGCACAATGCTTGAGCACTATTTTGAGGATGGTTTGGTTGGGACATATGGAGGCTATTTTCCGTCTCTTGAAGTGTCCTTTCGACAATTATGCTTATAGTTCTCTTGTGTAGCAGTTGTGAGTTCTTGTCACTTGTGATTCAATTTGTCTCCATCTCCAACGAATGTCGTTTGGTTGTGTTGTCTTTGATCTTTGACTGTCATACTTGGAAGAAATAATTAGAATTAGGATGGAAGAAAAATATTGTAACTTGAATGAATCTATTAGAATAGGCTTGAACTTTCAAAGTTTTAACTCTTGTATCTATCACTCCTAATATTCGTATCAAAATGTATTAGTTTTGAAACTCTTATGTCTTTAAGTTATACTTCAAAACTTTGTAATTCATGACTTAGGAATGGTTTGTCATTTGCTCCATGCGACCCGTTGTTTCAACTATGAAAAACATCTTGTGACAAAACCTTCTTGAATGGCCTCAATAATATAATTAGTTTTCAAACCACAAATTGAACATCTTAATGTTTCCCTTCCGATTATAAGAATAGAATGAGTATCGAAACGACATGAAAAGGGTAAGTTGGATTCTTAAATAAATTTGGGCAATGCTTCAAGTAATTGTACTTAAACAACTAGTTTGTGTTTCGAACTTGCAATCTTGACCCGAACTCTTGAAAAAAAAATAAAGGATTGAAAAATTCAACCAAACTTTGGCAAATTGAATGCCCAAATATCAAATGGACATTCCATCCGAATTCTCGATTCTTCATGAGAAACTATCTTTCATCATAAGTAAAATGATGTTTTGAATCTTTTGCCTTGGCCTCGTATTGGTAGCTTGAATTTGTATTTAATTTTCAAGGAATTCTACATGCTTAACTTTCACCCTGGTCTGGATACCATACGGGCTCATGAAATACCGCTATCTACTGGAAATACGTCTAAAAACAAGAGGTAACAACGTGGCTTATGTTTCACATGCATATGTTTGAATATGGCGTAATACTCCATACGAAATGGAAATTCTACGCGTTTGGGAGGATTCTATACACAATGTAGATGCACTGGAACCGCATCAACAAAATAAGTGCTGAAGGGACAAAGCCAACTCTGCAGGGGAGATGGAACATGCCAGTTACGATTGGACTTATGCTGGGAACAACAAGTCCTGGATGGCTTCCAAGAATAGAACTCTCTTGGGTAATATTGCTCTGATGAGAACAAAAATCCACCCTGTTGGGGATCAACTCAAACTCTACTGAGGAAAACGCCCTGACTGGCCTACCAGAATACAACTCTTCTGTGGTTCGCCCGACTCGGCTGGGGAGAACAAATCCACTCTACTGGGGAGATCAACGACTCTGCATGGGATAATAATCAACCACTGAGATTAACTTTGCATTACCAAAGAAATCAACCCTGAATAGCCTCCTAAAACATCGAAATCCTTCTAGGGTACAAAATACACTTCTGAGAACAATCATACTCTGCTGAAGACCAAGAATCCGACCTACAGAGGATTACCTAGCTAGGGAATCAACTTCTGCTGTAAATTACATCCAATTGCTAGGGATCACTCAGTGGGGATAACCAGATAAGATTTACTGGGAAACTGATCCCAAACTCTCTGCTGGGGAAGAATAACATTTCTCAGGGAGTAACTTCACTTTGCGGGGAAGAGAACCTTCTCCAATGACTCCGCTTGGGATTAAATGCGTACCTACAACCTGCTGGAGATACAGGCACATACATGACCTGCATGGGGGATATCAATATTGACCCTCTGGGGATGACCTTAATCTGGTGAGGATACCAATCTTGAACCGCTGAGGAACAAGTGCATACATACACTCTGCTGGAAACAAATGTACACACTCCGCCTGCACACTTAATCTGAATTCCGCCTGCTGGGGATGAATGAGTCTCAACATCCTCTTTCTGTGGGGACATGATGATCTTACCTGGGATACAACGGATGTGCCAAGTGTGTCTGGGCTTCAGGTTTTCTGTGAAAGGTCAGGTACAGCTGATATTGAGAAATGTTCCGTCTGAATACAGGTCAGGGGATAATTTATATGACTTCCTGATATTCATCTTGAACTTGAAGATGGACTGAACCTGCTTGAATAACTCTGATAAGCTCTGAGAATATAGAGAGGAACAGTTCTTTTGTTTTCAATTTTGCCCCAGCCTGTGGGATCCTGTAGAAATCTTCCTTGAAAGGGAATTTGAAATCTCCGTACCTTGATGGTTTGATATGAATTACTTTAGCGCTCTGAACTTCGAAGAGGCATTGAATAAGGATAGCTTTTGTGCTCTTAGGGAATAATTGCCCCAGTTTTCAAACGACTTTGCCCCAAATTGGAAGACTTGTGGAGCAGTATCCCTGGCTGACTTCGAGAGATTTATCGAATCTCGACCTGATTGCCCCGGATCAATTGACTTTAAGATGGCTGACTCGCATGGTATGATCACTTGATACGACTTGCCCCTGCTCCACAGAGTATTCAGGCATTCTGCATTCTATCCTGATCAAACTTTCCACTTTGGACACTCTCCTGATGTCAAGTGCTTACTCGCAAGTAAAACAAATTGTTTTGCATAAAAGATATATTAATGCAATGCATATGACAGTTTTGAAATCCAAGTCTGTTCACTAGAAAAAAGTTGTGACATATAGTGAACGAGTCACTTATCAAAATGTCAACATCAGTACCAACGTGGTAAGCGGAATCCTTTTAGGAGTCAGTTTCGACGCGATCTTTACCGAAGTATGCTTTCGAAACAAACCTGCTTCAATTAGGTCTTTTAAAGGTTGTAACTTAGTCAGGTTCACGGTTTGAAAGAAAGGATATAAGGCTCAAAATTTGTTTTAACCCACCCATTCTCCTTGATGTTCTCCAATCCTATATTCAGCTAATTCGACATAAGCGCTTACCTCTTAAAGGTTGAATAACAAGATTGATAGTTCAGGAAACCACAAGTTTTTGGAGTGACAGTCACTCGCTTTTTCGTCTTTGGTGTACCTGGAGTCACACGACTTGTTTTTCGAGGATTTCTTTTTTGTAATCCTTTTCGCTTTTCTGCTTTTATTCTCTAATTTTTGCCTGGACTGACTCTTTTGAGTTTCTTTTGATTTCAAGGTCCAGCGGGATGCCCTGATTTTTGCTTAACCCACTTGTTTCAAGATTCGACTCAGCGGGCTTTTTTATCTTCCTTTTTTTTTGGAACAAATCGTGTAACATCGGCTGGTCTGAGTTGTTAAAAGGGATTCGACTGTTTCACCCCTTGGTCGGTGATGGATAACCACTATGGTTTTTTTTAGGTACGACCTCTACAGGTGTGATTGATCCTCGAACAAGAACACTCCTTTTGCAATTTGGATGCTCGGTCAAATTAACTGACACCTATCCTGCCCCAGGTTAAGATTGAGGGTTTTTCATTTTCAGAAAGAAACTCCTACTACTAGGCTCAAAGGGGTTGACAAGGGATTACCATCCTTATATCTCCGGTGTTTGGGAATTTGAAACAATTCTTGTACTTCATCAGCAGGTTTTATTCAAAAAACATACAATCGGAAGCATGCACGTCTTTCAATTTCGTCATCCTCCCTCGGATTCCTCTTAAATAAGCGTCTGACATCAATAAAAGCATAGAGTGAACACGAATGGATTTAATCAAAAACCTGCATATTCATTTCATTATCATTATCAATCGAAAACAAACAAGTTTTACAAATGAGATTTGCACTTAAACCGAAAAGAAACTACAAATGCAAAGAAATGACATGATAAAAAGATTGCCAGCTTCAGGGAACTGGGCTTCCAAATATTGATTTGCTGCTGAACCACCCATCTTCATAATTGCTCGTCAACATCAGTCTGATACTCTTCTGAACCTCTGCCTTTGGCAGATCCCTCCATACCATGAACAGCTGAACCCACATGACTGGACGAAGGAAGATTGCTGATATGGATTCCCTGAGATGCGATTACGAATATATTGGAGTCCAGTAGAGTCTGAACCTTGATTTTAAGCACCTTACAGTCTTCGGTTGAATGCCCATGTACCCTAGCATGGTATTCACAGTGGGCGTTGACATTAAAACCTGGCGGATACGGAGGAATCTCTGGATTAATCTTCTTTGGCGCTATCAATCCACCTCTGATCAGATCTGGCAACAGCTGACTGTAAGACATTGGCAACCGAGTGAAATGCCTCTTTAGCTTCTTTGGTCTTTGACGGGCATACTGACGCGGTTGATGACGGTACAATCGTTGACTCTGGAGGGGAAACGATATCTGATACAAAGACCCAAAAGATTGGTGACTCTGAATAGTTGAGACATCTGAAGACTGAGTCTGGGATATCGGGGACTCTTTTTGTTCAGGTACCTTCATCCTCAGACTTGGCCTGGGAACAGGAAACTGTTGTGGGCATGGAGATTCTGAAATCATAGATTTTGAGATATGCTCCTGACCAGTTACAGCTCCAGGGAAGAAAACCGAATGTCCATCTCTTCTGTAGTGACTGGAATGAGACCATCTAGTACATTCATGTCGCCCGGCGTGAACTCAACTTCCTTTGAATCAATTAAATCCTGAACTTCGTACTTAAAAGCTTTACAGTTCTTGATGTTATGGCCCGGTGCTCCAGAATGGAAATCACAATGGGCACTTTCATCTTAGCCTGGCGGTAGCTTATCAGTCAACGGTGACAAATTCCGAAGTTCAACCAATCGAAGTTGAAGCAAGAGTTGCAACAACTGAGCATAAGTCATAGGAATCTGGTCGAAGATTCTGTCAGGCTGCTTCGGCCTCTGAGCACGCCTACTACTCTTAGAATTATCTCGGGAAACAAGAAATAGTTGCTGACGGGGAGATTCTGGAACCTCGGATAGTGCAGAAGATCTTTGAGGCATATCACGCCTTGGGAGAGGTTCCACGGCCAAAGGTGGAATAAGCATCTCTGTTGCAGCTTCGGGCACCTGATCGCCCTCCTTTCTTAGCACATTTCTTATCACTTCTGTGATCAGGCTCATCTGAGTCTTCAACTGATGGACTTCCTCCCTAAGCATCTTCTGATCCAGACACAAGGCTTGCATGACCATCGTGAATTGTCCCATCTGGCTTTGAATTTCCCTCAACTCCGCCTGAATCTGTTCCATAGCCCCGGTGCGTAGCGATGAGTTGCTGAGTTGTCAATCCTGAAATAAACTAACAAACCACGGAGATAAGGTTAACGGTTCTGGAGCACCTGTGATGCAAAAATGCAAAATGATGCAGTATGCAGACATGTATATATGCGTTAGGGAAATTTCCCCCTCGATTCTAGTTCCACAAGAGTAGCATGACAATGGAAAGCCAACAGATAAGCAACAAGAAAACTCCTCATAAATAAAATGAGAGCCAAGAGTCAGATACAACAATACAATGGAATCAAAATGACCTCAACCAACAGATCTGGTGATGGTCAATATATACATCACAACAACAGACTGAAAATAAATACAATCAAGTACGACAACAAGACCGGAAATCCTCTAACAGTTTCTTCGTCTCTGGATGGTCTGGCCTGACAAGCAACCCCTCGCCGACTAATAGTGGTCTGCAAACCCTGGGCATAATCCTCTCAGGCGCCCTCACCAAAAGCCTCCTCAAGCTTACACCTCTTCACATTAGCTCTAGACTTGTAATCATCCAACGTTGCAATAACTTCGTTCAATCTACAATCACTGTCACGTCGGAGTGACGCTTCAGCTGCAATCTTCTCATCCTTCACTTGGAGTTGAGCTTTCAACTTAGCAATCTGTTATTTGAGCCCGTCTTCCCACTCTGTTATTGGTGAGGGTAGCATTCCACTGGTCATTAAACTTGGAAATCTCTAGATAAGCTCTATCCAACTCCTTCTTCTTAGAAATAAGAACATCAATGACAACCTTCAAATCTAAACCCAAACGCTCACGAGTGCGAATCTCTTTGGTGAGATCTATACCTAGCTTATTTACCAACTCAGTTTTCCTCTTGCAGGAATAAGTAGCTTCAATCTTTTCGCTTCGGAGCTGAACAATCTCTTTCTCCAACTCTTCATTTGCCTTACGCAACTCCTCTTTTTCAAACCACAACTGATTATACCTCTGGATATCAACAGTAGTAGGCTCCTCAATCATCAGAGGATATAAAGGCTCACATGGTGGAAAAGGCATCAAAACCCTCTCAGCTCTCTCCTGAATCCAAGTCACATAAGGATCGTAAGCTCTATTGTTGCTTTTACCTAAGGAAGCTTTCCCTCTACGGTGAATTTTGTTCCAGGCTTTCTCAACTCTAGTCAAGGCCTCGTTCTCTAGCAATCCAGTGAAATACAGAGATTCTTGTATTTCCTCTTCTCTCGGAAGTCCTCTCAAAGCATACCCAAACTGCCTTACTGCAAGGGATGGGTTGTAGTTAATGCATCCTTTCCTTCCGACCAACGGGACTTTAGGAAAACCGCCACAACTGTAGATAATCTATGTACCCAGCTGATCTCTATCAAACCAAATGATATTCTCAGAAGTCAAGCCCATCAATCTCTATGACCATTCTGAGGTACCTGCAATATCAACAAAAGGACCGGACTTGGGAAGGTGACTCATAAACCACCTGTACAACAAAGGTATGCAACAAGACACGTTCTTCCCTCTTCTATTCTCATTCTTGTAATGCATAGAATGATAAACATCGCCCAGAAGCGTAGGTACAGGATTCCCTAAAGCAAAAATGTGGAAGGCATCCAAATCCACAAAATCTGGAATATTAGGAAACAACATGATACCATAAGTGCACAATGCTAGGATGGCATTAAACACAACCCAACAACCCTCCTTCGCAAAGTGTTGAGCTCTAGCAACCAGAAAAGATAGTGGAAATCCAGGCATTCCATTTCTCTTAACCAACTTCCCTTTTAGCTCAAAAGCATCCAAATGAAGAGACCAACAAGCTTAGTCAAATCAGGCTTAGCATCAATATGATAGAAAGGCATCTGGTCCAAGATAGGAACTCCAAGTAGCACAGTGAACTCCTCCAAAGTAGGCAGCAATACATAACTTGGAAAAGTAAAACACCTCAGCTGCGGATCATAGAACTGAAGTAGAGTATGGAGACCACCCAACTTATATATTGAGGGCTTGCAAACACAACTCAAGAGCTTCCCATATGATTGCTTGAAATCCTCCATCACCTTTCTGTCAGCCACAAAAATCAAATTGAGTAGAGATCCAATGTCAGGAGTAGGGAACTTATACACCACAGTTTTCTTCAGGCTAGGCTCCATGTCAGAAATGGAATAACTCACTAGAATCGAAGGGAAAATATACACCTGCAACATAAATACATGTCAATGTTAATATGCAAATGAAAAATGAAAATGCAATAGGGGATCAAGGTTGCCATGTTGTTGACTAAGAAGAACCAGCGCTTTTCTTTGGCAAGAACATAGCACTATCATAAGGACCCTCTGTATCAAGAACACAGATTCATACTGACAAGAAAATCGGGTAGGTTGAAGGTCAAAGTTTCCTGCATAACCCTCCCTGCTCACAGGTATGAACTTATCACTGATAATTTCTGGCATCCTATGCGATCATCAGCGTCACAGACTTTCAAGAAACGATGATACGTTCACCATTTCTGGTTTGGCATCATAGTCTAACGAAGCGGCCTCACTTAGCTGACTCCCAAATGATCGGTTCCCAGAGCCGACAATCCTTAGATCCAACAACCTCTCAACTGTCCGAAACAGACTAGAAAGGTAGTCATCAAAGAGAATCTCGTCTGAGCGCGAATTTTGTGGGAACTAGTGCATGCCAAACATACAGGTTCACCACTACTTTCCACTTCTAATGCTATGGTTATACTCAAGCCTGGGTTTTGGCTTATCTCACAGTGGAACATTCCCATCCAACAGCACATCAATAATGATATATAACAATACTGGAAAGTAAAATGCGAATGCAGATAAAGTACAACACATATATACACACCCAAAGATAAAACATACAAGCGCTAGGATTGACTCGCATAGGGGATTGGGAAAGATCCCCAGCAGAGTCGCCAGCTGTCGCATCGCTGTGAAGAGGGGCCGGAAAGGACAGAAAAGTCGCCACCGTTTGTTATTTATCCCAAAGAGAGGGAAAGGAATTGATCAAAGAAAACCTATGAAAAGGGAAAAGACAGGTCATCGCAACCAAATCTTGGATTCGGGAGTCAGTTACACAAGGGGAAGGTATGAGCACCCCTTATGTCCGTCGTACTCGATGGGATCCACACTTTTTATCTATCTAAAGGGTGTTAAACTATCTAAGCTACAGGCCACAGGGACAAAAGAAAAGAAAAGAGACTCGATAGAGCATCGCCACTCTATGCCTACGTACTCCCTCGTGCAATGGGAAAGTCAGAGTCAACGTAGTTCAGAAAACTATGGGTGAAGGTGGGGAAGGTTGCTCGCTAAGACATCGCCATCTTGTGCCTACGTATCCTCGTCTGGTACGAGAAATCAGAGCAAACATAGTTCGGGCTAACACGACCACAGGTTGGTTCAAATGTTTTACCCGAGTAGGGTTAAAACTTAGTTCTAGCAGTTAGGTGTATGTTGCTCGACCATTGGAGACTTAGGCGTTACCTGTTTGCGGTAGAACCAAGAGTTAACAAAACTCTCTTTATGAAAAAGGTTTCCATTAATCCCGAAGGATAAAAAGGTTTGATGTTTGTTTTTTATTCTTTTATGAAGAATAAGTGAATTGAATTGTGTTTGTAACTCATGTTGCACTAAAGACTATGACTTGGAAGCGAATGCGTCGCATATCGTCCAAAGGACATACGCTAAACACTATAGACAATTGAGAGGAGACCCCCCAATCATCATTTCCCAAATTCTTAAAGCTCGTAGCGTACAACACTTATTATCCTTTATTATGTTTTTTTGAAGAAGTTTGGAGATGAGAAGAGAAGACACACTCTAAAAGGGAGACTAAACTCAACCTAATGTTATCATGCAATGTACACCTATGATTGAGATGAAAAGGGAAGACTACCCTAATGTTATCATTCTTGGATTCAAATCTAATGTCTATCATAATCCATCTTGAAAAAGAAATATTAGAGGTCCTAAGGGAACATGGCAAAGGAAGACAAAAAGAAGAAGAAAGTAAGCACAAATGAGAGAAGAAAAGTATGCAAACATGCAATGCAACACAAAGAAGAAGAAAGAGGGAGGAACAAAGTGTGGGGTAAAAACCACCACAAGCACATCTAAACCTCTTCAAGCAAACAAAAATATGCAAAACAAGTGAGAGATGCAAAACAAGAGAACTTAAACAAGTTCAAGCCAAAAGTGAGATGAAATGAGAGAAATAGAATTCCTACAACCATTTGCACATCAATCACTAAACCAAGAGGCAAGCAAATAAGACAGAAAAGGAGACATGATCAAGATGAGGATGGGAGGATAGGCTTGGGAAGAAAGCAACATCAAATGAAATCTCAACCATAAACATCACAATGATCATGCAAGAAAGAAACCAAAAGAAAGTTCTCAAAGTGGCCTCTCATCCAAGTCAAACTCAAAGTGCAAATCCAAAGCACTAAATCAACTTGAATGAGTCCCCAAGGTCCTAGGATAGAAGTGAGAACAAGATAAGATAATTGGCAAATAGAAGAAGGAAGCAAAGCAAGGCAAGATGCAAGATGAGGCATGGTAAAGAACCTAGGTCCTAAACACTTTCAACATTCAACATCAAATGGAAAGCCTTAAACAAATGCAACTTACAATAAGAACCAACCAACTTTAGGACCTATAAATTTGCAACCAGCCACTTCAACATGTTAAGAATGTGAATCAGGAGGATTTGGAAGCATATGGGATCCACAAGGGTCATCTCCCACAAGAACTAGGTCAACTAGTATGTGTGAACCATTCCTAGGGTGACTTGACTTGCAAGGTACACCAAAAATAGGAAAATGATTCAAATAAATATAAATAAAATGCATAAAGCTCACAAAGATGTTGGAAACCATAGGCCAAAACAACATAACCAAAGGCCAATCAAAGCATCACCAAAGAAATTGATCCACTAGGGTGCTCCACTTTGAAGGAGGGTTGTCGAGGGTCAAACAAATGGAAATGAAAGTCAACCAAAAAGAAGCTAAACATTGACCAACACCATCCTTTAAGACACCTCAACTCATTATCAAAATAAGGAAGAAGTCGCATTCATTGGTGGTTTCAATTGGTCAACAAAATCAAACAAGAACAAAGAAGAACAAACGAAAAACATCTTAAAAACCCTTCCAATCATTAAATTCAAATTTAATTGAAAACTAAATGGAAAATGAAATTAAAAATTATGAAAAATTAAATAACACATTAAAGTGTCAGAAAATACTTTTGGTTGAATTTTATCATGATTGGAAGTATTTTTAATCAATTAAAATCAAAACAGAAAAGAAATTAAAATAAAATAAAACAAATAAAATCAAAACGGTGCAGATAGCAATGATCCACATTGTAATTCACTGGGCTGATCAAATAGGGTGTGCAAATAGCATTAAAAGCCCAAACCAAATACAACTCAGTTCATAGAAAAATGCACTGTATCACTAATTGATGTGGCAGTCAAAAGAGCCACGCGTGCAAGTCAAACGCATCTGATCCGTTCATCTCATCAAGTCAAAGTGTCAAACAAGGACACATCACCTTCATCTGAGTTTGAACCAGACGCCGGAGCCCTAGCTCCGATCGTCTTCTCCGGCGAGGTGGTCGGAGTTCAGGTCACCAAACTTCACCAAATCATGCCAAATCTTATACCAAATTGAAGCTCTACTCATGTACATTCCAAATCCATGGTTCATTTATTTTAAACACGGCTAAATTATGAGAATCGAACGGATCAAGTTTGGAATGTACATCTGTAAACTTCATCAAACATCACAATCAAGCACTCAAACATTGCCTACACGAGGTAGGGCTTCAGATGCAGCCAACAATGACCTAAATTAGTGCCTAACATGAGAGAAAAATGGATTGGAAGTTTACCTAACGGAGACACTCCGTTTGTGCTTCAATTGAGTGCTAGCTTGCTCCAAAATGTGCATATCTACTCCAATTAGCTTGAGGAAGAGGAAGCTTGCTTCAATTTGAGTTGAAATGCTCTTAATTGTGATTCACGATTTTGAATTTCTCTCTCAAGTTCCAAAACTGAACTTGAGCTCTCTTCCACGAAATTGCACTTCTGAGACCTCCAAGTGAATTTGGAACTTATATATGTTGGATTTGGATGAGAAAGGAAGGCCCATGAAGCCTTTTTTTGTGGTGTAATTTGAAAATGCCCAAATATTTCCATGTGCTCATGCCTACGTGAAAACTGCTTGCTACACACATGGAATTAGCTTGGATTTGCAGCTGACAAGAATTTTGCATTAGGATTGGAATGGGCCTTTGATGTGGTCTAATTATGAAGTTTGGATGTGAAACTTTCTTATGATGCAACTTGAAATTCCACGTGATTTTGCCTTCAATATACAAAGTAAAATTGTGAATTTTACTTTTTGGAATATTGTGGACCAAATTGTATCAAAACATGGCATAAAAAAGACCTAAAACCAATTCAATTGGAATCACCCTTTAAAGTTGCATTTTCACTTGAATTTTCTTCCAATTATCCATGATCAGTCATAATTCACACCCATATTGAGCTCCATGATTTAATTGAAGTCATTTGGAGCAACTTTCATGTTAGTTGAAGTTCCATTTGAAGTACTTAAGTGCATGAGAATGACCCATAATGAAAATGGCATATAATCAAAGTTTCCCAAAATACCCTTGCCTTGCAAGCTTCATAACTTGGGTTCCACAAATGATATCAAGGACTTCTAGGACGTTTTGGAAAGCTAAGATCATGAGGAATAACTTTCATGTTCATAAAAAGTTGGGGAGAAACATGATTCTTGGTCAAACGTGCCTTGGAAGTGAGTTGACTTTTGTTGACTGAAAATATGTTCATCTGAGACCCATAACTTGATGGCATCATAACTTGAGTTCCATAAACCCAATGGATGAGTTCTAGTACTCAAAAGAAAACTTAGAATATGCCCTACAAGTATCATGTTTGTAAGAAAATGATATTGAACTTGTATCTTGAGGTAAATGGTCCTTGAAGTTGGATCCTAAAGAAGGGGATTTTACACTAAAACCCTCTGAAACCCTAATTTAGTAACTTCTTTGACTCTTGATTTTCCTTGATTTGACCTTGACATAAAATTCTAGATGTCTCAACATGACTTCCCATGACTCCAATGACTTGGAACCAAGTCTCCAACTCCTTCAAGCTCACAGTTGACCTTGAACTAAGCAGATGAAACCCTAGGTGCACAACCTTTGACTGCAACCCCTTGCAAGTGAAATCAATGCATATACAAGCTCGACAATAACTTCAAAAGAAATCAATGAGCTTCTCAACCATCTCTCATCCATAACCATGGCCTTGTGAACCCCTGATGATCCTCAATTGCCCTCCAAGATAGGGGCAAGCAACATTAGTCAATCTTCTCTCTCAGAGAGCTTTGACCACTTCTTGATGGTTGTAAGCCTCTGATGAATTGAGTAAGCACTCTTGATTGAGCTTGAAACCCTTGATAACTTTTCTCTTGAGTAGGCACACCTCTCTTGATCCCCTGCAAAAGACAATGCTATGCAGATGCAAATGCTAAAGAATGCAATGAACCATAAGCCAAGTAAAGAAAAAGGTTGGGCAAATTTTGGGGTACAACACTTGAATTCATATTTAATTTTCAAGGAATTATACATGCTTAACTTTGACATGCTTGTGTACATTGAACCTTCCCTTTTGGGAAATAAACTGTAATTGGCATAACCCAAATGTTAAGAAAAGAAGTTAAGATTGGGGCACTGCTTTATCCAGATGTTAAGAAAAGAATGGTAGAGCTTCTTAAAGGATACATTGATGTTTTTGCTTGGTCTTATCAGGATATGTTAGTTCTTGATACTAGTATTATGGAGCATAAATTGCTGCTGAATCCTGAATGTCTGCCAGTAAAACAGAAGTTGAAAAGAACACATCCTGACATGGCTGTAAGATTAAAAAGGAGGTTCAGAAGCAAATTATACCGGTTTTCTTGTGACTACGGAATATCCTCAATTGGTGGCTATATTGTTCCAGTTCCAAAGAAAGACGGAAAAGTCCAAATGTGCGTTGACTATAGAGATTTGAATAAGGCAAGCCCGAAAGATGATTTTTCCCTACCACACATTGATATACTGGTAGAGAATACTGTTAAGTTCAATATTTTTTCTTTTATGGATGGATTTTTCGATTATAATCAAATAAAGATGGAAGCCAAGGATATGGAAAAGACAACATTCATTACACCCTAGGGAACATTCTGTTACAGAGTGATGCCCTTCGGTTTGAAAAATGTTGGTGCAACGTACTAGAGAGCTATGACCCCTTTGTTCTATTATATGATGCATAAGGAAATTGAGGTCTATGTGGATGATATGATTTATAAGTCGGGGGCTGAAGAAAATCATGTTGGGTATTTGTTGAAGCTCTTTCAACGTCTAAGAAAGTTTAAGTTCCGATTGAATCTGAATAAATGCACATTTGGTGTCCGTTCTGGAAAGTTGTTGGGTTTTATTGTCATCCAGAAAGGCATTGAAGTTGATCCTGGTAAAGTTAAAGCTATTTAGGAAATGCTTGTGCCCAAAATAGAAAAACAAGTAAGAGGATTTTTGAAACGTTTGAATTATATCTCCCAATTTATATCCAATATGACTGCCACTTGTGGGCTGATCTTCAAGCTTCTCCGCAAAGATAAGATTTGTGTATGGACAGAGGATTTTCAGAAAGCATTTGATAGTATCAAAGAGTATCTGCTTGAACCTCTGATTTTGTCTCCTCCCGTGGAAGGAAGACCATTGATTATTATTGCGATGAGAATGGGATATCAAACTATTATATTAACTTGAATCATAAAACATTGAATGTTCACCACCGAGTTTTAATTTATCCAAAGGAAAGGGAAAAGATCGAAAAAAACTCTAATTGTGTAATGTAACAACAATGCAAAGAGACCTAAAGGTTCGGGGTTGGTTATACTAAGGGAAGGTATTAGCACCCTAAGTATCTACAGTACTTTATAAAAACCTCTTGTTGTATTTGCGTTATGTTATTGTTTGTTCGCTATTAATTGAGAGTGTTTTATGGGAAAAGACCTAAACTTTTACTAAGTATGCTTGCCAAAACATTGCGGTCTTGTGCCTACTTATCCTAAGAAGGATGGAATCAGAGTATTCGTAGTTCACCTTAACAAGGGTGAAGAAAACTTGATTAATATCAATGTTCCAAGGGGAAGGTAAGTTTTTATAATAATAACACTTACATAGAGTTTACAAACTCTAACCTAAGTCTAAATTGAAAGGTTGGTGACTCTAACAAGGTCAACAGAGGAAGGTTGAGGTAAGGCTAAGCTACCTATGACATAAAGTCAACAAAAAGACATTTCATTTGGATTTGGGAACAAAAGGGAATAAAGAAGGATGAAGGCTAGCAAGCTGACATCACTTGGGGATAACTTAATAAAGTTAAAGTAAGCATGAGCAATATGAGTGAACATGGATGAGATGAGCAAAGATGATACTCAAACATGATATCAATTATAAGTGACAAAGGTAACATTCAAATATGATGTTAATCAAAGGAAATCCAAATACATGAAAGTAGATGTGACAACATTTAAGACATAACAAAGTCATAAACAAATCATGGCAACAAACAAGGTAAAGATAGATGTGATAACATATAAATAAGACTTAACAAAGTCATGGATAAAACATGGTAACCACCATAGCATAAAGGTTGATGTGACAACATTTAAGACTTAACAAGTTAGAAATAAATCAAAGGTAACAATGAATGATGACATACAAGCATGGATGATAAAGAGCAAAGCATACATGTGGCATAGTTCTAACAAGACCAAAGTAACATCATAAGCATCATGGATACAAACAAGGATTCAAGTCAATTATGGATATAATAATATTAAGTATGGATTCAAGTTAACATGAATATAAAAATATCAACATGGTATCATGGATGACAAGTTCAAAGTTAGGACATGGATTAGGGTTTACTAACACCACTTAATCATGAATACAAAACAAACAAGGACAAGTTGTAACAACACTTAATCACGAATACAATTTAAACATTCGAACACAGATACGTTATGACAACACTTAAACATGGGTGCAATGTACAAGTTCAAATAATCATGGATAAGTCATAACAATACTTAAACATGGATACAATTTAAGAGTTCAAACAAGCATGGATAAGTCATAATAATACTTAAACATGGATATAATTTAAAACAATCATAGATAAGTCATAACAATACTTAAACATAGATATTATTGAAAACATGGTTAAAAATATCAAGGTAACAACCAAGGGTACATGTTAAGGTTCATGGTGATCACATTCAAAAGTTAAAACATCACAAAGGTTTAAACATGGTAAGCATACAAGTTAGAAATCATGTAAATACATGTTATTAAAGCTTAAGACATTTATGAACACATGGTCCAGTTGCTTGACCCAATCAGATAGCGCTTTCAATGTTTTATATATTAAAAATGCATTAGAAAAAAAAGAAAAAAGGAAATGGGGCGTGGGGGATTTGAACCCCAGTTCCTATGGTCACAAACATCACAAACACTCATGCACTAGCCACTGGGGTGGCGATACTTCCATTAGTTAAGCTGGAAACAACTAATTATATATTAAACACACATGAAAAATGTATTCTGGCCACGTCATCATCTTTTCCAACAATTGTCGCAACTGCGAAAAGGGGCCAGTGGAAACAAACTAAATAGTCGCCACCGAACGTTATTTATCCCAGAGAGAGGGAAAGGAAATGATCATCGAAAACCTAAAAGAACGGGAAAAGACAAGGTCATCGCAACCAAATCTTGGGTTCGGGAATCGGTTACGTAAGGGGAAGGTATGAGCACCCATCACCTCTGTTGTACTCAACGGGATCTACACTTGTTATATAATCAAAGGGTGAGTTATCTAAGAGCTACTGCTAAACAGGGGTGGAAAAGAAAGAGGAGACTCAACAGGACATTGTCGCCCTATGCCTACGTATTCCCTCGTGCGATGGAAAAGTCAGAGTCAACATAGTTCGGAAAATTACGGGTGATAAGGGAAAATTGCTCGCCAAGACATCGCCTTCTTGTACCTATGTATCCTTATCTGGTATGAGAAATGAGAGAAAACGTAGTTCGAGAAAATACGAGAAAAGGACTCAATCACACTGAGGCAAGAGAAAGGGTTTAGATTAACAAGTTGGTCTCGATCGCACTGGGGCGAAAGAAAAGGGAAGTTAGTTTTTAGTGTGCTCGTCAAGGATAGGAATCCTCGTGCCTATGTATCCTCATTAGAGAATAAGGAATCAGAGCATCTGTAGTTCACGCTACTACAGGAAAACAGAATCTCGATCGCACGGGGGCGAGAGTAAAGATAATGGGCCTGAAACGTCTTAACAGAAGTGAATTGACTTTGTTTGAGATATGTATCGCACTAAAGTCTATGACATAGGAGCGAATGCGTTGCATATCGCCTAAGGGGAATACGCTAAACACTCTAGACAAGTAAGGAGAGACCCCTCACTCATCATTTCACATGTACTTAAGGCTCGTGGCGCACAATACTCATCGTAGTTATTAAATGTTTTGATTATTATTTTGAGAGAGAAGAGAGAAAGACGCACACAAGCTCTAAGGGGAAATTGAACCTTAACTGTTATCATACAATGTGGTCTTAAGATCAGGATTATGAGGGAAGCTAACCTAAAGTTGTCATGCTTGGATTGAAAGCCTAATTTATCTCCTACCTCAAACTTAATCAGAAATTAAGTCGAGCTAGGAATCCTAAGGGATCATGTGAATACAGGGGTAAAAAACAGGTAAGCACGAAGCATCGCAATCACAAACAACATCAAGTACCAAAACTCAAGTGAATATTCAAGAACAAATTTATATCAGTCATTGATCATGACTTTTTGAGTCTAACTTAACTGACTGCAAGTGTAGAGTCTATCGCGTAGTAATAAAGATATCGATCCCACAGGGACTCGTAATCAATCTAGTGTTATCGGGTGTTACTATGTTTAGCTAAGTCAAAATAAGGTTCTAGGGAAGTTAATGCAAAAGTAAAGGCTGAAATTAAAGAAAGTTTATAAGGTTTAAGAATACTAATAAGGGACATCGGTATGTAATACGTTAGTTTTCGGGGATTTGACACATCGTCGGTGCAGTTTAATTTTTGCAAATGGTTTTTCAGGAGAAAATAATCATTTAAAGACTTTTGTCTCACGTTGGTTGTTGACGCTAGTCGTAACTCTAAGGCAGAATGTATGCTTTCGCTATCCCATTCGGGGTTAAAATCACTTTTTGAAAACGACTAAGTTTTGATTTCTTTTAAAGCGCTTTTGCTGTATTTAAAATAAATGCCTAATTCTTACTATCCGGTTTGAACCCCAGCTTTCGCGTGTCGGCTCGTGCCTTAATAAATTTCCCACTTTCGTGGCAAAACTACTGTAAATAATTTCTTACTTTCGCAACGAAGGCTTATTTAGAAAATTTTGGTTAAAAACTACGACCAGAAAGGTGTTTAAAAAAAGGAAAGGCACCGGTTATTATTGAATCCCGTCTTACTAGTTTATTACATACCGACTTGAGCGGTTTAGCTAGACATAGAATTTAGAGCATTCATAATTAAACAATGGCTGTAAAATAAGTAAGCATGCATTTTTTACAGAAATAAAATAACAACATGATTAATAAAAACCTGAAAATAATACTGTTCTCGGATCCTTGAGTAGTCCTCCATAATGTCGGCAGAATTCTACCTCGGCGAGGAGTACGGGTACAAGAAAGAGATAAAGCAATACAATGGAAATAAAGGAAAGGAAATTCTAAATAATTGCTAAAGCTTAAAACAGTTTCAAAGGCGATTTCGGCAACACTTCATTATCTTCAATGCGGCTCCCTTTTTCTGGTCCAGACCTCCTCCTTTTATAGCTAAGGTTCTCCAAGGAAAATGCTCCAGGAACTGGAGTTGAGGGTCAGAGAATATAGGAGAACGTTGTTATATTTCCTCAGCTTGTGTGGACACGTTCAAAATGTGAACCTTATTTTGTTTGTGGGAGCACGACGTTCGTGAGGGAGAGGTGATGAGTGTGATGTGCATGACGACCGTGAGGGAGGTGTGACGATCGTGAGGGGTGTGACGGTCGTGACAAGGGTGTGATGACCGTGACACTCACAAAATCTGTATTTTCTACTAGTTTATGTCTTTTTCTCCCATTTTTGTGTCTTTGATCGTGAGTTTTCTCTGTCTTGCTTGTTTTGAGTGTGAACTTCATATATCAGCAAAAATGCTTAGCAAACATGTGGAATCATCCGAAATCGGGTTGAAATCATCCTATTAGTAGGCGAAAAACATGGCAAATATAGTATACATTTTCACGTTATCAAACTCCCCTAAGCTTGAATCTTTGCTTGTCCTCAAGCAAAAAGTCTAAGAAATTAAATGATGCAATCACACGGCGCGTGCTGTGTGTTTTTAATATAGCTTTTGAGGCGTTGAGTCGGTATGTCAGAGACTAGATTAAAACAATACACATACGGCATTGTCACTAAGAGGTATGTACTCGAAGGCCTCCTTCTTATGCAAGCCGGTTCCAATCATGCTACTGTAGCTCAGCGTAAAGTTCCACGCCTCCAATTTCATCCAGTTTCGTTCTAGCGCAATCATATTAAGCCCTTTACCTTTGCATGCACGTAGTGGAATAACCTGTTAGTGATTTTGGTATTTCTTAGCATAGGGTCTGGTGCACGAGTGCGGTACCCTTTGATGAGTCCTATTTGTAAGCCGTGAGGGATCGAATCGTAGCTCGCCCTACCGAGTCCATAACCAGAGACCTATGAACCAGCTGACAAAGGATTTCTTTTTCTTTGCTTTTCTTTTTGCTTTGATTTTCGTTTTACCAATCACTTATTTGCATCGGCTTTCCATGTGGTATGTGCTTAAGGCGGTGCTGAATGCTTATATAAACTACTAGGGGCTACGTTTTGGGATGGAACCTGAGGCTTTGGTACAGTTGGTAATGAAACTGAATCGCATAAACCGGAGGTCTAAGGTGTCAGGGAGGTATTGGTATTATTGGAATTCTTTCTCGAGGTTCCCTAACTCGGCCTTTATCTTGGCGCGTCGAGTGGTGCATCGATTTGAAGTGAACAAACAAAAAGTAAAAAATTTTATATGTCGGATTTAAGCAGGGGGATTCGTGTAACGGAGAAGAATACATATATAAGCTTTATTTTACTGAATTAAAATTGGAAAAAGGGAAAGTGCATAACATAAGGGAATGGAAATAAAACGTCTCTCTCACACTATATCGAGCAGTGTCCCCACTGGGTTGATATAAATGCGGAAGGAGAGAAATACAATAGAAATGCAGAAATACAAAAATGAAAAACAGACAAACTACTGAGGTCTATGCTCTCTGCCTCTGCCTCGAGCTCATCCTCGTCGTGCCGCGTGGTCCAGAGCGCCGATGTGATGAATGTATTTGCTCAGATCCTGCACGTGGACAGTGAGGGTGGCTACCTCATCAACCAGGATTGCTTGGCCTTGCTGTAGTTGCTGCAGGATAGTCATCATCTGGTTATATTGCTCTTGGTGCATAATTTCGAGCTGGGCTGCTTGCTGATTTTGTTGCCAAATGGCGCGGAGGATTTCTTCATTTGTAGGCTCGGGTTCAGGACGGCGACGACGTCGAGAAGGTGGATCGTCTGGAGGTAGAGGAGGTTGTGTATCAGCCTGGGCGACGCGGTTCATTTCTTCTTCTATTTCATCAGCAGGCACATTGTCATTCCCTTGAGAGGCGGTTGCGTGTGCTTCAGGAACGGCTAAATCAAAGAGCCAATTGGCTTGTTCCCGTGGATGAGTGCGGTCTCTGCATGGCATGATGATGCTGCGGACTGCACGATTTCGGACCACTGGATGGTATTTTCCGTCTCCTCTGAGTTTGATGAAGTGGGAAGAGCGGCAGTAGTCGATATCAAGGGAAACAGGAGGCATCGATGGAAGGTTCTGAAGACGGTCACCGAGGTCGAGGGCCAAGGCGATGGAGGTAATGATGCCTCTGAAGTAGAATGGCTTGAAGCCCCGACCACAGTTTGCTTGGATGTGGGCTAGAAGGAGTGGCGCGACATTCACATGCTCTGGAGCAAACACACAATGGAGGAAGAAAAGTTCCTTAGAATTGACTTTGTGGTTACTGCCCCTTGCAAAAATAATGTTTCCAAGTACTCGGTGGAAGTACCGGATGGCTGGGTTGTGAATGAAAGTTGCATTGAGGCTCTCCCATCCATCAGCGGTGGTGTCGGTCAATTGGTTCCATAATGCGAAGGCGTCTTGGAAAAATTGCTCTGAAGGGACTCTGCGGTGGGCATTGTCTCCATGGTGGAAGTGAAGCATCTGAGCAATCTGGTTTTGGTTCAACTGATACTCAGTGCCAAACATTTGGAAACAAGTGACTCCGGTAAGTTGGTCAGTTTCGCCAGAGGGTGTGATGTATGAGAAAGAACTCAGAAATTCCAAAGTCAGTGCCTCGTATATGGGTTGCGGTGTTGAACAGAGTTGCCACAGCCCTGCATTTTGCAGCATCCACGTGACTCCATCAAGAATACCCAACTTTGTCAAGCATGAAGTGTCGACGTACCTAATGGGTTGGACGGTACGTTGATGAAATGTGACGTAGTTTGCTCGCTGTTGTTCGCCTCTCTCACCGTATCGAAAGATAATTTGTGACAGGTCGGGTAGCGGACGGTTTTGTCGTGCCATTGGTTTTTGGTTGATCGCAAAGAGGGGAAAAACAGATAAGAGGTG
Source organism: Lathyrus sativus (assembly GCA_963859935.3). Lineage (NCBI taxonomy): Eukaryota > Viridiplantae > Streptophyta > Magnoliopsida > Fabales > Fabaceae > Lathyrus > Lathyrus sativus. Next base: position 99,587,255 of record OZ012739.1, on the reverse strand, counting down.
TTTTGTAGGGTTGTTGAAAGAACAGTGGGGAAATTTATTCAGAATGACGGGAAATTGAATGGGTGAAGGGAGTAATGGGAGGTTTGAAGGCAATGAAATATGGGTAAGTGGAACGGTTACTGATCCAGTGGGGGAATTTGAGTTGGACGGTTTTTATTTTGAATTAAGAGGGAGAGTTGGATGGTTCGTTCTGCTGATATAGCAGAAGCAGGTTTTAACATCGTGACGGTCGTCACGAGATGGTCACGGTCGTCAGACACGTGAAGGTCGTAACGTGGCTATGACGAGCGTCACAGCAGCAAATTCTGCAGATTTGCAGAAGAATGCTTATGGGTTCATGCAACAGTTTGTTCTACCAAATGTAGTCAATTCAATCCAAAATGAAAGATAAACAGAATAGAAAAACTTTGATTAATGGCGAAAATGCGAAAAACATCAATTGAATGAAAAATATGTTAATTGTTTAACGAAGTACAAAAATGAAAGAAATTCAAAAAATTAAAAGACATAAACCAGAATACTGGAGAATTATTCAAATATAGTCAAAATAAAAAGATAAAAAATAAAAATAGAAGTAAAAGTATCAGTCCTTCTGCTTCTTCAGTTTATCGAACTCTTGAGTTATGTAACCGAATTGCTCGATTGCTATGTCCATGAAGTTTATGAAATCCAGGTGCAATGTCTTCACTTCTTCCTTTACTGTTGTGATTTCCGATTTGCATTCATCCAATGTTTTCATAATAGTATCCAGCTTTTCAGTGTTTGGGTTAGGATCTGGTTCGGCGAAATCATAGTAGTTTGGAGGGGTCATAGGGTCGGTTCCTGCTTCTGATACATAATCCTCATAGTAAATAATGTCTTGTGCCTCAGAGATGTGATGTTCATGGTACATATAGTTTTATGGTGTAGAATGAGGCGATGGGGGATCTATAGGCTCATTCAACTCATACAGCCAGTTGTCTTTGTTATGGACACTGGCTCGCTCATGGTTTGGCAGTGTAAACAGTCAGACTGGTTCGTTGGCAATAAGATACTCGTATGGTGCCGGTCCTAAATTACCTATGATACATTGGTTAAAACAAAACTCACTGTCCAAAAGTCTGATGCTGCCATATGGAATGACTCTATTCAGCTGATACCTAAGTCCAATTACGTTAGCAATCATGGTGAAAAGTCCTCCTATTAAGATAGGTGAGTTTGGTTCCTGGTTAATTTTTTCGAAGGCTCTCATCATGAAAGGCACGACATTGACAGGTCTACCTTGTGAGGCACAGTACAGGATGAATAGCTCTTCCTTAGAGACTAAGGTAATGTTTTCCTCCTTCCCAAAGAGGGTATGGGCTAACATTCTGTGGAAGTAACAGATTACAGGGTTATGTATTTCGTTAGAGTTCATGTCATTCTGTTCAGGGTGATAGTTTGCTGTAATGGTTCCCCATAAATAGTCCAACTCTATATCCATATCCTCTTCATGGACGGTGGTGTACACAAAGGGTCCGCTAGGAAATCCTAAGAGGTCAGCCAATGAGCTACGGGTGAATGTGTAGTCAGTACCAAAGAGTCTAAAGCATACCAGTTCCTTAGTGGATCTGTAACCATATTCGGGTAAGTAAGCTAGGGAGCTAAGGAATTCAAACGTGAGTTCTCTATTGGTGACAAAACGAGTCTTAAGGGAAGCTTTTTCCCATCCTAATTAGTTAAATAATAAAAGGATGATGTTGTGGATTCCTAGTTGATCCATGGTTGATCCATCAGAGTAAATGGTTAAGGCGATGCCTCTCTGTGTTAGGGCCTCGAATCTAGCTTGTTGAGCTGGTCCTCTAAATACTGTTACCATGTAATCTATGTTATCCATGCTGGAGGGTTAGTCAGATGAGAGAGGAGAAAGTATGAAGGCTTAAAAATCCTGGAAACAGTTGAAAGCAAATTTGTTCAAATTAAATTTTAGAAACAGAAGGTGATAAAATGAATGAGGAAAAGAAAAGAAATTAAATTTTGAAAATTAGTAAAGGAGCAGTGTAAAAGCATAAAGCAAATGAGAAACATAAATAAAATGAATAAAGAGAGAAGACGAGGAAAAATGGGTTGCCTCCCATCCAACGCTGTTTTTAACGTCAAAAGCCTGACGATAGCTTTATGACAGCTAGTTGGAGTGTTGAGCGGAAAGCTCTAACAGTTTCAGACTGCTCACGCAGTTGCTGTGTTCATTCTGATTGTAGTGCTTCAAGCGTTGTTCGTTGACTATGAACGACACATTGTTTTTATCGTTGATTTCGACGGCTCCACTTTGGAGGATTTTAGTTACCTAAAAAGGACCCGACCATTTGGACTTTAGTTTACTTGGGAAAAGTTTTAGTCTTGAATTGAATAGGAGCACGACTTCTCCCACACTGAATTGTTTCCTAACTAAACGCTTATCGTGCCACTTTTTGGTTCTTTCCTTATATATGCGGGCGTTCTCGTATGCGTCTAGTCTGAGTTCTTATAATTCGTGCATATTCAAGATCCGTTTCTCTCCTGCGGAAGTGTAGTTTAAGTTTAACGTTTTAATAGCCCAAAAGGCCTTGTGCTCTAATTCTACTGGCAGGTGGCAGGATTTTCCATAAACTAACTTGAATGGTGTGGTTCCTATAGGTGTTTTGTAGGTCGTCCGATAGGCCCATAAAGCTTCATTTAACTTGGCTAACCAATCTTTCCTAGAGGTGGCGATGATCTTTTCTAAGATTTTCTTTATTTCTCTATTCGAGACTTCCACTTATCCACTAGTCTGTGGATGATATGATGTTGCTACTCGGTGTTTGACTCCATATTTAGATAAAAGTTTGTCGAAGATTCATGCTATGAAGTGTGAACCACCATTGCTAATGACAAGTCTTGGTACACCAAATCTAGGGAAGATTATGTTCTTGAAGAGTTTTATGACTACTCGTGTGTCATTTGTTGGAGAGGCTATAACTTCAATTAATTTGGAAACGTAATCGACATCTACGAGTATATATTGATATCCAAAAGAAGATGGGAATGGACCCATTAAATCGATCCCCCATACATCAAAGACTTCCACTTCCAAAATACTCTTTTGGGGAATCTCGTCGCGCCTTGAAACGTTTCCAGTGCGTTGGCACCGGTCACACCTTAGTATTTCGGCGTGGACATCTTTCCAAAGGCTGGTCCAGAATAGGCCGGACTGTAGAATCTTAGCGCAAGTCTTTGAGGTACTCGCATGTCCACCATAAGGGGCGGAATGACAATGAGAGATGATATCTTTGATTTCTTCCTTTGAGACACATCGACGGAATATGTTGTCAACTCCTTTCTTGAAAAGCATAGGCTCGTCCCAATAATAATGTTTTAAGTCATGGAAGAATTTCTTCTTTTGTTGATAGGTTAAGTCGGGTGGGAACATGCCCGCGGCTAGGTAGTTGACAATGCCAGCATACCAAGGCAAGGTTGCTTGTACGTAGACTGCTTCCATGGCTTCTTCTAATTCTGGCTCTTCCGAGGTTAGGTTTGGCATATCATTCTCCAATCTGGCTATCAGACATTCGTACGAGAAATCGTCGTTGATAGGCGCTGGTTCTTGTTTAACGCCCTCTATTCGGGATAAGTGATCTGCCAAGACGTTCTCGATTCCTTTCTTGTCTTTAATTTCTAAATCAAACTCTTGTAACAGTAGGATCCATCTCAATAGCCTTGGTTTAGCATCCTTTTTGCTTATCAGGTACCTAATGGCGGCGTGGTCCGTGTAGACTATTATTTTTGCTCCTACCAAGTAGGAACGGAATTTGTCAAGAGCGAACACAACCGCTAAAAGTTCTTTTTTCGTCGTTGCGTAGTTCATTTAGGCAGGATCTAAGGTTCTACTAGCATAGTAGATTGCAGGAAGTTTCTTGTCTTTCCTTTGTCCTAGAACTGCGCCTACGGCATAATCGCTCACATCGCACATGATTTCAAACGGCAGCTGCCAGTCTGGTGGTTGCATGATCGGTGCAGAGATCAGGGTTGTTTTTAATGTTTCAAACGCTTTTAAACAGCTTTCGTCGAAGATGAACTCAACATCTTTCATTAATAAAACAGTTAGGGGTTTTGTAATTTTTGAGAAATCCTTGATGAATCGCCGGTAGAAACCGGCGTGTCCTAAGAAGCTTCGTATTTCTCGTACGGTCTTTGGAGGTTGAAGATCTTTTATAATTTCTATTTTGGCTTTATCAACCTCAATCCCCTTGTCTAATATTACGTGTCCTAGCACTATTCCTTGTCTGACCATGAAATGGCATTTTTCCCAATTGAGAACAAGATTCACTTTCGCACATCTTTCGAGTACCATCTCTAGGTTTGACAAACATCCTTCGAAACTTTGTCCGCATACCGAGAAGTCATCCATAAACACTTCCATGATGTCATCTATGAAATCTGCGAAGATTGCCATCATGCATCTCTGGAATGTTGCAGGAGCATTGCATAATCCAAACGACATCCGTCGGTACGCGAAAGTTTCGTAATGGCAGGTGAATGTAGTCTTTTCTTGGTCATCGGGGTGGATAGGAATTTGGAAAAGTCCTGAATAACCGTCTAGATAGCAGAAATAAGAATATTTTGCCAGTCTATCCAACATCTGGTCGATGAAAGGTAAAGGGAAATGATCTTTTCGAGTGGCCTTGTTCAGTTTTCTGTAATCGATGCACATTCTGCTTTTGGTCACAACTCTTTGTGTTATCGATTAGCCCTTCGAGTTCTTTACCACAGCTATGCCTCCTTTCTTGGGCACGACATGCACTGGGCCAACCCATTGGCTGTCGGAGATCAGATATATTATTCCTGCATCTAAAAGTTTCTTCACTTCGTCCTTAACTATAATGCTTAGGATAGGATTAATCCTTCTCTGATGTTCTCTAGAGGTTTTATAGTCTCCCTCTAGCATAATTCGATGCATACAGATAGAAGGACTTATTCCTTTAAGATCAGTTATGTTGTAGCCTAACGCAGTTGGGTATTTCTTTAGGACGTCTAGTAGTTTTTCGGTTTCTAACTGTCCTAAGTCGGCATTGACTATTACCAGTCTTTAGAGTTCGGTGTCAAGGAATTCGTATCTGAGGTTTTTAGGTAATACTTTGAGTTCTAAAGCTGGGTTCTTTGGACTTGGCATGTGATTCGGAGCTAGTGCTAGGCTTTCGCTTAGACTGTCATCTTTATACGATGAACGCCAATTGTCATCGTCACGAATGTCTGGGATTTGGATCTTCATTATTTCAGAGTATGTCGTTTCTTCCTTTTCCAGTTCTCTTATGCATTCGTCAATGACATCTACTAGATAGCAAGTGTCGTCTATGGCTAGTGCTTGTAAGAACTTGGTAAGGATGAATTCGATTTTCTCTTCTCCTACTTCAAATGTTAGCCTACCTTTCTTCACGTCTATAATAGCTCCGGCTGTGGCTAGGAAGGGTCTTCCTAAGATAATTGGGGTAACTAAATCTTCCTTAATATCCATGATTATAAAGTTGGTTGGGATGTAGAATTGACCTATGCGTACTGGAACGTTTTCCAGTATACCGATAGGATATTTAACATATCGGTCGGCTAATTGGAAGAACATTTTGGTTGGTCTTAATTCTCCCATACTTAGCCTTTTGCATATAGATAAGGGCATAACACTGATACTGTTGCACCCTAAAATTTGCTCAACTTATTTCACTTGGTCTATGTCTCATAGATTTAGCATTTGCATATTAGGTCATGTACATAATTCATTCATCTGCATAGCATAGCATGGGCAAGCCATCCAACAAGGGACCAAATGCAATTCTTATCTCTATGAGCATATCAAGAGGTTCTTATTCAAATTCCAACCTATCCAAGTCATCAGAAAGAGATTGAAGCTTGAAGAGTTGGGGGACCAATCAGTGGGTTTTTCTCCTCTCTTGAGGGGGTTTGAAGGTCATCAGAGAAGTTGTGGACTATGAATTGAAATCATGGGGGGTATATGGACATCATGGAAGACCTAGAGGGTCATTTTGAAAGTGAGACAAGTCATTGATGTGATTACAAGAGCTGCAGTTGGAGACAGTCAACTAGGGTTTCATCTGGGTCAACCCTAGGTCAAATGCTTGATTGAAGGGTATCAAGGCCTATTTGAAAGATGGGGGATGCCTCATTTGACATGTTGATATGAATGTGGTGTTGTTCCAAGTAGAAATCAAAAGAAATCAAGAAGAAGAGACGTTTCTAAATTAGGGTTTCTGTGTAAAATCCCCTGATTTAGGGCAAGCTTCCAAGCAAGATAATTCAAAATGCAAGCCTCAAATGGATCCTTGGCCAACATGAAACTTGTAGATTATCTCAAGACCTTTAATTTGAGTGGTGGAAGACATCAAGGAGATTTATAGAACACATGTTATGGTTCTTGCAAGTTACAGGTCAGCAGAGGGCACTGAAATTTGTCTGTGAAAGTTACTTGACTTCCAAGAAACTTTTACCCCTCAAGGAGCTTTCAAATGGATTTCTGGCCAACATGAAAGTTGTTCCTCATGATCTTAGATTTCTAGAAAGGTATGGTATGCCTTCATCTGATTTGTAGAACTCTACTTATGATCTTGGCAAGCCATGGGTATTTTGGGAAAGTGGAATTACAGGTCATTTCAAGCATATGCCCAAAACTCCTATTTCCAAACTTCAAATGAAAAAATGTTCAACATCAAACTTGCTCCAAATGACATTTTGAGTCTAGAAAATTGGTTGTGGCAAGTTGGAAATACATGGAACTTAGATTTGCAAAATTGACCAATATTAAAGGGAAACATACCTTTTTAAGTGACCAAAATTGTGATTTTTGATACCAAAGTAAAACCAAGCATATGACCAACCATTTTGAAGGTAAATTGAATTTTAAGATCATTGGCAATATTAGTTTTTTGGTTTGAAGTCAATAAATTAGAGTTATCTTAAGTTGCTTGTAAGAAAAGATACACTTGCCAAATCAAGCTACAACCAAGGTGCAAGGCAAGGGATGGTTTCTACACTCTCTAATTGTCATGAAAAGAGAAATTCAAGAGATTTTGAGGGGCTGTAACAAGGCAATGCAGAATTGGTTTTGCAACTTGGCCATTTTCATTTTCTCATGCAATGATATGAATAACTTCTCATGGGATTAATCTAGCATCTTCCAGAACTTTCCATCATCATCTATATAAACCCTAGAGCTGATCCAGAAAGGGGTTGAACTTCATTTGGATCAAAACTCATAGTTTCACCTCATTTTGCATTTTTGCAAATTCCTTCGAATCTCCTTAATTCTTCAACATTTCTTCAAGATTTCATTCCCATTCTATTCAATAATCATCAGTGATCACATTGCAAGCAAGATCTGAGTGAATAGTGGCCTGAATCGTGTTGTGCAAGTTTCTCCTCTTCAAGTGCAATTGGAATCGGTTACCAAGATCCAGGTGGTTTGAGCTCGAGTTATTGCATGCAGAAGAAAGAATATAGCACACTGAGTGATCTTGGAGCATTGCAAGCTGTGAATTGAAGGGAATCCTCATCTGTTTTCAACTTCTTGACAGGTTAGTGTTTCTAACATTTTGGCTCGAATTAGGTAGCATGATAGAGAATTGTTAGGTTAAGCATGGTTTAGGTGGTTAGATGATTGATTCTGGAGCTTTAGGCAAGATTTCATGGAGGTTGACATGTGAGTGTAAATTCGGTTTGGACCTAGAACATAGTGATTAGGCTGTTATAATCTTAGATAATTAGCTAATTGTGATCAGTATGGCATGAGGATTGTTTTTGTACAAAGATTGGTGAGTTTGGTGATGATTGAAACCTGAGGAAATATTGAGTTCTTGATGTTGTACCGTTCGGGTAGGATGATAGAGAGAGTTTTAATGCAAACCAATGCTACAGTTGGATTCTACGTGAAAAATGGAGTAAGTTTGGTTCTTGGATCGTGGCATTTGACGGAGAAATGAGAGAGAACGAAGGTGAGGAAGAATGATGCATGAAGCTCGTGCATCCATGGATTCTGAAACCCTAATGTGACCAAGGTTGAAGATGGAATCTACACCATTGAGCGCGTGTTGACCAATTGACTTGGAAAGGAATCCAACGGATGAGATTTAAAATAAGAATGGAGGGAAGTCAGCCCCAAGTGAAACGCGGCGTTTCACTTAATGTACCGCTGCTGGGCTTTGTGATTTTTGCTTTCCCCACCCCCCATACCAAGGCCCAATTGAAAATGAACTATATTCACCTGCTATTTACACCGCTTCTTTTTCTTTTTTCTTTCCATTTTATTTGTTTTTCTGATTTGCATTGGGCTGGGGCGCGCCTTGCTTCTTGCACCCCCAGTATGGGCCCAGATTATAATAATAACTGCATATTCATACTATCTGCACCCCCTGCATCATTTTTCTTATTAAATTTCCTCCAAATTTTCTTAATCTTTAAAAATTCATATAAAAATGAAAAATCATTACTTTTTAATGGGACTTTTTTTCCCATTTTCTATTTTCTGTCAAGAAAATATGAAACCATAAAATTGTCATTTTACCTCATTTTCATATTTTTTACATATTTTTACATTTAATTGCTTTCATTATTTCTTTTAGTTGGTGCTACCAATTGTTGAATTTAGTTTAGGAGCTTCCTTTAGGATTTTCACCCCATTCTTTTTAGTACAACTAGATATGGATATTAGGTGTCCCCTGATTTTTTGTACCAATTTTTTAGGATTTGTTTTAGGTAGTTTAGTTAGAAACTATTAGGTTAATCAATTAGGGTTGTGAATATGACATAGAGGTAGCAAAATAATTTCTTTTTGGGTTTCTAGGTTGAATTAGAAGATGGGACTATAGGGGTATTATGGGTAAGTGATAGTTCCCTTAGAAAATGTTAGACTTCCCCCTATTATATTAATACTCTTATTATATTGTTGTATTTGATTGATTGTCTGGTGTGTCCTTTCTAGGGTTATTTGTTTGACTGTGTGGGGTATTGGGCCTGCTTGGGGTTTGGGTTTGAGCTGAAGACTTTGTTGATGAAGCCATTGAATACAAAAGGAGTGAAGACCCAGTTCAAGAGTTGGTGAAGATTGTAGCTTACTTGCAGCTGTTGAGGGTTATAGGAACTAGGAACTAGCTAGAGCTTAGAGTAGGAGCTTGCTTCATAAACATGGAAGGTCTTGTTTGCCTCCATCCCTCTCTGTGATTCAGATTCTCTCTAGGATACTCACCCCCTTCCTTTGGAAGGCTTGGTGACAGTATCTAAGAGATAGAACTCTTGAGAGAAACATTCCACATTTTGTTAATAGTCTGTTTGCCACCTTTGGTGGTCAACTAACTGTTTAACATCCCAATTCATCTTATTGATGGATCCTCATCTTGGAGAGTTTGACTTGAAGAAAAGCCATGAAAGATTGAAGATAGAGACCTTGATTGAAGATGAAGATTGTGTTGTTGAAGCTGTGCATTTGAATGCTGATGTCTGAAGCCCTACTGTTTGAAGCTATTGAAGGTGTTTACTGTTAGAGTTTCTCCCCTGGAGATTGATGCTTGCTTGAAGCTTGTAGATGTTTGAAGATGACTTGAAGATAGAAGTTGATGGAGCTTGCTGTGCAGAGTTGTTGTTTGATGTTTATTTTTGTTGTTTATCATTTTTGATGTATTGTTTGAGTTTCCCGGACTGTGTTGTTTGCCAATTAATCTGTTAGGTTGAAAGCGAATTTTGTTCGCTTTTGCCTGTTGTTTTCTAGGTTCGAGGTTGGGTGGGACTCCCTTTCCTCGCTTGTATTGTTGCATTCATGCATTTTACTGTATATATGCTGTTGTTTCTGTTTCCGTCTATCCCTTAGGATCTCTGTTTCTCTCTGCGCAAGAGAGGAACATGATAGACATTAGGTCTTAACCCATGCATGATAACATTAGGTTAGTCTGATTCTCTTTGCAACCATAGGTTAGAGTTCTATCTCTTCTTTCTCAAAACAAACAGAAAAACACAATAAGATTTCAAACCCAATAAAAGACACTTCTTCCGTAAAAGAATGTAAACTCATCAAAACGTCATTTTTGTCCGCTTGAACTGCTAATCAGAAAAACCCTTTTTCAGAAGGAGATAAAAGCAATCAAAAGAGACTTGTGTCGTACGTGGCCCGAACTACGTTTGCTCTGATCTTTCATGTTGTATGAAAGTACGTAGGCATAGGATGCGATATCCTAGCGAGCAACCTTCCCCTCCTTTCCAGTAGGTAGGTGAACTACGTTGACTCTGATTTCTCGTTCCAGACGGGAATACGTAGGCATAAAGTGCGATACTTTGCCAAGTCATTTTATTTTCTTTCAACCCCAGACCTGTAGAGTAGATAGAATAACCATCCTTTCGACAGAAAACAAGCGTGGATCCTGTTGAGTACGACGAACGTGAGGGGTGCTAATACCTTCCCCTTGCGTAACCGACTCTCGAATCCAGGTTTTGGTTGCGATGACCATTCCTTTCTCGTTTTTGCGGTAGGTTTACTTCGAGCGTTTCCTTTCCCTCCTTTGGGATAAATAATGCACGGTGGCGACTCTTTTGTTCAGCCGGCGCCGATTTTCGCAGTAGCGACAGCTGGCGACTCTGCTGGGGATCCAACGTCCCCTAAGCGAGTCAATCCTAGCGCTTGTTTTCCCGTCGAGGACTTTGTATGGATTTACCTTTTCTGTATTTTACTTTCAGCTTTATATTATTGTTATTATTGCTGTATCGGGGTGTGACGGGTGTTCTATGATTGAGAGATAAGCCGGACCTGGGCTTGAGTGCACCTAGAATTAGAGTGGAAAGTAGTGGGCGCGCACATGCGTTGCATGTCCTAGTGTCCCGCGAAATCCACATTCAGACGAGGTTCTTTTGGTTGGCCTCCTGTCCTACCCTTTGGGTGGCTCGGGTTGCTGGTTAGTTGGATTGTCGACTCTGGGAACCGATCATTTGGAAGTTGGCTAAGTGAGGCCTCTTCAGGATTTGATGATGCCACTCCTTCTGAGAATCGTATCATCAACCATGAAAGTCTGTGACACCGACGACCGCATAGGATGCCATACCATTGTCAGTTACTAGGACACCTACCTATGAGAGGGTTTGGGGCTATGCAGGTAACTAGACCTCCAGATACCGGTTTGTTTCTTGATTTGAGATTCAGGATACCTGTGGACAGTTATTGGGGTCTGTCAGAGACCAAGTTGGAATGATTATTGGGTCTGAGGCTTGATTGGAACTTATATATGGGGTCTGTCTGAGACCATGGTTTGAAGAATATTGGAGGGTCTGTTGGAGACTTTGTTCTTGGTGTGGTTCAGGCTTCTCAGCCATGGCATTTGGTCCCCGTTGCATTTTATTTGCATTGCATTGTTTGCATAACCATTATCATCGCATTCCATTAACGTGTGTCTGTGTTGCAGGGGCATTTGCATATTCCCTGATTCTAGTGTCCGGACTTCTGATTATTGATCATGGTTGGTTTGAGAATGACAGTTGCCTACAAGTTACCTACCCCCGATGTTACTCCCCTGCTTGGTTTGATTTCCCTCGCTGATGAGGATGTCCGGAGAAGCTTCAGCCAGAGTTACGGAAGACTGTTGAGATTGGTTCGCAAACCAACTGATGTTGAACTGAATGGGCTGTATGCATTGATGCAATTCTATGACCTTGTCTTGAGATGTTTCACATTTGCTGACTTTATTTTGGGGCCTACCATGGAAGAGTACGCAGAGTTCACTGAGCTGCCGGTACAGAATAAGGTTCCTTTTATTCACTTGGACGCTGAGCCCAAGCTGGAGGACTTAGCTAAGGCCTTGCACATGAACGCTTCTGAGCTATTGATGACTTCTTGGCGCGGGGTTCCAGGCTTCTCCCTCCAGTTTCTGATTGGTAAGGCTCAGGAATACACCAAGAATGGATGCTGGGTAGTCTTTAACGCTGTTTTGGCTCTGTGCATCTACGGGATAATGTTGTTTCCCAATTTCCCGAATTTTGTGGACATTGATGCATTTCATTTGTTTGTTGCTGGCAACCCTGTACCCACATTGATCGGGGATTTCTACCATTCGCTGCATTACAGAAATGAGAATAGGAGAGGCAAGAACGTCTCTTGTTGTGTGCCTTTGCTGTACATGTGGTTTAAGAGGCATCTCCCCCTAAAGGGACCTTTTGTAGATGGTGCAACTACAGCTGACTGGCCAGAGCGCCTGATGAGACTATCTTCTGAAGACATTGAGTGGTTTGACCAAGACTTGCTGGGGTCTGAGCTTATTTTCAGTTGCTCTGGGTATCCGAACATGCCCTTGATAGGAAGGAAAGGATGCATTAATTATAATCCATCTCTGTTTGTTCGCCAGTTTGGATACGCATTGAAGAACCCACCTAGGGAGGAAGAAGTACAGGAATCTCTGTACTTCACCGGTGACTTGAATGGAGAATTACTAGCCAAGCTTTAGCACGCTTGGATGCATATCAACAGAAGAGGGAAGCCACTATTGGGGAAGAATGATTGTCAGGCTTATGTACCGTACAGAGTTTGGATCCAAGAAAGAGCAAAACAGTTGCTAATGCCGTTTCCAGCTGCACCAGTCCATGTTCATATTCCAGTAGAGGAACCAACCACCGTTACTATGGAGGTCTATGAGCAAGTTGTAAAAGAGAAGGAAGCCTTGATATTGGCCGATGAAGAGTTAGAAAAGGAACTGGCTCAGATGCGTAGTGAGAAGAACAAGGCTGTGCATTCCTTTCAACAGCAGATTGAGTTAGTAAACAGGCTAGGTGCTGAACTGACTGAAGAGAAAAAGAAGCGTGAACGCCTGGGGAAAGAATTCAGAAGCTCTCATGATATGTTGGAGTCCAAAAAGAAAGCACTCGATGCCGCCCACCGGGAAATCTCTTCTTGTAACAAAACGTGGAATGCTACGCTAACCAACAATAAAAAGAGGGAAGACAAATTGAAGCAGCAAATTTCTGAACTCGAAGAACAGTTGAAGGCTAGCACTAAAAAGTATGAAGAGGAGGTGATGGCAAGATATAGTCTTCAGAATGCATTGAACAAGGCCATCGAAGGCAAGAAAGAGGCTGTGTCTCAGAAACGGAAGCTAGAGGATCGCTTCGGAGAAGGGGCATGGGAGGAATCTGCTGGTGATTTACGACGTGTTCTCAAACGAAGAGATCTACTTGTTGAGGGTCTGCTTACCCGACCAAGTCACCCAGAGACTAAGAGGTTATTAGAAGAGTACCAGGCCTATGGGAGCACTTGACCGTTTCATGTATTAATGTGTATGCTTTATTTGCATTGCGCTGACCATCACCAGGATTGTTGGTTGAGGTCATGCCTTCTTATTGTACACTCATTGATATTGTATTCTTGACTTGATGGATTTCTCTGCAATATATGAGGTGTTTTCTATGATTCGGCTCCGAACTTCGTATTGATGTCACTGTCACCACACTAGCACATTCGCACTAGAATCGGGGAATGATATTCCCTAATGCACAGACACATATTGCATTGCATTCACATTCATATTGCATTACAGATGATTATTGAACTGTATCTCATTCCCTGCACCGTACAGGTCTTTTCAGGATTGAAAGTCAACGGCCGCACCGATATTCTACTCGTACCAACTGCAGAAGAGTTATGGATCAGATGCAGAATGAAATGCAGGACATGCGTGAGAAGCTGGCGCTATTCATGCAGACAATGGAGACCATTGTGAAAGGCCAGGAGAACTTGCAAGCTTTGGTGCAGCCTTTGCTGATGAGAAATGCTGGGCACGGAAACGAAGACCATAATTCTGTGCGAGTTGACACTATTCACGGGGATGGTACTCCTACACCGGTAGCTCCACCTGTGGTGAATGTACCTGCTGTCAATGTGAATAACGGCGCTGCCGCCGGGAACGGTAACACAGGAATCGGTAACGAGACTGTCGTCAACAACGTTGGGTTCGGAGATGTCAATCTGGGTGGTGATAATATGGGAGGTAATGGCTTCGGTAACAACGGATTTGGCTTTAATGACCAGGGGTTTGATCATGCTGGGAAGTACGGCTTCAACGCTCAAGGCTTCGGACAGGACGAATTTGGTATGACTAATCAGGGTTATGGCGGACTCGGTAATGGGAATGGTGCTGGGATAATGTCTTTTGGACCTGCCGGAGTCGCTCTGGGGTATGGTAACAAGGGGCAGGGCCCTGTAATGAATCAGACTAGATTTGGCCGTAACAACGGATACGGTGGATACGGAAATGGGAATGGTAATTGGCTAGAAGATCAGCAAGAAGATGCTTTCTCTGGTGGAGGTTTTGAAGGTCCTATGGATGATTCTCAGAGAATCAAGATGCTCGAGAAGCAGATGAAGGGGGTCGTGAATCAAAGTGTTGTTGGCTTAGATATGACCACAATGGGTCTGGTGCCTGGTCTGAGGGTACCGCTAAAATTCAAAGCTCCCACATTCGACAAATATAAGGGGGATATCTGTCCGAAGGTGCATGTGCGGTCATACTATAGAAGGATGTCGGCTTATTCAAACGATGAGAGAATGCTGATGCATTTCTTTCAAGACAGCTTGTCTGGTCCTTCCCTTGAATGGTACATGGGGTTGGAGCCAACTCAGATAAAGACCTGGAAGCAGCTGGCGGAAGCATTTGTGGCCCATTATAAGTACAATAGTGACTTGGCACCCAACCGGGTCCAATTGCAGGGGTTGTCCCAGAAGAAAGATGAGAGCTTCAAAGAATATGCGCAAAGGTGGCGTGACCTGGCTGCACGAGTTCATCCTCCGTTAGATGACAAAGAAATGAATGATATGTTCATAGGAACATTTACTGGTGTGTTTTACGACAAGCTGTTTCATACTTCCTTGGGCAGTTTCTCGGACTTAATCTTGATGGGTGAGAAAATTGAAAGCAATATTAAACTGGGAAGATTCCAAGCTGAGGAATCCACTTCAGCTGGCGGTAATAGAAGGGCTTTCGGTGGGCGCCGTCAAGGTGATGCAAGTGCAGTATTCGGGGGCCGAGGCCGAGGCCGGGGCAGAGGTCGAAATCAGTACAATCATCCGCAACAGGTGGCAAGTGTCACAATTCCATTTCAGCAACAGCCAATACCACCACAGCAGCAGCAGCCACAACAGGGGGTACATCCTGCCCAGCGCAGAATCCAGGGAGGCAAACCAAGGAGGGTGTTTGAAACGCCTCCTTCAACGTATGTTGAATTGCTACAGACGTTACTGGGTTTGAACTTGGTGGAAAAGAGGACTCTGGCGCCAGTAACAGGCACTCCTCCGTACGGTTTTGACGCGAACAAGCACTGTGAATTCCACTCCGGGGCTCCTGGGCACGACATAGAGAATTGCCACGCGTTCAAGCATGTGGTACAAGATCTGTTGGATAGCAAGGCTATCAATTTCGGGCAAGCGGGTCCGAACATAGTACAAAAGCCCATGCCCAACCATGGGGCAAATGCTATTTTAACTGAGGAGGGTTTGAACTTGATTATGAATGTTGATGACCTCAAGACACCGTTGTGTGAGATAAAGAGCAGATTATTGAAAGGAGGTGTGTATCCGGGCTGCGATGAGTATTGTTTAGAGTGTTGGACCCAAGCTGGGGGTTGTACTGAATTGAAGAAGGGTATTCAGACCTTGATAGATGGAGGCATGTTACAATTCGACAGAACGGCAGTTGAAGAACCTGCAGAGTTATCAGCGGATGAGCAAAGTGATGTAGCTACCGTGACAATTCCCCGAAAAACAATAACTATAACAGCGCCGGCCAGGCGACCACCGATCACTATCACCAAGGCAGGACCAATCCCCTATGAGAGCACTAAGGCAGTACCCTGGACCTATGGGTTGGAAGCATACTGTGATGGGGTGAAAATTGATATTAATAAACATCCAGTTGAGGTTGTAGACAATGTCGTCGGTACCGGAGGGATGACGAGAAGTGGGAGAATCTTTATATCGCCTGAGGTAGAGGCTGAACGACTGGCGAAAGGAAAAGGAAAGATGAATGAGGATGTCCCTGTGCAGAGGAACGAAAAAGAAACGTCGTTGAAGGATGTAGAAGAGTTTATGCGCCTTATTCGTAAGAGTGATTATAAGATTGTTGAGCACCTTCAGCAGACGCCATCAAAGATATCCATATTGTCGTTGCTATTATGTTCCAAAGCTCATAGAAATGCATTGTTGAAAGTTCTGGATACTCCCTTCGTACCCCAAGATGTTTCTGTGAATCAGTTGGAGGGGGTGTTGGCGCATGTGAACGCAGGCCATAGCTTGGGATTTACAGACTTTGATTTGACCCCGAAGGGGAGAGAGCATAACATGGCGTTGCACGTCTCAATTGAGTGTAGGGGCTCAGTCATGTCCCATGTACTGGTGGATACCGGATCTTCCTTAAACGTGCTGCCAAAGAAAGTAATGATGAAATTAGACGTCAGGGGAATCATTTGTATGCCTAGTGACTTGGTGGTCAGGGCATTTGATGGTACCCGCAGGACAGTCTTTGGATCCATAACGTTACCTCTACAGGTGGGGCCGGAGGTTTTCGAAACTGAATTTTACATTATGGACATACAGCCCGCATACAGCTGCCTTCTCGGACGACCATGGATCCATGGTGCTGGGGCAGTCACATCTACCTTGCACCAAAAGCTGAAGTACATGGTAGGGGACAGTGTGGTCACAGTCTGTGGAGAAGAAGATATATTGGTTAGCCATCTGTCATCATTCAAGTACGTAGAAGTCGACAGTGAGATTCATGAAACACCCTGTCAAGCCTTTGAAGGGTTGCGTATCAAAGACAAAGTTCCAGGGCCGAGTAAAGCGTCAGAGGTGGCCGTCTCATCATACAAGGAGGCTCAGGCTCTAGTGAAGACTGGTGAGACAAGAGGCTGGGGCAAGGTTCTGGATATTCCCGTGAAGATGGACAGATTTGGGCTGGGATATCAACCGTCGTCATCAACGCCTGCTGCAGGGGCACCCCGTTTCAAAGGACCGATAATAATCACAGCTAATGGAGTGTATCACGAGGCCATCAACGCTGTTTCAGATTCTGAAGAAGGAGACAGTGACTGCGACATGGACGCCTGGATTCAGCCGAGCGTGCCAGGACAAGGATTATGCAATTGGTCTATTCAGGAGATTGTTCCTGTGACTCGCAAACATTAATACTTTGTTTTCTTAATTGTTGAACAATCTGGTGTTTTACCCGAGGCATCGTGATTTTGCTTAGGGCCGTGCTGTTATGTACATTGCATTGTTTAATCATTAAATAAAAGGCGTTTTTCATGTACAAATATTGCGATCTCTGTTTTTCCTGTTTTGTGTTTTACAATAAAATGGCAACGTGGTTATTCGCTTTATACATATTTTGAAGCATTTAACCATTCCTTTTGCAGGATAATATTTTCAGATGACATCATTGAACCGCCTATGACTCATTTCAACTTTGAGCACCCGGTATTTCAGGCCGAAGAGGAGATTGTTGAAGATGGTGACGTTCCCGAAGAGTTGTCTTGGTTGGTAAAGCAAGAAGAACGAGTCATTCTGCCTCATGAGGAAGTCATTGAAATCATTAACCTGGGGTCGGAAGGGGTTGAAAAGAACATCCGTATAGGAGCTGCGCTGCAGAGCGACGTCAAGCGAAGACTGGTTGAAATGCTCAGAGAGTACAGTGATGTGTTCGCTTGGTCGTATGAAGACATGCCTGGGCTGGATACGGATATGGTTGTGCACCGTCTGCCGCTAAAAGAAGAATGCCCGCCGGTTAAGCAGAAACTTCGCAGAACTAGGCCAGATATGGCAGTGAAAATTAAGGAGGAGGTCCAAAAGCAGTGGGATGCTGGTTTCCTAGCTGTTACAAAATATCCCTCATGGATCGCTAATATCGTGCCAGTGCCAAAGAAAGACGGTAAAGTGAGAATGTGCGTAGATTATCGTGATCTGAACAAAGCGAGCCCGAAAGATGATTTTCCGCTTCCTCACATCGATGTGCTGGTTGACAACACTGCTCAATTCTCCGTATTCTCCTTCATGGATGGCTTCTCGGGCTACAATCAGATTAAAATGGCGCCAGAAGACATGGAGAAGACTACCTTCATCACGCCTTGGGGAACATTTTGTTACAAAGTGATGCCCTTCGGATTAAAGAATGCTGGGGCAACGTATCAGCGTGCAATGACGACTCTTTTTCATGATATGATGCATAAAGAGATCGAGGTTTATGTTGATGATATGATTGCCAAATCCCAGACGGAGGAAGAACATTTGGTGAATCTGCTGAAGCTGTTCAAGAGGCTTAGGAAGTTCAGGCTGAGACTGAACCCTAACAAGTGCACCTTCGGGGTGAGGTCAAGTAAGTTGCTGGGGTTTATCGTGAGCGAAAAAGGAATAGAGGTTGATCCTGCAAAAATAAAAGCAATACAAGAGATGCCGACGCCTAAAACAGAAAAAGAAGTACGTGGGTTTTTAGGGAGGTTGAACTACATCGCTCAGTTCATATCTCACCTAACGGCCACATGTGAGCCGTTATTCAAGCTGTTGAAAAAAGACCAGGCTGTAACATGGAATGAAAATTGTCAAAAGGCGTTCGATAAAATAAAACAGTATTTGCAGGAGCCTCCTATTTTGATACCTCCAGTGGCAGGGAGACCCTTGATTATGTATTTGACAGTTCTTGAGGGAAGTATGGGTTGTGTTCTCGGTCAACACGACGAGACAGGAAGAAAAGAGCACGCAATATACTACTTGAGTAAGAAGTTTACTGAATGTGAGTCTCGATATTCAATGCTCGAAAAAACTTGTTGCGCGCTAGCCTGGGCCGCCAAGCGTTTGAGACAATACATGCTGAACCATACAACCCTGCTCATCTCGAAGATGGATCCTATCAAATACGTATTTGAAAAGCAGGCATTATCGGGGAGAATTGCCCGTTGGCAGATGGTTTTGACCGAATACGACATCCAGTATGTCTCACAGAAGGCTATAAAGGGGAGTGTGTTATCTGAATACTTGGCAGAGCAGCCTATTGAGGACTACCAATCGATGAGGTTTGATTTTCCTGACGAGGATATCATGTACCTAAAGATGAAAGATTGTGAAGAACCGTTGCCGGACGAAGGACCAGAATTGGGTTCCAAATGGAAGTTGATCTTTGACGGAGCTGTAAACGCCTACGGTAGCGGAATAGGGGCAATCATCACTACTCCACACGGGTCGCACATCCCGTTTACCGCTCAATTGACCTTTCCAGTTACCAATAATGAAGCCGAATACGAAGCTTGTATCATGGGGCTTGAAGAAGCCATTGATTTGCGAATCAAAAATCTGGATGTATACGAAGACTCAGCTCTGGTGGTGAATCAAATAAAAGGAGAATGGGAGACACGTCAGCCTAATTTGATAACATACATGAATTACGCGAGGAGATTGCTGCCTTTCTTTGACAAGGTTGAGTTGCATCATGTGCCGCGAGCAGAAAATCAGATGGCTGACGCCCTGGCCACATTGTCTTCCATGTATAAAGTCAACTTCTGGAATGAGGCCCCCAGAATTGTTATCTCTCGGCTTGACAGACCCGTCTTCGTGTTTGCCATTGACGAAGCATCTGATGATAAACCCTGGTATTTTGATATCCTTAATTTCCTGAAAAGCAAAGAGTATCCGGTTGGGGAATCCAGTCACGATCAGAAGACTCTCAGGAGATTGGCGGGTAATTTTTATCTGAATCCGGACGGTGTCCTATACAAGAGAAATCACGACTTGGTGCTACTACGTTGTGTAGACGAGAAAGAGGCGAAGTTGCTCATGGAGGAAATACATGAGGGTACATTTGGTACGCATGCTGGTGGGCATGCTATGACGAGGAAGCTGCTGCGGGCAGGTTATTATTGGCTAACTATGGAAACCGATTGTTTCAAGTTTGCGAAAAGGTGTCATAAGTGCCAGATCTATGCAGATAAGATCCATGTGCCTCTAAGTCCTCTGAACGTGATGTCGTCGCCATGGCCATTCTCAATGTGGGGAATCGATATGATTGGAAAGATCGAACCGACGACATCTAACGGACACCGGTTCATTCTAGTAGCAATCGATTATTTTACCAAATGGGTGGAAGCGGCATCCTATGCTAATGTGACCAAGCAGGTGGTAGCCAGGTTTATCAAGAGAGATATCATTTGCAGATATGGAATCCCCGAGCGGATAATTACCGACAACGGTTCAAACCTGAATAACAAAATGATGAAGGAGCTGTGTCAGAGTTTTAAGATCGAGCATCACAACTCTTCTCCTTATCGACCCAAGATGAATGGCACTGTTGAAGCGGCCAATAAGAACATAAAGAAGATTGTTCAGAAGATGGTGGTGACCTATAAGGACTGGCATGAGATGCTACCTTTTGCTTTGCACGGTTATCGTACGACAGTACGCACATCAACTGGGGCAACCCCGTTCTCGTTGGTATATAGAATGGAAGCAGTGTTACCGCTGGAAGTCGAGATTCCTTCCCTGAGAGTATTACGAGATGTCCAACTAGACGAGGCAGAATGGGTGAAAGACAGATTGAACCAGCTGAGTTTAATGGATGAGAAGAGGCTAGCTTCTCTAGCATATGGTCGGTTGTACCAGAGCCGAATGAAGAAAGCATATGATAAGAAGATACATCCTCGGAGCTTTCAGACGGGCGACCTTGTGCTGAAAAGGATTCTCCCGCCACAGGCAGATCACAAGGGCAAGTGGACCCCCAACTACGAAGGGCCATATGTTGTCAGAAAGGTCTTCTCAGGAGGAGCTTTGTTGTTGTCCACCATGGACGGTGAAGACTTTATGTCACCTGTGAATTCGGACGCAGTTAAAAAATACTTTGCTTGAAATTGACCCGCTGGACAGAAAAAGAGAGTCCAGGCAAAAATGGGGCGTCCTGGCGAACCAAAAACAGAATGAAAGGTTCGGGCAAAAATTAGGAATAAAATTGAAAAAATGTACACCCGCGAAGTTGAAAACCTACACTGGGCGGCTTCGGCAAAAAAGGGTATCCCGGTGAACTAAAAACCCGTAAAGGGCGGTTCACGCAAAAGTTAGGGATTTGAAAAGCAAATGACTGCGGTCCGAATTTGATATTGCAAGTGCGCATTGGTGCGGGAGAATATACCTGAGGGGTCGATTATCAGATACAATCTCTTCGGAAGTGTGAATACCGGGAAAGAAATAGAGTCAGACGAGTCATAGGAGGATCAGCTCATGATGTTCGTCTGCATCCCGTTGCCGACATGTGTACAAATTTGATTTGTCATGCTTCTTGTGCATACTTGTATATTTGTTGTGCGTAGCTTCCTCTTTCCAGGAGTTACATCCCGTGTACCAAACTCTGCCCATTTAGGGGCCCAATCAATAAAACATGTTATTCAGTATTTGATGCTGGTTCTTTACTGTTTTGTACATGACAAACGCCAAGGTTTAATAAAACTAGCAAGTGTATAACGTCGCTGGCCCTTGCCAATAATTGCTAAAACTTTGAATTAACTGAAAATAATGTCACGAACGCTAACCTGAATAGATTTGGTTGCATAGACTTGTCTTGTCTCGTTTGTGGTGTTGCAGGGTTCTTGACTATATGAAGTGGACAATCAAAAGATTGCAGTACTGACCAGAGGCTCGTAACGGAAAGACTCGATCCCCACGCAGGTCGCGCTTCTGAGAGGACAATGTTCCTTACCGAAGAAGGACCAAATTCCCCAGCTAGTCGTAGCTTATCCGAAGGTCATTCTCCAGCAGGGTCGTTTACTCTCAACAGAATTGATGATTCCG
The DNA here is from genome assembly GCA_963859935.3 of Lathyrus sativus. Classification (NCBI taxonomy): domain Eukaryota; kingdom Viridiplantae; phylum Streptophyta; class Magnoliopsida; order Fabales; family Fabaceae; genus Lathyrus; species Lathyrus sativus. The sequence continues at coordinate 99,565,435 of OZ012739.1, read as the reverse complement.
AGATCAAAGGCAGTATTCAGACAATGTATCCCGAGCAGAGTGGTTTAGCCTCAGAAGATTAATAGTTCCAACTTGTGAGCTGTACCCAGACAGTCTACTCTTCCCAGTAGGTTCGTTTACTCTCCCCCAGCGGAGACAGTTGATTTTCCTCAAGAGAGTCGTTTCGTCCCCAGCGGAGTTCTCTCTTTTTCAGCAAGTGTTTTCTTTCCTCCCAGTGGAACTCGAAGATTAAAACTCTTCCCGACAGAGTTGGTTGTGTGTCCCGACATTTATTTTGCCGGAATACCGTGTGATACCCGTTCACTCCCCAGCAAAAGTCCAATTTTCATTGGCACGGGTAAGCTGTCCCTGACAAGAGTCCAATCATGATTGGCGCATGCAGTTATTCCTCAGCAAAGTTGGCTTCACTCTTCCAGCATTTATTTTGCTGGAATAATTCCGTGACATTTGGTTATCCCCAGCGGAGTTGGCGTTGTCTTCAGCATTTATTTTGCTGAAGCGGGTTTCTGTATCCCAGCAGTTCGAGCCTGCATTTGCATCGGCATATAGTGTCATATTTGCATCCACCAAATAAAAAACGCGTAGCATTTCCATGTCGAATGGAGCATTACGCCATTGTCAAACATATGCATTTTGAAACATAAGCCAGGTTGGTTAACCGTTTGTTTCTAGTGTTGTTTCCCTTGCAGGTGGAGGGAGCTCTTGCTCCAAATTAATTGCCAAACATTCAAGATCTCGGCGTGAGACATGTAACGATAATGTCAGTTGTGGCGTTATTCCCCACAGAGTTGCTTGTTTAAATTTCTCTTACCCCTCCAGCGGAGTATTTCTTCAAGGTTGTTGTTGTGACAGCATCAAAAGATTTCGTGAATCGATTTTTGGAAGTTTCCGCCTATGTTAAAATAGGTGTCTGGCAGTGTGGATTCAGAAAATCCCCAGTAGAGGCCTTCTCAGATTTGCTGCCATGTCAACACTGAAAATTGGAAGACTAGACACATATTGTGTGATTGATAGAGTTAGCTGCTGCAAAGATAGGCAGAAAAGTTGTATCAGAGTTATTTTCCCGCAGTGGTGGCGGAGTTATTTCCCGCAGTGGTAGCGGAGTTATTTTCCCGTAATGTTGACGGAGTTATTTCCCGCAGTGGTGGCGGAGTTATTTCCCGTAATGGTGACGGAGTTATTTTCCCGCAGTGGTGGCGGAGTTATTTCCCGTAATGGTGACGGAGTTATTTTCGCGCAGTGGTGGCGGAGTTATTTTCCGTAATGGTGACGGAGTTATTTCCCGTAATGGTGACGGAGTTATTTTCCCGCAGTGGTGGCGGAGTTATTTCCCGCAGTGGTGGCGGAGTTATTTTCCCGTAATGGTGAGGGAGTTATTTTCCCGCAGTGGTGGCGGAGTTATTTCCCGTAATGGTGACAGAGTTATTTCCCGTAATGGTGACGGAGTTATTTTCCCGCAGTGGTGGCGGAGTTATTTCCCGTAATGGTGACGGAGTTATTTCCCGTAATGGTGACGGAGTTATTTCCCGCAGTGGTGGCGGAGTTATTTCCCGTAGTGGTGACGGAGTTATTTCCCGCAGTGGTGGCGGAGTTCTTTCCTGTAGTAATGACAAAGTATTACCCGTAGCGATGGCGGTGTTGTTATTTTCCCAGATTATTACCCGTAGTGATGACGGCGTTATTTTCCTATATCAGTGGCAGGGTCATGTTTTGTTGACAGAAGTACTTCTCCCAGTGAAGTCAATAAGTTCATTCCAGTATTAACAAAATGATGTTGAAATCAGATTGGTAGATAACGTTCCCCAAGCAGTTCTGCAGTTTATTTATGCAGTTGGCAAATTTCCGGGTTCTTAGTATTCAACCGTCTCGTACCTCGAATGTTTGAAGGCCGTTCGCTCTTCACCCAGTCGGGTCCAAGTCGTTTGAATAGGGGCAGCTGTTGCACCCTAAAATTTGCTCAACTTATTTCACTTGGTCTATGTCTCAAAGATTTAGCATTTGCATATTAGGTCATGTACATAATTCATTCATCTGCATAGCATAGCATGGGCAAGCCATCCAACAAGGGACCAAATGCAATTCTTATCTCTATGAGCATATCAAGAGGTTCTTATTCAAATTCCAACCTATCCAAGTCATCAGAAAGAGATTGAAGCTTGAAGAGTTAGGGGACCAATCAGTGGGTTTTTCTCCTCTCTTGAGGGGGTTTGAAGGTCATCAGAGAAGTTGTGGACTATGAATTGAAAGCATGGGGGGTATATGGACATCATGTAAGACCTAGAGGGTCATTTTGAAAGTGAGACAAGTCATTGATGTGATTACAAGAGCTGCAGTTGGAGACAGTCAACTAGGGTTTCATCTGGGTCAACCCTAGGTCAACCCTAGGTCAAATGCTTGATTGAAGGGTATCAAGGCCTATTTGAAATATGGGGGATGCCTCATTTGACATGTGGGTATGAATGTGGTGTTGTGCCAAGGAGAAATCAAAAGAAATCAAGAAGAAGAGAAGTTTCTAAATTAGGGTTTTTGTGTAAAATCCCCTAATTTAGGGCAAGCTTCCAAGCAAGATAATTCAAAATGCAAGCCTCAAATGGATCCTTGGCCAACATGAAACTTGTAGATTATATCAAGACCTTTAATTTGAGTGGTGGAAGACATCATGGAAATTTATAGAACTCAAGTTATGGTTCTTGCAAGTTACAAGTCAGCAGAGGGCACTGAAATTTGTCTGTGAAAGTTACTTGACTTCTAAGCAACTTTTACCCCTCAAGGAGCTTCCAAATGGATTTATGGACAACATGAAAGTTTTTCCTAATGATCTTAGATTTATATAAAGGTATGGTATGCCTTCATCTGATTTGTAGAACTCTACTTATGATCTTGGCAAGCCAGGGGTATTTTGGGAAAGTGGAATTACAGGTCATTTCAAGCATATGCCCAAAACTCCTATTTCCAAACTTCAAATGAAAAAATGTTCAACATCAAACTTGCTCCAAATGACATTTTGAGTCTAGAAAAGTGGTTTTGGCAAGTTGGAAATACATGGAACTTAGATTTGCAAAATTGACCAATATTAAAGGGAAAACTACCTTTTTAAGTGACCAAAATTGTGATTTTTTGATACCAAAGTAAAACCAAGCATATGACCAACCATTTTGAAGGTAAATTGCATTTTAAGATCATTGGCAATATTAGTTTCTTGGTTTGAAGTCAAGAAATTGGAGTTATCTTAAGTTGCTTGTAAGAAAAGATACACTTGCCAAATCAAGCTAGAACCAAGGTGCAAGGCAAGGGATGGTTTCTACACTCTCTAATTGTCATGAAAAGAGAAATTCAAGAGATTTTGAGGGGCTGTAACAAGGCAATGCAGAATTGGTTTTGCAACTTGGCCATTTTCATTTTCTCATGCAATGATATGAATAACTTCTCATGGGATTAATCTAGCATCTTCCAGAACTTTCCATCATCATCTATATAAACCCTAGAGCTGATCCAGAAAAGGGTTGAACTTCATTTGGATCAAAACTCATAGTTTCACCTCATTTTACATTTTTGCAAATTCCTTCGAATCTCCTTAATTCTTCATCATTATCTCAAGATTTCATTCCCATTCTATTCAATAATCATCAGTGATCACATTGCAAGCAAGATCTGAGTGAATAGTGGTCTGAATCATGCTGTGCAAGTTTCTCCTCTTCAAGTGCAATTGGAATCGGTTACCAAGATCCAGGTGGTTTGAGCTCGAGTTATTGCATACAGAAGAAAGAATATAGCACACTGAGTGATCTTGGAGCATTGCAAGCTGTGAATTGAAGGGAATCCTCATCTGTTTTCAACTTCTTGACAGGTTAGTGTTTCTCACATTTTGGCTCGAATTAGGTAGCATGATAGAGAATTGTTAGGTTAAGCATGGTTTAGGTGGTTAGATGATTGATTCTGGATCTTTAAGCAAGATTTCATGGAGGTTGACATGTGAGTGTAAATTCGGTTTGGACCTAGAACATAGTGATTAAGCTGTTATAATCTTAGATAATTAGCTAATTGTGATCAGTATGGCATGAGGATTGTTTTTGTACAAAGATTGGTGAGTTTGGTGATGATTAAAACCTGAGGAAATATTGAGTTCTTGATGTTGTACCGTTCGGGTAGGATGATAGAGAGAGTTTTAATGCAAACCAATGCTACAGTTGGATTCTACATGAAAAATGGAGTAAGTTTGGTTCTTGGATCGTGGCATTTGACGGAGAAATGAGAGAGAACGAAGGTGAGGAAGAATGATGCATGAAGCTCGTGCATCCATGGATTCTGAAACCCTAATGTGACCAAGGTTGAAGATGGAATCTACACCATTGAGCGCGTGTTGACCAATTGACTTGGAAAGGAATCCAACGGATGAGATTTAAAATAAGAATGGAGGGAAATCAGCCCCAAGTGAAACGCGGCGTTTCACTTAATGTACCGCTGCTGGGCTTTGTGATTTTTGCTTTCCCCACCCCCCATACCAAGGCCCAATTGAAAATGAACTATATTCGCCTGCTATTTACACCGCTTCTTTTTCTTTTTTCTTTCCATTTTATTTGTTTTTCTGATTTGCATTGGGCTGGGGCGCGCCTTGCTTCTTGCACCCCCAGTATGGGCCCAGATCATAATAATAACTGCATATTCATACTATCAGCACCCCTGCATCATTTTTCTTATTAAATTTCCTCCAAATTTTCTTAATCCTTAAAAATTCATATAAAAATGAAAAATCATTATTTTTTAATGGGACTTTTTTTCCCATTTTCTATTTTCTGTCAAGAAAATATGAAACCATAAAATTGTCATTTTACCTCATTTTCATATTTTTTTACATATTTTTACATTTAATTGCTTTCATTATTTCTTTTAGTTGGTGCTACCAATTGTTGAATTTAGTTTAGGAGCTTCCTTTAGGATTTTCACCCCATTCTTTTTAGTACAACTAGATATGGATATTAGGTGTCCCCTGATTTTTTGTACCAATTTTTTAGGATTTATTTTAGGTAGTTTAGTTAGAAATTATTAGGTTAATCAATTAGGGTTGTGAATATGACATAGAGGTAGCAAAATAATTTCTTTTTGGGTTTCTAGGTTGAATTAGAAGATGGGACTATAGGGGTATTATGGGTAAGTGATAGTTCCCTTAGAAAATGTTAGACTTCCCCCTATTGTATTAATACTCTTAGTATATTGTTGTATTTGATTGATTGTCTGGTGTGCCCTTTCTAGGGTTATTTGTTTGACTGTGTGGGGTATTGGGCCTGCTTGGGGTTTGGGTTTGAGCTGAAGACTTTGTTGATGAAGCCATTGAAGACAAAAGGAGTGAAGACCCAGTTCAAGAGTTGGTGAAGATTGTATCTTGCTTGCAGCTGTTGAGAGTTATAGGAACTAGGAACTAGGTAGAGCTTAGAGTAGGAGCTTGCTTCATAAACATGGAAGGTCTTGTTTGTCTCCATCCCTCTCTGTGATTTAGAGTGTCTCTAGGATACTCACCCCCTTCCTTTGGAAGGCTTGGTGACAGTATCTAAGAGATAGAACTCTTGAGAGAAACATTCTACATTTTGTTAATAGTCTGTTTGCCACCTTTGGTGGTCAACTAACTGTTTAACATCCCAATTCATCTTATTGATGGCTCCTCATCTTGGAGAGTTTGACTTGAAGAAAAGCCATGAAAGATTGAAGATAGAGACCTTGATTGAAGATGAAGATTGTGTTGTTGAAGCTGTGCATTTGAATGCTGCTGTCTGAAGCCCTGCTGTTTGAAGCTGTTGAAGGTGTTTACTGTTAGAGTTTCTCCCCTGGAGATTGATGCTTGCTTGAAGATTGTAGATGTTTGAAGAAGACTTGAAGATAGAAGTTGATGGAGCTTGCTGTGCAGAGTTGCTGTTTGCTGTTTATTTTTGCTGTTTATCATTTTTGATGTATTGTTTGAGTTTCCCGGACTGTATTGTTTGCCAATTAATCTGTTAGGTTGAAAGCGAATTTTGTTCGCTTTTGCCTGTTGTTTTCTAGGTTCGAGGTTGAGTGGGACTCCCTTTCCTCGCTTGTATTGTTGCATTCATGCATTTTACTGTATATATGCTGTTGTTTCTGTTTTCGTCTATCCCTTAGGATCTCTGTTTCTCTCTGCGCAAGAGAGGAACATGATAGACATTAGGTCTTAACCCATGCATGATAACATTAGGTTAGTCTGATTCTCTTTGCAACCATAGGTTAGAGTTCTGTCTCTTCTTTCTCAAAACAAACAGAAAAACACAATAAGATTTCAAACCCAATAAAAGACACTTCTTCCGTAAAAGAATGTAAACTCATCAAAACGTCATTTTTGTCCGCTTGGACTGCTAATCAGAAAAACCCTTTTTCAGAAGGATATAAAAGCAATCAAAACAGACTTGTGTCGTACGTGGCCCAAACTACGTTTGCTCTGATCTTTCATGCTGTATGAAAGTACGTAGGCATAGGATGCGATATCCTAGAGAGCAACCTTCCCCTCCTTTCCAGTAGGTAGGCGAACTACGTTGACTCTGATTTCTCGTTCCAGACGGGAATACGTAGGCATAAAGTGCGATACTTTGCCGAGTCATTTTATTTTCTTTCAACCCCAGACCTGTAGAGTAGATATAATAACCATCCTTTCGACAGAAAACAAGCGTGGATCCCGTCGAGTACGACGGACGTGAGGGGTGCTAATACCTTCCCCTTGCGTAACCGACTCCCGAATCCAGGTTTTGGTTGCAATGACCATTCCTTTCCCGTCTTTGCGGTAGGTTTACTTCGAGCGTTTCCTTTCCCTCCTTTGGGATAAATAACGCACGGTGGCGACTCTTCTGTTCAGCCGGCGCCAATTTTCGCAGTAGCGACAGATACTAGATCCTAAGTCACATAGTGCTTTGTCTATGACAAACTTTCCAATGACGCAAGGTATGGAGAAACTACCTGGGTCTTTCAGCTTTGAAGGCATGTTGTTTTGGATTATCGCGCTACACTCGGCAGTAAGTGTAACTGTTTCATTATCCTCGATCTTTTTCTTGTTAGACAAGATTTCTTTGAGAAATTTTGCGTACGAGGGCATCTGAGTGATGGCTTCTGTGAAGGGAATTGTGATGTTCAATTGATTCAAAAGTTCTACAAATTTCTTAAACTGACCTGTAGTTTTGGAGTTTATAAGTCTCTGAGGATAAGGAATCAGTGGCTTATACGGCGGTGGAGGCCCATAAGGTTTTTCTTTATCTACGGCCTCCTGGTCGTTATTTTCCTTCTCTTTGGTTTTAGACTCCTTTTCTGCCTCTTTTACCGGTTTTTGGTACATGGCTGGGTTTTGACTCCTAGGATCGATCGGTCCGTCCAGTTCTTTTCCACTTTTTAATATGACAGCGTTTGCATGACCTTTCGGATTAGGTTCCGGCTGTCCAGGAAATGTGCCAGCGGGTGCGGCAGCAGACGCTTGCTGTTGAGCTACTTGTGATATCTGTGTTTCAAGCATCTTGTTATGGGTAGCTAAAGCGTCTACTTTGTTTGTTAGTTGTTTGATCTGCTCACTAGTGTGTATGTTTTGATTCAGGAACTCCTTGTTCGTCTGAACTTGAGTGGTTATGAATTTTTGCATCATCAATTCAAGATTGGATTTTCTAGAGGCATTTGGGGCAGCTACGGCTGGTTTCTGATATCCTGGTGGTATAGCAGGTGCTTGGTTAGGTGCATACAATGCGTTATCGCTTTTGTAGGAAAAGTTCGGATGGTTTTTCCAGCCTGGGTTGTAGGTTTTCGCATAGGGATTTCCTTGAGCGTAATTCACTTGGTCTGTGGGGGTTCCTGTCAATAATGGATATTCGGGCGCAGCGTGACCAGTGATTCCACATAACTCACAGTTTGGAGTTACAGCAGCTACGGTTGCTGGTGGTGTCATAGTTAGATTGTCGATCTTTTGCGTCAAGGCATCTACCTTAGTGTGGACCTTCTCAAGACTACTGATCTCGTACATCCCACCTTTTGCTGCAGGTTTCTCTGCTGCAGTTCTTTCACCTCCCCATTGGCAATGGTTTTGAGACATGTTTTCAATTAGTTGATAGACTTCGTCGTATGGCTTATCCATAAGTGCACCGCCCGCAGCAGCTTCTACTGTTAGTCTGATGTTGTATAGAAGCCCATTATAGAAAGTATGAATAGTCACCCAGTCTTCAAGACCATGGTGAGGGTATGCTCTCATCATGTCTTTGAATCTTTCCCATTCTTCGTAGAGAGATTCGGCATCTTTCTGTCGAAATCTGTTGATTTGAGCTCTTAGCATAGCAGTCTTGCTTGGCGGAAAGTATCTCGCTAAGAAAACGTTCTTCAACTATTCCCATGGTGTAACGGAGTTGGATGGCAAGGATTGTAACCAAGCCCAAACTCTATCTCTAAGAGAGAAAGGGAAAAGACGTAATCTTATTACATCTAGAGTTACACCATTAGCCTTCACTGTGTCGGCATACTGCAGAAACTTCGTTAGGTGTTCGTTCGGGTCGTCCGTTGCACTTCCCGAGAATTGATGTTGTTGCATGGCTGACAACAATGATGGTTTTAATTCGAAATCATTTCGATTGATAGCGGGGGCAACAATGCTACTATGAGGCTCTAGTTGAGACGGGGTGGCGTAGTCCTTCAGAGGTCTATTCTGAGGTCCTTCGACCATTTTCGATTCTTCAACAAGTTCAGGAGTATGAGCTAGAAGATTGGGAATATTATGTTTTCATTGATATTCAATTATGCGCCTCCTTAGGTGTAAAAAGCGCTCTAGTTCAGCGATTGGAGGTTGTAAGATATCGCTTTGTGAGCGAGTACTTGGCATACAATCAACGAACGAGTAAAGGGAAATAAAATAGTTAACCTAGTCTATACTGCGTAACAGAGTTCTACACTATTGACTAAACGGGTCCCCGGCAACGGCGCCAAAAACTTGATCGTGACTTTCTGAGTCTAACTTAACTGACTGCAAGTGCAGAGTCTATCGCGTAGTAATAAAGATATCGATCCCACAGGGACTCGTAATCAATCTAGTGTTATCGGGTGTTACTATGTTTAGCTAAGTCGGAATAAGTTTCTAGGGAAGTTAATGCAAAAGTAAAGGCTAAAATTAAAGAAAGTTTATAAGGTTTAAGAATACTAATAAGGGACATCGGTATGTAATACGTTAGTTTTCGGGGATTCGACACATCGTCGGTGCAGTTTAATTTTTGCAAATGGTTTTTTAGGAGAAAATAATCATTTAAAGACTTTTGTATCACGTTGGTTGTTGACGCTAGTCGTAACTCTAAGGCGGAATGTATGCTTTCGCTATCCCATTCGGGGTTAAAATCACTTTTTGAAAACAACTAAGTTTTGATTTCTTTTAAAGCGCTTTCGTTGTATTTAAAATAAATGCCTAGTTCTTACTATCCGGTTTGAACCACAGCTTTCGCGTGTCGGCTCGTGCCTTAATGAATTTCCCACTTTCGTGGCAAAACTACTGTAAATAATTTCCCGCTTTCGCGACGAAGGCTTATTTAGAAAATTTTGGTTAAAAACTACGACCAGAAAGGTGTTTAAAAAAAGGAAAGGCACCGGTTATTATCGAATCCCGTCTTACTAGTTTATTACATACCGACTTAAGCGATTTAGCTAGACACGGAATTTAGAGCATTCATAATTAAACAATGGCTGTAAAATAAGTAAGCATGCATTTGTGACAGAAATAAAATAACAACTTGATTAATAAAAACCTGAAAATAATACTGTTCTCGAATCCTTGAGTAGTCCTCCACAATGTCGGCAGGATTCTACCTCGGCGAGGAGTACGGGTACAAGAAAGAGATAAAGCAATACAATGGAAATAAAGGAAAGGAAATTGTAAATAATTGCTAAAGCTTAAAACGGTTTCAAAGGCGATTTCGGCAGCACTTCGTTGTCTTCAATGCGGCTCCCTTTTTCTGGTCCAGACCTCCTCCTTTTATAACTGATGTTCTCCAAGGAAAATGCTTCAAGAACTGAAGTTGAGGGTCAGAGAATATAGGAGAAGTTGCTATATTTCCCTAGCTTGCATGGACACGTTCAAAATGTGAACGTTATTTTGTTTTTGAGAGCATGACGATCGTAAGGGAGAGGGGACGAGCGTGATGTGCATGACGATCATGAGGGAGAGGGGACGAGCGTGATGTGCATGAGGATCGTGAGGGAGATGTGACGACCGTGAGGGGTGTGACGGTCGTGACAAGGGTGTGACGACCGTGACACTCACAAAATCTGTATTTTATGCTAGTTTCTGTCTTTTTCTCCCATTTTTGTGTCTTTGATCGTGAGTTTTCTCTGTCTTGCTTGTTTTGAGTGTGAACTTCATATACCTGCAAAAACGCTTAGCAAACATGTGGAATCATCCGAAATCAGGGTGAAATCATCCTATTAGTAGGCGAAAAACATGGCAAATATAGTATACATTTTCGCGTTATCAGTTATCAAAGCAAATATATACAAGTTTTGTTAAAGAAATATTCACAAACGCACTCAAGAATTAATCAAAACGAAAACCAAAATTATGAACAAAAATCAGTTCAAAAGTAAAGTCAAAATAAAATAAATAACAAAGTTTATTTATGTCAAGATTAATTTCTAAAATCTAATTCTAATTCTAAATCAAAATTAAGTTTGAAATTAAAATCTAATTAGTATCCTAATAATCTCTAATTGAAATCTAATTTAAAAAATAACTAATCTAATTATCCTAAATCAATTAACTAAAATTAATTATTAACCAATTAACCAAAACACAATTATCTAAAGTTAGTAATCAAAACAATTATCAAATAAATAAAAACATTTACTAAAGTTAATTAAGCAAAAGAAATAGGTGCAGCAGCAAAAAGGTGGTGCAAAAAGGGATTCAGAGGAAGGGGCTTTGGTTTGAGCCCATTAGTCTTGTTATAGGATCAGAGGGGGTGAAGTGAGTAAAACAGGATGGTGTTAAAAGAAAACCTTGGGCCTAAGGCCCGGTCCGGGTTTTGAAAGTAATATACCCGGTTTAACTCACAAAGCAAAACCTGGTTACATCATAACCTTTACCGCGCCTCTTCTTCAACCTTCCTCTTCTTCTCATCCACTTCCCTCAACAAAATCGCACTCCTATTCCTCATAAATTACAACCTCGCACCCTTGTCTCCCTCCCATAAAAAAAAACCGCCAGAAACAGATGCAATCTTCTCAAGACGTCGTCGTGCCGGCACGCCTTGCGGCGGCGGCCGTGACGGCTATAACTCTACCTCCTACATCAATACCACCCTAGTCTTAATCTTAAACATCTCCTAATCGTGAATCGTAGCAAAATTGAGCCAGTTCAAAAATTAACAAGACGCAACAACAAGATTTTAAGATGAAATGTTATGACCTACAAATGAAGAAGATGTTGACGGCAGCGATGTAACGTCTCAGGTATGAAGGAAACGCGCCATTCTTTTCTTGACTCGGTCACTTTATATTATCTTGAAATCTGCCTCTTCTTTGCACTTCACACTGTTGTTTTCTCTTTCTTTCTGCATGGGAGAGTTGTTGTTGCTTTTAATTTTCTTGTAGGTTTTGCAAAGTCGTTGTGATCTGCGAATTATGGTGTGAAGCAATTTGAAGATGAAGCTGAGATGTGGAGATGAATTTGAAGTCGGTGAAGATTGATAAAGAGTTGGTTACGGATTGGTGAAGTTTTTAGGTTCTGAATTTTTGATAGTGAATTAATGTTGAAGATGAATAGAGAAAGTGAGAAGTGAAGGTTGTTCTTGCGTTTGCAGGTCTGTGAATGGAAGATGATGAGTGATTAATCAATTTGCAGGTGGTGGAAGTTGGTGAAGAATATTGAAGGTTGTCGATGATGCTGCTGCAACTTTTATATCAGAAATTGGGGAGTAGAATAGGTTTTTGGTTCACGGTTGAGCTGTGAAATTCTGTTAGAAAGCATCGTACGAATAGTACGAGTGCAACAGAGTCATGTCACCACTCTCTTTGTAATGTCCACTTGCGTTTTTCTTACCACTGCTCTTCTGTTTTGAAATTTTACTATCTTTTGTCATTTTGTGTACAAATGGTTTTCGTTGATGCTGCAGCTTTTTGCAAAGTTTGTTTTGTGCCTCTTTTTTCTATTATGTATTTTCTTTTCTTTTTTTCACGCTACAGTGTATTCATCTATTTCCTGTCATGAATATTGCTGCTAGATATTTATGATCCAAGTTGTAGCAACCTTGTTCTTTAAACTTTACTCTCGAAGAAACTGGACTGTTTGTGAATGGAAAACCCCTTCCGCTAGCTACTCATGATTCGGACGGCTGCCATAATTGCAGTAACTATCCCAGATTATGTTCCTAAAGCAAATTTAAGGTGGTCATCACTGTTTCTATCCAAAGATTATTAAAATCCAATACATTCTGAGCGGACCCTTTACTCCCCATTCCTCTTCTTTTTACTTCCATTGCCAACGAAAACATCTCTCAAGGTAGTTAAAGATGGGCAGTAAGAATGCATCGAAATACATTTCTTTTATTGTATCCACAACTTTATGGCCTTTGACATTCTATAAACATCGACCTCATTGAAACCGGCTTGATCAAGGATGGCAAGTGCATTTTCTTACATAAAGTCCACACCTAGCATTAGCTCGTAAGAAACATTTGTTTCTTGAATAAAATCATCAAAGTGAAACCACCAATAGGCATTTTGTTTTTGTCTAGATTAGGACTTATTGTATTCTTACTCAATCTTATGGGTCTGGTCATAGGATACAATGGTCTTGAAAATTTGAACGTGGATTTTGGATTAGACAACATGTATTTCAAGTTTGGAATCTATTTGGACAAAGATGGTTTTTTTAAAGAATTTTTGGATATGGATTTGGTTAAATTGGATTTAAAAAATGGATGTGGGCTAAAAAAGTGGTTTTGGATATTTGAATATAAAATGGGTAATGAATTGAAATGAATATTAACATGAAAATGATTATTGGTTGTAACAAAATGGACTTGTATATTGAATTCCAAGTAATCCACATGACCAATCTCAACATGTTTCATCCACATCAAACCTAAAATTCAAAGCATACTTATACTCACTCAACCCCCAACTTTAATCAATAAAACCAGTTAACCTGAATTACAAGCAACAAGCAACAAGGGACTGATAGGACAACAATGCTTTGATTACAAGATAGGTCCATAGTTTGATCAAAATGCCTCTAACATGAAACCCTAACCACCATCTTCAATTGATGAATATCAATCCACTCACACAAGGTATAAGAAACCCTGAACCACCTGCATTGGGTATTCTAGGAGAACATGTCAATGCAACCTGATAAGACTTGATAGAGGATGACCTTGTAGCTTGATGATCTTGACAAAGGGAAGCCTTGATACTGAATGAACTTTGATAGATATATGCTTATGATGTTGTGAGCTCAAACCATTGCTTTAACTTGAGGACAAAGAAACTCAAAACATATGGAAAACCTTGATTCAAATAACCTCTTGGTCCCATGTCTTAGGAGCTCCATGAAAGATGCTGATAAATGTGAAGCATAAACCAGTTAAGGTTAGAAAAAAGTGAGGGCAAATTTTGGGGTGCAATAACAACACGCGCCCTTTCTCTTCGTGCCCTAACCTTCTCCTCTATTTTTTCAGAACTTCCGCCGTTCACATCTCCTTCATCTATCAATCATTTTTAAAAGTGTAAAAACCAAATTTCGTCTACTTTTCACAAGGAATCCATTGGTATAATTTTTAGAACCTAACACTCAATGTACAATGCACACGAAGGCCAAGAACAGAAGAAAAAATCCAAAGTTTATAACATTGTAACGTCACATATTAACATGATATAAAGCAATCAAGCATAGGAGCACACCGAGCCCAAAAGAAACTACAATTTGCCAAGGTCAAGAATGATGCATCAAGCAAGAGCTTCACGGTGCAAAAACCATACCTATTAGAGAAATTTCTAATGCTCCTTCTTAGTAGATACAGAAATAAGATAAAGATTCCAATGACCTCCTTGATCCTTGGAGAGAATGCTGGAATGGAGAGTTTGATCATAAATTTCTTGTATCCTTCTACACGAGTCCTTTTGAAAATATGGAAGTTCAGATGGTACATGATGATAGAGGTGACACATAAATGGTTTGAGGGGTTTAATGAGTTATTTATGATGTGTAAAAGAGGTTTGAATGATTGGAAGGGATGGAAGATCTCTGATTTGAGAAATCTCAGGTTTCACTTCAATGGAGAGAGAAAAATGACAAGTGAGTGAAACTATAGTTTAGAGGGTTTGGGGATGTTTTTGTTGTGTGTTTTAAGGCTTGTATGAGGCCTCTATTTATAGGTGAAGTTGAGAGCTTAAGGGCTGATCAGAATCCAAAGGTTATGAAACTCGGTTTGGTTGAGAATGAATGATGTAGTTTCATGCAAATGTGAAGTTCCAAGGCAAGGTACAATCTTGTAGGGTGGTTGAGAGGTTGCTTCTGATCCTTTGCAAAATATTTGTGCAGAAGAAACAATCACAAAGCTCAAGAAGAATGGACTTTGTGATTAAAGCTTCTTTATGCTAATGGAAGTATGATCTTTTTGGAATAATCTTCCATTAATGGCATGGTCACTTAGATAATGGCTCAATACCTTGTGTAATGCTTCAAAAGTTTGTGTAATATTATGATTAAAGATACATTTGCAAGTTACAAGACTTGTATTCAAGGGATTTGCAACATGGAATTGGTTTTGCTCTAAATTTTTGACGTGAAAATGGCATAAGGTTCACGATTGGAAGGCCAACTTTGTCTCTTCGTATCTCCTAGCTCAAACATGAGAAAAATGAGTTCTTGGACTCTTTGGAAAGCAAGAAACATGCTCTACAACTTTCATGTTTTGAGTTTTCCTTGAATCAAAATGGATCATGATGAAAAATGGCTCTCAAGTGTTTAACTTCAAATTTGAATTAAACACCAACTTCATGGCCTTATAACTTAAAACCTATGCATTTTTTTTTGGGAATTTATCCTCAAGGACAAAGTTTTAGTAAGGAATGAGCTCTTCAAATTGATCTTTGGAACAAAGAAAATGCATACTTGGATTAGATGTTATGGCCTTGGCAAATTGGACAAAAATCATTGTGCTTCCATAACTTAAAAAAAATTCAATTTATCTTTTGTTGCCCTTTTTGTAAGTAAATTCAATTATCTTAATTTTTCTTGATCAAACTCAACAATCAAACAAATTTCAAATGAAATTTGACTTGAGAAGCTCATATTTGATCAAAAATCCTAAAGTCAAAAGTTTGACTTTGCAGTTATTGACTTGTGTATCAGATGAATTTCCAATTATTGATCCTTAATGTTTTCAATCTCTTGAGCTATTTGAACACCATTGGAGGACTCTAAGGATATAATTGACTGTCTTGAATCATGTTCCAAGATTTTAGATCATGCCTTGATAAAAAATCAAACATGCAATCGACTTTGGTTAGAAAAAGCCTAATTAGTGATCAGATGAATTTGAACTTTGAAGAACTTATAATGAAGCCATATTGCACTTGATTATTGATTGAGGGAGGTCTATTGAGTGTATTATAACTTGATTGATTTATGACTCATTCAAAACTTTGACTGATCAACCCCTTAAGCTTATTGAAGCAAACCCTAATTTACAGATGAAACAAAACAAAACAATGTCTTGATAATTGGTTAGATATGCATGAATGATTGACCTAGAATGTTATGCAAATGATGATTGAATCTATGGGTAAAATTTGGGGGTATGACAATTTCCCCTATTTAAATAACTTTATCGGATGGCATGAGTGATGACAATCCTCATGAAATCAAGGTGAAAGGTATTTAAATATAGAAAAACCAGAAATTTTTCCCCTAGATGCAATGGCATGCTATGCTATGCTATGGACAAAAGGACTCTTTGGACATGCTGGGAACAATGTTGTGAAATGTAATGAACTATAGCATGATGGTTTATGATGAATGATAAATGTACAATGCATACAAGGGTGGAAGCAAAGGGCAATGTCAACGATAAAGGGTAACAACTCACTAGGGAAGACAAAACACTTGGGAGACAGAAATAAACTTAGGGCATCTAAAGTGGTTGAGCAACAGGTTCAAACATGACCGGGTGACACTCTAGAATATAGATGACAAGCAAAATGATCTATATTAGGGATAGGACTAGAGAGAAGGATGATCTCCACCGGGGATCAACTTGAACAAGGAAGTGATCTTCTAACAAGAGATCAAACAAAACATTAGAGTTTTTGACTAGAATATGTCTAAGATGCTAAAAACTCCTTACACGAAGAAATCGAACATGCTCTTCAAGAAACATCGGGAAAAGAAATAAGGTATTTAAACTCTCCTGTATATGCCAAAAGAATTGGACTTAACCACAAGCAAAGGTAACAACCAACTTCTACAGGTCGATTCCAGTAACTACTGGACTTTAAAAAGGATGTTGGTAACAACCAAACTCCAAAGGTAAAACATCAGATACCAATAACAATTGGATTTTGCAACGAGTGCCAATGACAATTGGACTTTCACCAGGGATTCTAGTAACAACTAGACTTTGGCGATGGGGTTGGTGACAACTAGACTACCAATACCAATAACAATTGGGTTTTACAAGGAAAATGCTAGTGACAACTAGACTTTAAAAGAAGTGGTGACAAATGGATAACTCGTACCAATAACAATTGGATTTTCAAAAAGGATGCTAGTGACAACTAGACTTCACAGGGAGGTAGGTGACAACCAAAGATTTAACAAAATGCTAGTGACAACTAGACTCGGATAAAGGATTGTGATAGATAAACATATCCACTTCGTTGGGGAGGAAAAGATTTATAAGGAATCACTTGGGAATACACATCCACTCTACTGGGGAAGTATAAGGAATCACTTGATAACTAGCCTACTTGTTATCATTCTTTGGTTGTAATCCTAATGTCTATCCAAATCCAAAATTAATCAAAAATTAAATTGGAATAGGAATCCTAAGGGAGCATGCAAAGGCAAGGAAAAAAGCAAGAAAACAAGGTAAAAACAGCAGGTACAACATCGCCTCCTGCACAAAACAACATTAAAATCCAGCAAGGTAGCACAACAACATTTAACAGCTACTAATTCAGCGCAAAAGTAGGTGTAAAAGGGGCAGGCAATAAGCAAGCATATCAAAGACAACATGCAAATTCAGAATACAACATCTGTAGAAAGCAGCGCAACAAGCATGTTCAATGTAATCAAGTATGAGCAAGCACCAACCATAAACAAATATCATGCAAGGATGGACATACATCAACAATCAAACATCATTGTTCAACAACATTGCATCAAAAAGAGTCAACAAGATCAACATGCTTTAAACATCAATTACAGAATCAAACGAACATGAGACAAATGGAATCAGAAGTAAATGCAAACATGCATCACAATATCCAGCAAGATGATCATCAATAATCAATTATTAACATGACATAAATAAGCAAGGCATGTGTTCAACACATTAATCAAATAACATGAACATGTTAAACATTCAAATGGAAATCAAAAGTCGCGCGTCAAAAAATCGAGACCAAACAATCAAGCATGATGTAACAAGTCAAAAACAGTCCACTCAAATGCATCATATTAATCCATGAAAGTTAGAGCTGGAAAGAAATCAAAACATGCTTGAAAACAACCAAAAATCACATTTTGGTCCAGTGTTAATCGATTAACCATTTTCCTGTGCAAACTGGTTAATCGATTAACCACTTGAAAACTTCAAAAATTGAACTGGTTAATCGATTAACACTGCACCAGAAGCAGAAAAACAACAATTCAAAAGAACTTTCAGCAATTAATTCAACGTGCAATCATCCAAATGATCATGTAATCAATTATGCACGAACTCAACACCAAAAATCAGTGATCAAACATCAATCAAACTTAATCGAGTATTGAGATCACAAATCACAAATATCAAAATCAACAAAATCAATCAAAACTTGAAGATCTACATTGTGAGTATTTAAATAAGCTCAAGACAAGAATGGATCTAGAATTAACCAACCTTCAAAGCTAACATTTGCTTTGGTAAGTGTTGATCTACTACAAATTGATAGATCCAAGCTAGAAACCCATGAAATCTTCAAAATCCAAGAGCTTTCTTGCAATAAAAGTGAAGAACAAGCCATAATAAGCCAAAATTGATGCAAGAATCATTTATAAACTTGCTTCTAAGATCAGATCCAAATCCAAACAAAAATCAAGTGATGAATTGAAGATGATGGAGATGAATGATGGAAGTTTAGCTCTAGAATTCAATGATTCCAATGAAGAATCAGTGAACTCAAGTGTAAAGAGCTTTAATGGAGGTTTTTGAGTGTATAAAAGTTGAGAGAATTTTGAGAGCAAATTCTCAAGAATGAGAGAGTGTGAAATATGAAATTGGAAATTATGGTGAGGTTTGGAGCAAATTCACTTAAATAGGCTCTTGGTTAGAAGTAGAGTTATGGTTTGGAGTGAGGTTATGAAAATTGGAATGGGATTAGGAATGGAAAATTGGAGGGAATTTAAATTGATTTTGAAAGTTAGACCAAATTTAGAGTGATTCTAGATCCTTCTTCTGGTGTAAAATCAAATTCACAAGTGATCAAAATAGACCCCGAAAGTGGCAGCATTGAAAATGAACGTTACTGGGCAAAATTCACTATGATTAATTGATTAAACATTTGCTAGTACAAAATGTTTAATCAGTTAACCACTCACAAATTTTAAAAAATAGCGCCATTTGAAGGGAAACTTGCACATTCGTTCATTTTCACCTGTTCTGAGCCCTATTAAGCCTCTAAAACTTGCCCTTTGACATTATAACTGCGAAAATGCCTGAGATATCCTGTGACCTATCTCTTGTGCTGAAAATAACCTTCTGAATAAAAATAAAATCGGTAACTCGATTGCTGGACAAAATAAATGTCGAGGCCTCTGGCGCTCGCTGTTTAAACTCTTGCAATGAAAAGAAAACCCTGAGCCATGAAAAACCTTGATCCTATGTCTCGAGAACCAATGCAATGATATGAAAGAATGCAAAAATGTAGAGAAACACAAGCCAATAAACCGAGAAATGATGAGGCAAATTTTGGGGTGCTACACTAAGATACACGCTTCATATTCTACAATGTTGTTGCTACATTCAAAACATAACCTCGTTGTGAACGAATTATAACCACCACCGGGGTTCATCAGAATGACTCCTATACCATGCCCACTATAATTAGAGGAACCATCAAATATCAAATTCCAACAGGAACCTGGCTCGGGACCTTCATCAGGACCTTGCTCTTCACAATCTTTTACCAACACGATGTCTTCGTCATGGAAATCAAACTTTATAGGCTCGAGTCTTTAACAGGTTGATCTGCAAGGTAGTCAGACATAACACTTCCTTTGATAGATTTCTGGGTTACATACTGGATTTCGTATTCATATAACAACATATGCCAACAGGCGAGTCTTCCAGTCTAAGCCGGCTTCTCAAAAATGTACTCTATTGGACCCATTTTAGAGATCAACAAAGTAGTGTGACAAATAATGTACTGCCTAAGACGTTTAGTAGCCCATGCTAAAGCGCAATAATTCTTCTCCAAAAGTGACTATCTACTTTCACAATCAGTGAACTTCTTGCTCAAATAGTAAATGACATGTTCTTTTCGTCTAGTCTCATCACGATGGCCCAATATGCAACCCATAGATCCTTCGAGAATAGTCAAATACATGAAGAAGGGCTTCCTTGGAATAGGTGGAATCAAGATGGGAGGTTCTTGAAGATAATATTTAATCTTCTCAAAAGCTTGTTGATAATCAGGATTCCAATCAATGATCTGATCCTTGAAAAGTAGTTGAAGGTAGGTTCACATGCAGCGGCCATATTGGATATAAATCTGGAAATGTAATTCAGAAGTCCAAGAAAACCTCTAAGTTGCTTTTAAGTTTGTGGAGCTGGAATTTCTTGGATTTCTCTAACCTTGTTAGGGTCTACTTCGATTCCTCGTTAACCGCTACATAAACCCAAGTAACTTTCCAGATCTAACACCAAAAGTGCACTTAGCAGGATTCAACCTAACTGATATTTTCTGAGTCGTTCAAACAACTTCAACAAATGATCTAAGTGATCCTTCTCACTTTGGGATTTTGAAATCATATCATCGACGTACACCTCAGTCTCTTTATGCATCATGTCATGAAAAAGGGTGATCATCACCTTTTGATAGGTTGCTCCTGCGTTCTTCAGACTGAAGGGGGTAACCTTAAAACAATAGGTTCCCCCAATGGGTAATGAACATGGTCTTTTCCATGTCGTTAGGATCCATTTTGATCTAGTTATAACCGGAGAAGCCATCCATGAAAGAGAAAAGAACAAAGCGAGCAGCGTTATCCACTAAACTATCAATATGTGGTAGAGGTAAGTCGTCCTTCAGACTAACCTTGTTCAAATCCTTGTAGTCTACGCACATTCTGACCTTGCCATGATTTTTAGGTACTAGCACAATATTAGCTACCCATTAAGGATAGCTTGCAAATGTTAAGAAACCTGCATTAAGCTGCCTCTTGACTTCATCTCGAATCTTCAGAGCTATGTTTGGTCTGGTTCTTCAAAGTTTCTACTTTACGGGCGGGCATTCTGGTTGAAGTGACAATTTGTGAACAACAATGTCTATGTCTAAACCTGACATATCTTGATACGACCATGCAAACACATCCACATACTCTTCTATAAGCTTGACTAATCTCTGTCTGATGTCTGCATCAAGCATTGTACCAATCTTAACTTCTTTCTTCTCATTATCAGTGCCAAGATTAATCATCTCTACCTGCTCTTTATGTGGTTGGAGATCAGTGTACTCATACTCAACCATTCTTGCCAGTTCATTAGGAAACTCATAATCTTCCTCACCCTCATCTTCAACTTGGTAGATGGGTGAATTAAAGTTAGGAATGAAAGTAGTGTCATTGGATTCAACATGGTTTTGGATTATTCTGCATGTTTGAATGGTTTGATTTTATTAAAAGCACAAAGAAATGAAAAAGGAAAATGGTTTTTATAGTTTTGAAAGATTGCCATTTTTAAAAAAAGTAAAAGCAAAAAACAGTAAATGAAACAATGATAATATAACAAAATGTCTTCATTGATAATAATTTGAAAGCGCAAATGTGGCCCTACAAAATAGTCCAATAGCCTTAAGCAGAGCTATGGAATTTTGAAAACAACAAAAAGACAACAAATTACTTTGACTCGGGAATAATCTATGGGATCTCAATTTCCTTCCAATTGTCTAAAGTAGCATCACATTGAAACACCAGGTTGCTCAAATCTTCATCTTCATTATCATCATCAACAACATTGACTTGGAATCCTCCACTAACAAACACCTCTTGGATAGTCTTCGGACGTCTTTTGGAAAAAGTAGATGCTATTAGTTGGTTTGTAACCCAACCCATTGCGGTCCAGCTTCATCTTGACATCAATAATTTCTCCCTAGCCTTCGGGAATACCCTCTTCAATCATTGATCTTGTGCTCTTAGCAGATGCGAAGGATGGATTACCCTTACCCACAAGTTCCTCAACTTTTAAAAGGACAATGTTTGCTATCTCGAGGGCTTGGAAAGAAGTTTCTAAGGCGCCCTCATCAACCTCAATGTATCGGAACAAAGACAGATGGCTCACCATAAGGTCTTCCTCAGCATGAATAATCACCAATTTATCATCAACAACAAATTTCATCTTTTGGGGCAAGGTAGAGGTCACGGTGCCAGCAGCGTGAATCCATGGCCTTCCAAGAAAACAACTGTATGCGGGATTGATGTCCATGACTTGGAATGTGATATCAAACACATGTGGTCCAATCAAAATCGGCAGTTCCACCTCTCCAATCACTATTCTCCGTGAACTATCAAAAGCCTTAACAATCAAAGATGTTGACCTTGTCTCTCCCCCTTTGTAAGCTAGCTTAGCAAGCGTCCTCTTGGGTAAAACATTAATAGAGGAAACTGTGTCCATAAGGACTCTTGCTAAAGCATCATCCTGACATTTCACAGATACGTTCAACGCATGATTATGGTTCTGGCCTTCCCTCAGTAACTCTTCTCTGCTAAAACTGAGAGTGTTACAGGCTATAATATTGGCAATTACACTATCGAACTGGAAAACAGTAATGTCATGAGTGACATGGGCTTGGGCTAGTAGCTTCTGCAAGGCACTTCGGTTAGCTGGAGAACTCATTAGAAGAGATCGAATGGAGATCTTTGGAAGAGTTTGATGTAGTTGATCGATGACCTTGTAATCACTCTTCCTTATAATCCTTAAAAACTCAGCGTCTTCATCATTTGGAACCACTTCTTTATCTTTAGTGGGATCGATGGCAGGAGCCTCTTTTGGTGGAGCCTTATTGAATTGGGGGGTATGAATGCGACCACTGCGAGTCATTTTACTTGCCCCGGCTATATTGGTTATATCTGCATTAAAACCTTCAAACATTCTTTTTAAACAACCTTCCTAGATTATTGGTCAATCACAATCACATCATACTTCCAAGGTACTTCTTTGGTATCTTTGAAAGAGAACGGATTAGGCTTTTGAATAATCACAGGCTTCGGCTGAGTAACTGGCGAAACAACAACAGGCTCTGGAATATTGAATACTGGCTTTAGTAGATTGAAAACAATTGTTTTAGAACTTGACTCAGGCATGTTGAAAACAGGCAGTTTATCATTTGATTATGGAAGATTAAAGATAGGCTCGATCACATATACTTCATATTTCTTCAACCTGTTACTCCCTTGTAAGAACCCGTAATCAATCAGACTTTGAATGTCCCTTTAGGCTAACACACATCCCTTAGGACTGACAGCACAACCTTCATACTCTGCATGGAAAACCTTGACCAAACCTACCTCTACTAACTTTGCATGGAAAGCTAGAAGAGGGGTCTTAATTTCAGAAATATCAAGGATTAGAATTTCATCATATGCTTCGTCAATAACATTAATAGCCCCACGAGTGGGCAAAGGATTATTTTTGACGTTGGGTCCGAAATCACCAAATGATAAGATTTTCTTCTCCATTAGCTCTCTTACAATGTGTTTTAGAGCATAACAACCTTCTAGATCGTCGCCTGACGCGCCTTCATGGAACGGACAATGAGAATTGGGATTGTAGTGAGGTAGAAGAGGTTCGGGAGGTGGACCCAAAGACCTCGGAGTCACCAAACCTCTCTGTAACAATGAAGGGTACAATCCGGTATATGTGATAAGAATGAGAGGAATAAGAGGCCTATCACCCTGTCTTCTGTTGAGAACATTTTGACGGGGATCTTGAGTCCTTTGTTGTTGATAGGATGGAGCTGGGTTATTAGTTGGTGGAGCTTGAAATGGTTGATAAATGGGAACTGGTTGCACAGGCTGATACACATGAACTTGTTGATTAAATGAGGGAGTGACTCCTGCCACGTATGGTTGTTGGGCGAACTGAACTGGATAAGTTTGTTGTTGAACATAACTTTTTTGCTATTGTTGTTGTTTCCAAGACTAATTCTTTCTCCTAATAGACATTACTGCATTCGTTTCCCCTTCTTTCTTTTTGTGGAAACTTCTAGAAGAGTTCTTAGCATTAGTGTTGTTGGTGTTTAACCTGCCAGTTGCATTGGTCATTTTACCATTCTTCAAACCACGCTCTACCTTAACCCCCCACAACAACTATATCAGAGAAGCTAGCGGTCACACTTCTAACCATCCTCTCATAGAATTCTGGTCGTACACTGCCAACAAACCATTCAACTAATTTCTTCTCGGTCAAGGGTGGTTCCACTTGAGACGCGGTTTCTCTCCATTGTTGAGCGTATTCCTTGAATGAATCCAAGCTCTTCTTTGATATGCTCAACATTTTCCTTCTATCAGGGGATAGATCCATGCTATACTTATAATGTTTGATGAAATCATTTGACAAGTTTTGGAAACAGTGGATACAGGACTAATCTAAACTCAAATACCATTTGGAAGAAGCACCTTTCAAACTATTTTAGAAACAATGAATCATACGCTTGTCATTGTCAACATGGGCTGCCGTCTTCCTATAGTACATGATAATATGGTTCTTTAGGCAAGTGGCACCTTCATATTAATCAAAGTTTGGGGAAGACCAGATAGGTGTAAATTAGTAGTAGTAGTCACTACAGGCTGAGGATCTACTACTGTATTAACAATCTCGGAAACCACTATGGTTTGGGTATCCATCTTCACACGTATGACTTGTAACATTTCCATGATTTGCCCTACATTCCCACATAGGTCTTCAAGTTCATTGTTGACTCGCTCAATCTCTTGTTCTTGCTCAACCATCCTTCTTCGATCTTGAGCTTTGGTGTTGTATGGCTGTGGAGGACTCACTGTGGAAAACTGGAGACAAGACAACGAAATAAGCTAATGCAAGAGGAATGCACATGTGATGATATGAATGCATGAATGCAATGCAAATGCAATAAAAATATTTCAAGGAACTCAAAATTATATTTGCAAACATTATAAAAAGGGAGAACACAAATTTTGAATAACAAAAGGAGCTTCATTTCATTGATTTAAATTTGAAGTTTAAAAAGCAAGTTACACACTTTCAAAAGTCATACAAAATGGACAATACAAAGAAAAAGGAAACTAGAAGTCCAAAGTAAACTGATGAGAAGATCCATCTCCTCCTTGCAATCTCTTCGCAAGCCTTTCAACCTTCTCTTGCATATTGGCCTTCTCGAGGATGAGCTTGTCCACATACAACTTCCATGCAACTGAAGTTGGAGGAATGTCAGAACTAGCAATAGGTGCTGATGGTACGCTAGAGGAAAATAAATCCTCTCGCGCCTTCCTCTTCTTGGCAGACTCGTCTTCTTCCCTTTGTTTATGAAGCTTCTGAAGTTCTCCATTCTCATGATTGACGACTTGATAGTTGTTCTTCCAAGCATCCCTTTCTCATTTTGCTTTGGTTTGAGTGATCTTTAGCTTCTTCTTCTCACTCATAAAGATCAAGGTGGGATCTCTAATAGCTATGGGTAGAGGCTCATAATAGGGGTAGGGCATGTTCAGCTTGATAGCCCTAACTTGCACCAATTAGAGATAAGGTTCCAAAGCGACACAATAAAGCTTTCCTAATACAGTCATTCCTTTCCTATGCACGTGACGCCAAGCGTGCACGATTTTCTCTTTGAGCACTGGATTTTCACCTTCTTTGAAGAAAAGTCCCTCTAAATAGATGGTATTAGGTTTATCCTTATAGAATAACCAAGCTGTCGATGAGCTAGAACTAGATTGTAACTTATATATCCCTTCGTACCAAAAAGAGGTACATTGGGAAACTCACCACAACTGTCAATCATAGCCTCCCCTCCAAAAGTAGGATTATACCACTCAATGTTGGAATAAGTGAGTGACATAATCCTCTACGACCAAAGCAACCCTTCCTTAAGATCCCAAAAGGTAAATGACCGAGGCAAGTGTGAAATAAATCACTTGTAGAGCAAAGAGGTGCAACAAGTAATCATTCCTCCTCAAATGTCGGGATTGGATTCCCAAGTAAGAAGATCTTAATAGCATCAATATCAACAAAGTCATCAATATTGGGAAAGAGGAAAATTCCATAGATGAGTAGATCAAGGATGGCTTCAAAAGCATCTACACTTCTCTTGTCAGCATATTATTGAGCTTTCTCCATCAAAAACTTGGCAGGTAACTGTTGTACCCCAAAATTTGACCAACCATTTCTTGTACTTGGCTTACGTTTCATTTCATCTAGCACTTGCATCTGCATATCATTTAGGATTTTCATTTCTCGCATGTTGTGCATGTTATCAGTCAGAGTGATTTATCGACATTACAACCGCTTTGCTCGCGTTTCAAGCGATTCAAACCAGTTCAAGTGATGAGTTCTATGTCCAGATCGAGCGAAGTTGTTCTCTTCTCGGTGATTCAGTCTGTACTAATATTTTCGATTGTGTTTCGGTGGTTTCCATTTTTCCGTTTATTTTGCTGCATTTTTGTGATTTTATTTCTTTTTTTTGCTTTAATTTCCTTTTTAGAATATTTAAATAGAATTTTTATAGTTTCTAGAATTAGTTTTTATTAAGTTATATATAGAATTTAGAATTTAGAGTTTTTTTTTCTTATAGATTTGTTAGAAATAGTTTTTATAAAATATAGTCTTAGATTTTTATTAAATAGACTTAGTTAGAAATAGTTTTTCAATTAAAGTTTAAGAATTATTTTAGAATTATTAGCATTTAGAAATAGATTTAATTATTTGTTTGAGATTTTTTTAATTAACTTAGTTCTTAATTAGTTAGAATATTAGTCTTTAGATCAATTAGGATTTAGAATTTTAAGTTTAGTTTAGTTTTAATAGGTTTTAATTAGAATTAAAAGAGTTAGGATTAGTTTAGTTTTAATTAGATTTATAATTAATGGTTAGTTTAGAACTTAAATTATTTTTGATAATTAGAATTTTATTAGAATAGATTTTATTATTATATTAATAGGACTAATTTAATTTTATTATTAATAGTCAGAATTTTTAGAATGTAGGTTAATTAAGTAATTATATTAGTTAGGTTATTAGAACTTTATTTAGACTGGAATTTGCTTTAGTCATTATTAGGAGTTTAGTTAATCAGCATTTTATTAATTTAATCAGGATTAATGCAAGGCCACGTGTCATTCTATGGAATATATATACACTATAGATTGTTATCTACCTCAGATCCGCACGGAACCCTAGAATCCTCTTGCGTACTACTATTCATCTTCATCATCATCAACGCAGCTACCGCCGCCACTCTCACCATAACTTGCATTCATCTTCAACCTCTTCTCTATTTTCCTTCACAACCACCATTGTTGAAACCTGTAAACACCACCGTTTCATTTTCAAACCCATTCCCAGAAATCACCATACTCAACTGAATCCTTCATCATTCTCAGATTCAACCCACTAAACATCTTCAACCTAAGCTTCAAAGCCCTTTCAACCAACAATTCGCGAAACTTGTTCTTCGACACAAACCCTTGCAAACACAAAGATAAACAACACCCACTTCAATAACCCAGATTCGCCACCCTTCCAACTTCATCATTCTCCAAAACGCAAGAATCCATCCATTATTTCATCAATTTCTACAACCAAAACCCAGTTTTCATCTTCTTCAAACTTCAAAACACAATCCTTCTTCGAAAGTCATCCACCATCTCCTTCACAACTGAAACTCAACCCAGCAAAATTTTCCTCAAATCTATTAACCCTTCCTCACGAATCTCCCAGAAACCAAAACCCTCTGTCAAACCTACCCATAACCCCAACTCATGAAATATCCATCTTCATCATCGTTCAACCAGATAAATCTAATGCAAACCCATTCTTTCTCCGAACTCGCTTCAACAACTCAAACCAACGACCCAATTTTCTTCATCCCAACAACTCTTACCAACAAGAACAAAACCCTCAACACCCTCCATTTTCATCGCTCGCCGTTCTCCATTAACAACCCATTTTCTTCTCAAATAGAAACCCAATTGTGACAAACACTCCGGCAACCACCTTACCCTCTCCAAACCACAAATACCCATTTTCCATTACAAACCTCATCCCTTCTGAGAACCGCCATTACAAGATAAGCAGAGAGAATGAAAGGCGATTTCGGATTGATTTTAAAAGAGAGACATGATGGTGATAATCCCATGTTTGCTTGGTTTCGTTTGAAATTTTTTTAGGGTTGATTGTGGATCGTCAGACAAGAAGAAGAAGTGTGTTTGCTGCTTTTTGTTGTTTTTTTTAATTTAATTTATTTGTGTTGATCTTGGGCTTAAGCCCATATGGGCCGTGGTTCCTTCTTTTCACCCCCTCCTGTTTCTTTCTAATTTGTGTAAAGAAATTGTAATATATTTTATATAATCTATTTAGTTTTGTTAATATTATATTATGCTTATATATAACTTTATATTTTAGTAAAACAGATTGTAAATATACTACATATATTATTATTATTTAGATTTTCCTCTTTTATATATTTTCTTTTGGAAAATTTTATATTTTCTTAGAGTTTAGATTTCATGTTTCATTTCTTATTGGACTTTTTATTCTACTTTCATCTGTTTTGGTCGATGATGACACTTTCGTAATCCGTTACCAGTCAAATTATTGATGAATAATGTTGGATCCGAGACCACCTCCTTTATCTCCTCATTTCTTCTTCTTTTCGATTTTATTTTGACTTTCTTGGATCGATGAAGTCTTGTATTTGTAAGCGTTGGATTTATTAGAGTTGATAACCTTCCCGATTTCAAATCTATGGAAGATGACCATTTGGGTCATTTTCTCTACTTTGGGATTGCGATAGGCTACCTTCGATTAATCGACATTATGTTTGCGATTAAGACGAGATCCCACTGTTTTTGGTCTGTGCGACATGATTTAATTGGAGAATGATCCTCAATATCATTTCTCTATCTTTTCCTTAGCACGGATATCAATTACGCGACCTCCATAGTCTGACTTCCCTTATAAGTCGAGCTACGACGGTTTAGCGTCACATTGGACCCGATTCAATTCACTTTGACCCTTTCGAGCCGTATTTCGAAACATCATCATCAAGGATCAAATAGGAGATTGGAAGCTTGGATCAAAGCTTACATGCAATTTCAAGGGTCAACGCAACCACTCCGTTCGGTAAATTTCCCTAATTCAATCTTTTAATCAACCGCGATGAGTGTTGTGAGCTGTTAGCGTTAGATAGTAGGAAATGATGAGTGGGGAACTTCTTCTCACTTCGTCTAGAGTGTTTAGCGTATGCCCTATGGGCGATATGCGACGCATTCGCTCCTACGTCTTAGGATTTAGCGTGTAAGTCCCATTCCGATTCCTTTCTCTCGCCTCCGTGCGATTGAGATCCTTTTCTCTCGCCCCCGTGCGATCGAGATTCCCTTCTCTCTTGCCTCCGTGCAATCGATACCGTTTTTCCTGTAGTAAGCCGAACTACGGCTGCTCTGATTTCTCATGCTAGATGAGAATACATAGGCACAGGATTACGATGATCATGGCGATCACTTTTCTTTCTTTCTCACCTTTTAGGCTTCCATACCTTTTAACCCAGGACATGCTACATCCGTTCTACCGCAAACAGGTAATACCTAAGTCTCCAATGGTCGAGCAGCAATACACCTAACTTCTAGAATGCGTACACTAGTACCATCTACCCAGACCTTTTCTCTCGCCCCTGTGTGATCGAGAACACCCTGTTTTCCCGTAGTTAGCCCAAACTACGTTTGCTCTGATTTTTCTCATACCAGACGAGGATACGTAGGCACAAGACGGTGAAGTATTGGCGAGCAACCTTCCCCTCCTTCACCTGTAGTTTTTCGAACTACGTTGACTCTGACTTTCCCATTGCACAAGGGAATACGTAGGCATAGAGCGACAATGCTCTATCGAGTCTCTTTTCTTTTCTTTTGTCCTCGTGAGCCAGCCTTTTGATAGATTAACACCCTTTTAGATAGACAACAAGCATGGATCCCATTGAGTACAACGGATGTGAGGGGTGCTCATACCTTCCCCTTGCGTAACCGACTCCCGAACCCAAGATTTGGTTACGATAACCTGTCTTTTCCCTTTTTCGTAGGTTTTCTCTGATCGTTTCCTTTCCCTCTCTTTGGGATAAATAACGAATGGTGGCGACTCTTCTGTATTTGCCGACCCCCTCTTCACAGCGATGCAACAGCAACTCAAGGAGTCCTCCTTTAGTGGTCATATGAGCCTTGATATCTGACAACCTTAGATGGGTAGCCTCTGCAATATCTTGTCCTCTAGGAATATTCTCCAAACCTGAGAAAGGAGCTTGAGAAGTAATAGGAAGTCCAACCAAAGAAGAATACTCCTCCAACATGGGCATCAACTGATAGTTGGGGAATATAAAGCAATGGTATAATAGATTATAAAACTGCACAAGTGTAGAGAGAATTCCATCGACCATATTGAGCTTCAATAGAGATAAGATCTTTCCATACCTATCCTTGAAAGCTAAAGGGTGTTCAACCAAACCTCCTAGTTTCCTTAAGTATTCCAACTTTGGGTTTTTGAAAGTGTATTTCTGGGTTCTTCTCCTTCCAAAATGCATCCTATAATGTTTGCGAAACAACTCTAAGTTCCTTGAAGAGTTAGAAAAGGGGATAAAGAAGGATTTATGAACAATATACTTAGGCTCGTGGATAAAGAAGGGGATAAAGAAAAAGACCCTTCCTTTGGATTTATGAACAAAAGGGGATAAAGAAGGGTGAAGGCTAGCAAGCTAACATCACTTGGGGATAACTTAAAAAAGTTAAAGTAAGCGTGAGCAATATGAACGAACATGGATGAGATGAACAAAGATGATATTCAAACATGATATCAATTATAAATGACAAAGGTAACATTTTAACATGATGCTAATAAAGGGAAAACATATGAGATATGACTAAGTTAACATGAACAGGGTAACAACCAAATATATGAAAGTAGATGTGACAATCTCCAAGAAATAACAAAGTCATAAACAAATCATGGTAACAACCAAGGTAAAGATAAATGTGACAACATCTAAATAAGACTTAACAAAGTCATGGGAAAAACATGGTAACCACCAAAGCATGAAGGTATATGTGACAACATCTAAGACTTAACAAAGTCAAAAACATATCAAAGGTAACAACCAATGATGGCATACAAGCATGGATGATAAAGAACAAAGCATACATGTGGCATGGTTCTAACAGGACCAAAGTAACATCATAAGCATCATGGATATAAACAAGGATTCAAGTCAATTATGGATATAACAATATCAAGTATGGATTCAAGTTAACATGGATATAACAATATCAACATGGTATCATGGATGACAAGTTCAAGGTTAAGACATGGATTAGGGTTTACTAACACCACTTAATCAAGAATACAAAACAAACAAGGACAAGTTGTAACAAAACTTAATCATGAATAAAATTTAAAACATTCAAACACGGATAAGTTATGACAAAACTTAAATATGGGTCTAATGTACAAGTTCAAATAATCATGGATAAGTCATAACAATACTTAAACATGGATACAATTCAAGAGTTCAAACAAGCATGGATAAGTCATAAGAATACTTAAACATGGATACAATTTCAAACAATCACGGATAAGTCATAAAAATATTTAAACATGTATACTATTGAAAACATGGTTCAAAACATCAAGGTAACAACCAAAGGTACATGTTAAGGTTCACGGTGATCACATTCAATGGTTAAAACATCACAAAGGTTTAAACAGGTAAGCATACAAGTTAGGAATCATGTAAAGAAATGTTATCAAAGCTTAATACATTTATGAACGCATGGTCAAAGGTAAAAAATCACAAGGGCATACATGCACTCAAGAGTTCAACAAGGCATGAAAGAATCAAAAGTTCCATGGAAAAGGTTAAAAGAAATTTTTTACAACCATGCATGGAAGAAACAAGTCATTTACACATGAAAATGTAAGCATTAAAATACTCAAAACTTTGGCAAAGCTCAAAGAAACATGTTGTCAATTTGACACAAGGTTTATACATGGTGTATGTTGCACCCCAAAATTTGCCCAACCTTTTCCTTCTTGTTTTTGCATTAGCATAACATCATCATAGCATTATCATAGGATTGCATTAGCATTTACGCAGGGGATCAAGTGTGATATACATCAAGAGAGGCCTATCTAGAGGTTTTATTCGAGCTTGAGGAATCACTAAAGTCACCAGGAAGTGGTTCACGCCCTTGAGAAGTTCAGATGCTTGTGTGGGGTTCATCCCCTGACTTAGAGGCCAACTGAAGATTATCAATGAGTTGGAAAACTATGATTACAGGTCATAAAATTACAAGTCAAGTTCAATACTTTGCATAACTCAAATGGACTTTTTTCCAACGTGAGAGTTTCTCCGAATGGCGTCATTGGGTTAACTAAACCTTAAGGTTTTAATGGGTTAGCTCATGGTGGAAGTTTGATGAAAGTGATTTTGGTGAAAACATGTGAAATGGCCTAGTTTGGTATTTTGTCAACATTTAACCAAACCAATCCATATTTGTACTCATTTTGAATGGAAATCATGTTTTAAGAACAATGACATTATTACATTTTTCATTTGAGGATTTTATCATGAGCTATTTCGAGATTTCTTACAATTCAAGTAACATAATGGATCTTAGGCTTGGGCTTAGAAACAAGGAACTATTGTGGGCCTTAAACCTTCCTTACGATGCAAGGAATATAAAAACTAAAAATCAAGGCAATTGAGCTTCCTCTTCCATCATTTTTCTATTTTCCCACACTTTCACATATTTGAATTTCCATTTTTTCAATCTTTTTTTTCTCTCCATTTTTTTGTTCCTTTCTCATTACCAATCAATTCCATAATATTCATATACTTGATTCCTCATTTTTTTTTGGAGAAAATTGGAGCAAGAACAAGCTTATAGTAATTGGAAAAAGTGGTGTTCATGTCAAAATCGAATTCTGTTTTCCACTTCGTTTCAAGCCATTTCTTTGATCCTAATATCTCTACCAAGAATTATTGAAGGTTTCTACACATTTTCCCAAGAAAATTCGTGCTCCATTAAAGCTCCATAATTCATTTTTCAAAGGTATAAAGAATTCAACATAACTCATGATTTATGAGTCTTTCTTGCATTATTGTTGTTGCATTACATTGCTCTCATCTCCTACATGGATTCTAGTACAAAAAAGATGGTTTTTATGGCAATTTGATGTTCTTGAAAGTTTGATATTCGTATACGGTTTTTGAGTTAGAGGCAATTTCAATGAAAACTAAGGGTATATTTGGATTCCTCTCGAAAAATCCCACAAGTTTCATCTAAAAATTATTGGATTTGGTTGAGAAACGAGGGAGATATGGACCTTTGAAAATTTCCGACCAAACCCCCTCCATTGCTGCATTTTTCGTTCAGCCTTCATCCAAGGAAGAAGACGATCCGTAGACCGTCGGATCTCGTCCAAGATGTGGACTTTTTTCCACTCATCCAAGGGCTCCACGCGCCGCCACGTCACCCCCACCAAAACGCAGCCGTTTTGGCTTGCTAAGGGGACCGAGTGCTCCCCTGTTCGAGTCCCAGCTGTGACAATTCTGATTTATTGCATTTATATTACTTGTTTCTCACATTTATATGCTTTCATGTATTTTCTTTTATTTTTCTGTTTTATATGCTGACTTCAAATAATCATAAAAAATAGGAAAATTAGTCTTTTTGATCCCCATTTTTTTGTGCTGAATCTTTAAGATGTCTATGATTTAATAAAATTAGAATCACGATTTTATCATGTTCTGACATTTTATTAGAATTTTTTACATTTGGGTCGTCATAAAAAGGCCAATGCTGGTGTTATCATGTTGTGAATTTTCTTTGACCCATCAAAATTACATATTTTGGCCTAACCTTTTGCAGGGATCTCATACACATGTTGAGGTATTGTGATATATTTTTGTGAGAATTTTATTGTACCATTTTAATTGGTTTTGGATGCTTTCTTTAACATGCTCCATTTTAACCTTTCTTTTGGTATACATGACATAGTTTCAACTTGTTTGGCCATTTCTCCTTGGATATTTTTGTTGTATCTCTCACTCCTGGTTCGTGGCTTGATGTAGGGAATTGGAGATTTTTATTTGAATTTTGTTTAGCACCATTTACTATTTTTCTTATATTTTTGTATTCGGACTTGTAATTTGGACTTTCGAACGGACCTCGGTTTTATTTTGGCTCCAACGGCCTCGATTTGTTTGTGTGGTGAATGCTAGGGTTCCTATTCCTCATTATAGACATTATATATGATGTGTAGATCATTGATTGGGTGGTTTTATCATACATAATTGCCCATTAGGTTCCATATTTCCATGATAGCGCGTTATGATTCCAAATCGTAGTATACGTATGTCATTCGTAGGTTTTATTGCCTCGTATCACTTTATAATCACTTGTGGCCAAGATTGTATGTTTAGAATAGGACATTTTCCATTCATTATGGACTTGAGGTTGAGATGACTTGCTCCCTCACTTGCGTTCCATGTTTACTGTTATGAATCCGCATTTCCTGTATGTTGTTTATTTCATCTGTTTTCTGTTACTTCCTTTGCCTTTCCCTTAGGATCCCCATTCTTCCTTGTTCAAGGTAGAATGTGATAGACACTAGGATTTGCAACCATGTATGACAACATTAGGGTAGTTTTCCCCTTTGCGAACTTCAACCTTAGGACGAACTTGGCATGATAACGTTAGGAATAAACTAGTCTCCCCGTAGTAAGCCGAACTACGGCTGCTCTGATCTTTCATACCAGATGAAAGTACGTAGGCACGAGATGCGATATATCGGCGAGAAAACTTTCCCCTTTTCTTAGGTCGTAGTTAGGCGAACTACGTTGACTCTGATTTCTCGTTCCAGACGGGAATACGTAGGCATAAAGTGTGATACTTTGCCGAGTCACTTTTCTTTTATTCTGTCCTTAAGCCTTTAGCTAGATAGTATTAATCAACCCTTTTAGATAAACAATTAAGCGTGGATCCCATCGATTACGATGGACGTGAGGGGTGCTAATACCTTCCCCTTGCGTAACCGACTCCCGAATCCAGGACTTGGTTGCGATGACCATTCCTTTTCCCTCTTTTCGTTAGGTTTTCTCTGAGCATTTCCTTTCCCTCCTTTGGAATAAATAACGCAAGGTGGCGTCTCTTCTGTTATGCCGGCGTCGATTTTCGCAGTAGCGACAGTGTATTATGTTCACAAGAGTCAATATGCATAATTAGAATCAAGGAACAAGTCAAAAACATCATTTAAGGACTTAAAGAAAACCTAAAAATGTGTCTATCTTTAACTATACAAAAATGTGTGGAAAATGAATATTTTTTTTGTGAAATTTTAAAATGTATTCATAAAATAGGCACAGTGAAGAATAAGTGTGCAAAAAATGAAGTCAAAACAACGTGTAGTTTAGGAGTTATGATTGGAAAAAGTTTTGAAAAGCAATGAAAATACAAGATGCTAAAAAATAATGGGAAGGGTCTTCCAAGGGCTTGAACACTCGCCCTCTATGTTGTAGGTAAAAGGAATTACCACTGGGCCGATTGCTTGGCCCATTCAGATAGCGCTTTCAATGTATTGTATATTAAAAATGCATTAGAAAAAAACAAAAACAAACAAAAGGAACTGGGGCGAGGGGGGTTCGAACCCCAGTTCCTATGGTCAAAAACATCATAAACACGCATGCACTAGCCATTGGGGTGGCGATACTTCCATCAATTAAGATGGAAACACTTAATTATATATTAAACACACATGAAAGTGCATTCTGGCCACGTCATCATCTTCTCCAACAACACACACCCTCTCTCTCTTTCTCTTCGTGCCCTAACCTTCTCCTCTATTTTTTCAGAACTTCCACCATTAATATCTCCTTTATCTCTCAATCATTTTTAAAAGTGTAAAAACCAAATTTCATCTAATTTTCACAAGGAATCCATTGGTATAACTTTTAGAACCTAACACTCAATGTACAATGCACACGAAGGCCAAGAGCAGAAGTAAATCCCTAAGTTTCTAACATTGTAACTTCACATATTAACATGATATAAAGCAACCAAGCATAGGAACATATCGAGCACAAACGAGACTACATTTTTGCATCAGAAATTATTCAAGAATGATGCATGAAACAAGAGCTTCAAGTTGAAAAAACCATACCTATTGGAGTTGAGTCCAATGTTCCTTCTTAATAGCTACAAAAACAAGATAAATATTCCAATGACCTCCTTGATCCTTGGAGATAATGCTGGAATGCAGAGTTTGATCAGAAATTGCTTGTATCCTTCTACACGAGTCCTTTTGCAAATATGGAAGTGAAGATAGTATATGATGATAGAGGTGATACATAAATGGTTTAAGGGTTTGAATGAGTTATTTATGATGTGTAGAAGAGGTTTGGATGATTGGAAGGAATGTGTTGCACCCCAAAATTTGACCAACATTTATTTACCCAGCAAGAGTTGTATGAGACTTTGAAGCTAGCCAAGAAAGTTGTTCAAGTGTTCAAGGATTGATATCTTTGTCAGAGAACTCAAAGAGATCCTCAGAGAGATTGGTTGAAACCAAGGTTGTGTGTCTCATAACTTGAGAGTTGTGGGAGCTCCTCAGATGATTCTGAGACTATGAGGATGGACTTGAAGCTTTGAGAGAGCTTATGAGATGTCTTTAAAGCCATCATGAGACCTAAAGAGGTCATTGTACAAGGATTCAGAAGATTCAGCCATGAGTGGTGGAATTAGGGTTTGACTAGGTCAACCCTAGGTCAACTGATGATTTGGAGAGGGTTGAGACCTAATCCAAGAGCCATGTGATCATGGAATGATGCATTGAGATGCTATAAGGATGATTACTAGACCAAATCATCATGATTGAGGAGTTTGAGAAGTTTTAAGCTAGGGTTTCTAAGGATTGACAGTGTAAAATCCCCTAGTTTGATCCCTATCTTCAAGGCAGTTTAGCTCAATATGTGATTGTCATCTCATCTTCCCCATAACATGAATGTTGTAGAGCTTGTTCTTAGCTTTAATTTGAGTACTAGAAGTCCTTGATAGGATTTGTAGAGCTCAAGTTATGGCTTTGACAAGTTACAGGTCATCTGAGGTATGTGAATCTGGGTCCTTGAAAGTCACCCAACTTGCATCCAACCTTTGCCCTAGTAGGATGATTCCTATGAATTCTTGGTCAACATGAATGTTGTAGAGAATCTTCTTAGATTTCTAGAGAGTACTAGAAGTCCTTGATAGGATTTGTAGAACTCAACTTATGGCTTTGGCAAGTCAAGGGCATTTTGGTCATTTGGAGGTTATAGGTCATTTCAAGCATAAGGCCATATCTCCTACTTCCAAGCTTCAAATGGAAAAATCTTCAACATCAAACTTTCTTAGAATGAGGTTTTAAGGCTAGTAGGGAGGTCATGAGATGTTGAAAAGGCTTGTATCAAAAAGTGATGAAAATGGCCTAAAATGGAGGCATAAGTTAAATAAGTTGAAATTGAAAATTGGAAATCACAAGTTATACATCCAAACCATGTCATATAATAGGTCATTTTGACTCCAAAGGACATTCTAAGAACAATGGTTCAGCCACAATTTTGATTTGAGGCCTAGATCATAGGGATGATTTGGAAATGGCTTGCTTGCATCTTAAGGCACCAAAGCAAAACATGAAAAAACTCAATAAACAAGTTAGTTATGCATTGCAACATATCATACATCTCATGTGGGGAGAATTTCAAGTCAGAATTGGTGGTTACAAGGACTATGGCATGAGATAGCATATGGTGAGAAGTGAAATCAAAATGTCATGACATGAGATTTCCATTTTCTCATTGGAAGGTCCTAGATGGTTCTAGATGATTCTAAACCACTCTATATAACATGTATAACTTGCTCAGATGCAAGGTTGGTGAGAATTGAGTGAGAGAGGAGAGATTGCATTATGAAATTTCCATTGAAGATCAAGAATCGGTTCCATTGATTCACTTCATTTCCATCCCTTTCTTCAATTGGAGCACATTCCATATGGATCACTGAGGGTGTGCAGATCAAATTGGGGGCAATTCCATTGATGAATCGTGTATGAGCTTTTGGATTTTCACCTCTGCAACTCAAGATCGGTTTCCAAGAATCAAGCAGTTTCAACCCTTCTTTTTGGATACAGAAGCAAGAATACTACTCAGTGAAGGAATTGGGAAAGATTGAAGGTCTGAATTGGAGGTTTCGTGCACCTGTTCATCCCAATTACACAGGTTTGTAACTTTCTCTCTACACTCTAATTTAAGTGCTATTAGATAGAATTAATAGGTTAGAATGGTTAAGGATAACTAGGAGATCATTTCTGGAGAGTTTGAAGAGATTTGGTGATGATTTTTGCAATGGCAAGATTTCTGTGTGGACCAAGAACTCACTGAATATTGGGGGATAATCTTAGTTTGATAGCAAGAAGTGCTCAGGGAAACATGGTGATGAGATTAGGACCTTTAATTTTGAGAATTGCTAAGATTGGTTCTTGATCAGTTATTTGAAGTTGCGATCGGGTTTTAGGTTTGAGAGAGTTTCAATGAGTTCTGATGCCATGGCTAGATCCCTGGTGAAATTTGGAGCAATCTAGGGTTTTTAATTGTTGCATTTGGTGAGGTATTAATAGAATCCGAGTTGAGGAAGATGAGGGTTTGAAGCTCTGTTCCATGGCCGTTTCCCTCCAATTCATGGCTGGAGGAAGAAGATGAGTTCCATGCCCTTAGATCAAGCAAGACTGGTTGACTAGAGTTAAATCCAACGGCTCGTGTTTAATTTCAACTTGAGGAGGGAAATTCTGAGAAGCATGAAACGCGGGCGTTTCATTTAAGTTTGGTCATGGGCTTAAGTGGAATTTGATGTCCACACCCCCTTCGCGAGGCCCACTCAATTTTGAACTGAAAATCATTGCTATTTGCACCGTTCTCTTTTCATTTTCTTTATGTTTTATTAATTGATTTTCTGAGTGGATTTTGGGCTTAGCGTGTTACTATCTGTACCCCCCAGTCCTGGCCCATACGCGTATTACACTGCATCTAGTTACTATCTGCACCATATCTCTTCATATTTCATTTTATTTTCTTCCATTTTATTTCAAAATTTGAAAATTCATATCAATTTGAAAATTAATGATTTTTTAATGGAATTTTTTTCTCCCATTTCATGTTAATGTCTAGAAAATTATCAAATAAAAATATTTTCATTTCATGCATGTTTAGTATTTTTTGTGTATTTTCTACTTTTATTGCATTTTATTTCTTTTATGTTGATCCATGAATTTGTAGAATTTTGTTTAGGTAGTTCCCTTAACATTTTTAGGCCATTATTTTTAGGATAGTTATATATAAGCTTTATATTCCCATTGGATTTATTCCATAATTTTGTGATGAATTTTAGGTTAGTTTTGATTAGATGACATTAGGTTGTGTAGAATTAGGTTAATCCTTAACATAGGTCCACAATAACATTAGAATTTTGGGTTTCTAAGTCAAGATAGGTATTGGGGCATATAAGGGTAGGTATGTAGGATCCCTTAGAAATTATATTAGGTTTTAATATAGTAGTATACTATTTTTAGATGATTTTTGTAGTTGATGATTGTTTGTGTTGCCCTTGTGGGCTTGTATTTTTGTTTGCTTTGCTTTGTGGGCTTGGGAAGCTTGGTATTGCTTGGTTTTGTTCTGAGGAGCATTGAGGAGCATAGTAGGAGCATTGAGGAGAATTGAGGAGCTTGAGAGCTTGATCTTATTTGTTTTGTTGATTGTTTTAGGGTTAGGGATTAGGAAGAGTTTAGACCTAGTTAAGTTCTTTCTTAAACATGGATGGTATCTTTCACCTCCATTCCTCCCTATGATTCAAAGTCCTTCCATGGCATACACCTCTCTCCTTTGGAGGGATAAGTGATTGTACCTAGGAAGTGGAACTTTTGAGGGGACCATTCCTTTGATGTTGAACCCTTATAGGTCACCTTTGGTGGTCAATAAGCAGTTCAATATCCCCAGCTTATCCAGTAAGTGATTTCCTCTGGTTTGATTATCTTGAGAGATATTGAGCTTGAGTTTGAAGATGAAGACTCCATTGAAGAGTATGGAAGAAGATGAATCCTTGAGCATTGCCATTCCAGCTGAAGCTTGAAGAGCAACAAGAGCAAGTTGATACTTGAAGACCCCTGATTGATAGTGAAGCTTGAAGGTGGAGCTGATCAAGGAGCTGAAGCTCAGAGAAGATAAGTTGAAACTTATGTTGAAATGTTGAAACCTGGAAAAGCAAATTGATATTTGTCAAGAGTGATGGAAGTCTGAAGACTGAATTGCTGTTGGAAGAGCTGAAGCTTGAAGTTGAGAGAGGAGTTGATCTGCTTTCTTTTATTTTTCTTTGTTGTATTGATGTGTTTTGTTTGAATTGCTTGATGCATTAGAATAAGTCCATATCTAGAATAGGTAGAATCTAGGAGCATGATTGCACTAGAGGTTGAGTTTCTCCCTCTGCTTGTACTGTTACTGTATGGCTTTGCTTGCGGGTATTCGGTAGAGCCTAGCTCCCTTGCCCATGTGGTTTGTTTGCCTGATGGCATTTTATTTCATTCTCTTCTGTATGATTGCAGTTTACTGTTTTGCTTGATAGCATGTTGTTTATATTTCAGTATGATTACTATTATCCATTCTGGCTTGAGGTTGAGATGAGCTTGTGGAGGCAGAAGCCCCACACACATTTCCTCCCTCACTTGCATTGCATGCATTTTACTGTTAAGCCGATGCTTCGTCTGTTTTGGTGTATCATTGACATGATCCCTTAGGACTCTCATTTCCTTTGATAAGGAATTGATGATAGAACTTTAGGTTGAAACCTATGCATGACAACTTATAGGAGTTCCCTGTTCTAACCTCAACCATAGGATGAATCCATGGCATGATAACAGTAGGACTTGATGGTCTCCCTCCTAGTTGGGCCTGTTCTCTTCTCATTTTAAAACAGTTTAAGATACAGTAATCATGAATGATTTATTTCGTACGTTACGAGCCTTAAGCTATCTGAGAAAGGATTGTGGGAGAGTTTCTTTTCCACAGTCTGGATGTTTAGTATGGTACCCTTTGGGTGACATGCGACGCATTCACTCTCAGGTCATAGTCTCTAGTGCGGTTGAAATCGCAAACACAATAAAAAACATTTCTTTCGTAAAAGACAGGAAATAAACCGTAGTGTCCTGAACTACGTAAGCTCTGATCTCTCATACCTGTTGAGAGTACGTAGGCACAATACTGATGTATTGGCGAGCTACCTTCCCCCATAACCCGTCGTAGGTCGAACTACGTTGACTCTGATTTCTCATTCTCTGATGAGAATACGTAGGCATAAAGTGCGACGCTTTGCCGAGTCATTTTTCTTTTCTTTTTTAGCCAGCCTTGATAGGTAGATAGATAAAACCAACCCGTCCAAGTAAACACAACAAGCGTGGATCCCGTCGAGTACGACGGACGTGAGGGGTGCTAATACCTTCCCCTTGCGTAACCGACTCCCAAACCCAGACAATGGTTGCGACGACCTTGTCTTACCCTTCTTCGTCAGGTTTCTCCGATCGTTTCCTTTCCCGCTCTGAGGGATAAATAACGAAAGGTGGCGACTCTTCTGTTGTGTCGGTACCTTATTTTCGCGCAAGCGACAGCTGGCGACTCTGCTGGGGATCGAACCCAGAATCTCTGGTTCTCCGGTTCCCTATGCGAGTCAATCCTAGCGCTTGTATGTTTACTTGTTGGGTTGCGTTTATTTATCGCATTTTACTTCTCGCACTTTATTTCCCGCATTTTATTTTCAGTATAATATGATTATCTGTGCTGTTGTGGGATGTGAGTTCTGATGAGTGAGAAGCCAGACCCAGACTTGAGTGCACTATAGACTTAGAGTGGAAATTAGTGGGCGCGTGCTTGCTTTGCAGGCACTAGTGTCTCATGAAATCCACGCTCAGACGAGGTTCATCCGGTTGGCTTCTCTTTCAACCCTTTGGGTTGAGACGGTTGCTGGTTTGGTGGATTGTCGACTCTGGGGACCGATCATTTGTGATTCAGCCGAGTGAGGCCGCTTCATGAGCTGGTGATGCCACACCTTCTGGGTATCGTATCACCCCTCTTGAATGTCTGTGACGCTGATGAACGCATAGGATGCCAAACTTGAGTCAGTTTAGGGCCATACCTGTGAGCAGGGTTGGGTTTATTGCAGGAAACCGTGACCTTCAGACTACCTGGTTTTCTTGACAGTGAATCAGTTTTGTTGGTACCGGGGTTTCTCAGTTGCAGATTTGTCTGTTCTTGATAGAGCAGGTTTTGATCAGAGGATCTTGTCATCAGATGTTGTTTGTTCTTGATAGGGCAGATTTTTGGGGTCTGAAGATCTCATCAACAGGTGTTGTTTGTTCTTGATAGAGCAGATTTTTGATTGGGGTCTGAAGATCTCATCAGCGGATGTATGTTTGTTCTTGATAGAGCAGATTTTTGATTGGGGTCTGAAGACCTCATCAGCAGATATTTCTTGATCCTACATCAGAGGTCCTTATTATCAGACATTTGTTCTTGACAGAGCAGAATTATGATCCTATGTATATGGTCCTATCAGATGGTTGTTCTTGGCAGATCAGATTTGTGGTCCTACACCGGGGTTTCCTCCTTATCAGTGGTTGTTGATACAGGATCTCCAAAGCACCAGTTGCCTTGGCCTCTTATTGCATGATTGCATTTTGCATTAGTTTGCATATTCATTTGCATTTCATTAACGTGTGTCTGTGTTGCAGGTACCGTTTCCCCCGATCCAGGATTTCTTGCCTCCTATTGTATTGTTATGAGATGTCTGAGGAAAATTGTGGCTTACAAGTTCCCTGCCCCCGATATGGTTAAGTTGACTGGTTTGATAGCTCTAGCAGATGATTCTGTGAGGGATGAGTTCAGAAAGTCTTACGGCAGGTTGCTCAGTTTGGTTCATAAACCCTCTGCATTCGAGGTGAATGGGTTGCACGCTCTGCTGCAGTTCTACGACCCTCCGCTGAGATGTTTCACTTTCCAGGATTTTGTTCTTGCACCCACGCTGGAAGAATATGCCGATTTGCTAGGGGTGTGTCGCTACTGCGAAAATCGGCGCCGGCTGAACAGAAGAGTCGCCACCGTGCGTTATTTATCCCAACGGAGGGAAAGGGAACGCTCGAAGTAAACCTCGCAAAAAACGGGAAAGGTATGGTCATCGCAACCAAAACCTGGATTCGGGAGTCGGTTACGCAAGGGGAAGATATTAACACCCCTCACGTCCGTCGTACTCGACGGGATCCACGCTTGTTTTCGGGTATGGATTGTTATTCTATCTACACTAAGGGTTAAGGGTTAAAAAGAAAAGAAAATGACTCGGCAAAGTATCTCACTTTATGCCTACGTATTCCCGTCTGGAACGAGAAATCAGAGTCAACGTAGTTCGCCTACCTACGGGAAAGGAGGGGAAGGTTGCTCGCTAGGATATCGCATCCTATGCCTACGTACTTTCATACAGCATGAAAGATCAGAGCAAACGTAGTTCGGGCCACGTACGACACAAGTCTGTCTTGATTGTTTTTATTCCTTCTGAAAAAGGGTTTTCCTGATTAGCAGTTCAAGCGGACAAAAATGACGTTTTGATGAGTTCACATTCTTTTACGGAAGAAGTGTCTTTTATTGTGTTTGGAATATTGTTGTGTTTTTCTGTTTGTTTGGAGAAAGAAAAGACAGAACTCTAACCTACAGTTGAAAAGGGAATTAAACTATCCTAATGTTGTCATGCATGGGTTAAGACCTAATATCTATCATGCTCCTCTCTTGCGCAGAGAGAAACAGAGATCCTAAGGGATAAACGGAAACAGAAACAATAGCATATATACAATAAAGCAGTAAAATGCATGGATGCAACAATACAAGCAAGGCAAGGGAGTCCCACTCAACCTCGAACCTAGAAAACAACAGGCAAAAGTGAACAAGGTTCACTTTCAACCTAACAGGTTAAACAACAAGCAATACAGTCAGGGAAATTCAAACAATACATCAAGAATTATTAACAGCCAAAATAAACAGCAAAAGCAGTCTTCATCAACATCTGTCTTCAAGTCCTCTTCAAACATCTACAGGCTTCAAGCAAGCATCAGTCTTTATCTTCACAGCCTTCAAGCAAGGTATTTATCATCAGTCTTCAGGGCTTTTCTTCAAGTCCCAATCTCCCAGCTGAGGAACCAATCACAAGAATGAACTGGGGTGTTAAGCAATTAGTTGACCACCAAAGGTGGCAAACAGACTGCTAACAATACATAAAATATTTCTCTCAAGAGTTCTATCTCTTAGACACTATCACCAAGCCTTCCAAAGGAAGGGGGTGAATTTCTTAGAGAGACTCTGCATCATAGAGAGGGATGGAGGCAAACAAGACCTTCCATGTTTGTGAATCAAGTTTTCTACTCTAGAGCTCTGCCTAACTCCTAAATCCTATAACCTTCAACAGCTGCCAGCAAGAGATACTCCTCCTCAACTCTGGAAATTGGTCTACATTCTCTTTGATCTCCAATGGGCTTCATCAGCACAGTCTTCAGCTCAAACCCCAAGCCCCAAACAAGCCCAATACCCCACACAGTCAAATAATAACCCTAGAGAGGGCACACCACACAATCAATCCAATACAAGCAATATACTAATAGTGATAGTAGAATAGGGGAAGCCTAGTAATTTCTAAGGGATTTATTA
The DNA here is from genome assembly GCA_963859935.3 of Lathyrus sativus. Taxonomy (NCBI): domain Eukaryota; kingdom Viridiplantae; phylum Streptophyta; class Magnoliopsida; order Fabales; family Fabaceae; genus Lathyrus; species Lathyrus sativus. Next base: position 99,520,963 of record OZ012739.1, on the reverse strand, counting down.
TCTACCCATAATACCCCTATAGTCCCATACCCCAAAATTCAATCTACAACTCCTAAAAGAAATGATTTATTACACCTATGTTATCTCTAAACCCTAGTTTTGATTCTCCTAATCACACCTAAACAAATCATCTAAAAATTAGTCCTAAAATCATGAATTAAATCTTATATACAAGCTAAAGTTCTATGTGAAATACCCTAAAAAGAATGGGTCCTAAATCTAAAAGCATCTAACTAAACTAAAATCAACAATATCAAGTATTAAACTAAACATCATTTAAACCTATTTAAAAGAAAAATATACTAAAAATGCAAAAATAAAATAAAATGCTGATTTTATTATATGACAATTTTCTTAACAAAAATATGAAAAAGATGCAAAAACAACCATTTAAAAATATTCAATTTTCAATTTGTTATGATTTTTTAAAGAAATAAAAAAAATTGAATGAAACTAATATGAATTAAATGGGGTAGGGGTGCAGTTAGTAATTATTTCAGTTAAAAATGAATGATGGGCCCAGACTGGGGGGCGCGCATAGCAAAGCTCGTCTGGGCCCAGTTGATCAGAAAACACAACAATAAAATAAAAAAGGGAAAACGGTGCAATTAGTAAAAATAATAGTTCAATCATGCTTGGGCCTTGGCGAACGGGGGTGTGGAAAGAAGGTTGATCCAAGCCCAGGGATTCTTAAGTGAAACGCTGAGTTTCACTTACTCAGCATTTCCCTCCATTTCTTCAATTAAATGCAGTGCGTTGGATTAAAATCTAAGTCAAAGTCTCCATTGCCATCCAACGGTATCCCTCCATCGTCTTCCTCATGAAACCCTAGAACCAGAAAATCCCTCTCCCATGCACTAACCTTCATCACCTCTGTTCTCCCTCAATTCTTGATGAAATCTCACGATGTAAAGATCAAAAATGATCTACATCCTTCCCTCTACAAAACCATGGCTCCAGTTACCTCCAAAACTCACCCCAGCATCAAACCCGATAGGTAGAAAGCATTGGCTCCACCATTTTACACTGATATCCATCTTGATGATTCCTTCTAACTCTTACACTAATATAATCTACATGCTATGCTGATCATTTTGAGCTATCTATCTAAGATTATCATGCCCTAACCTAAGTGTTCTAAGCCAAAACAGTTTTGGTGCTCCAATGGTGAACTTCATGAAATGCCTTCAAATTCATCAGAATCATTCATCTAACTATGCCTAACAATTCTAACCTAAAGATTCTCTATTATTCTAACTAATTCTAGCCAATTCGATAGGAAAAATAACCTGGTTTAAAGATGGAAACAGATGCAGAAAATCACCACTTCAAGCTCAGCAATGCTCCAATGGCAATCAATTAACCAAGGTCTTGATTCTGTATGCAGTAGTTCTTGCTCAAACCCCTTGGATTCTTGTAACCACTTCCTTTTGCAATTTGGATGATGCACTTGGTAGCACACGAATTCTACCTCAATTCAGCCAGATCTTGATAGAAACTTGATCTATGATGGATGTAGATGATGATAGGATCAAGAATTGTGGAGAATGATGAAGATTTGGTAGAGTTCTTGTGTGATTTGCAAAGTGGAAGAATGAGATGCAACTATGTGTTTTGATCAAAATGAATCACCAACCCTTGAATGAAGCCACTCTTCTCAATATATAGCTGATCATAGAACTCTCTAGAACTTGGTAGAAACTTCTTGTGCACAATTTCCTTGAATTTTGGATATGTTACTTCCTTTGTAAGCCAACTAGCATAACTTCCAAACTTTGAACCAAACTCAAAAATCTACTTTTGCCAATGTTCTTAAAACATTTTTTCCAATCAAAATGACCTATAATTTCATCCCATTTGGCCATGTTATGAAAAATCCCATTTTTAGGTCACTTTTATTCATTAAATTCACTTTTTAAATGACCAAATTTGAAACCTTGAGCTATGAGAATTTCCAAACTTTCATGATCACTTTTATAGACTCAAAATGTCATTTGGAGCAAGTTTGATGTTGTGAAGTTTTTCATTTGAAGCTTCCTTGTATGAGTTTTGGGCATAGGCTTGAAATGACCTGTAATTCTCAAATGACCAAAATACCCTTTACTTGCCAAGGTCATAAGTAGGGTTCCACAAATCATATGAAGGCATATCATACCTTTCTAGAAAGCTAAGACAATGAGGAACAACTCTTATGTTGACCAGAAATTCATTTGAAATCTCCTTGAGGGGTAAAAGTTGCTTTGAAGACAAGTAACTTTCATAGACAAAATTTCAGATACCTCAGATGACCTATAACTTGCAAGGACCATAACTTTAGTTCTATAAATCTCCTTGATGTATTCCACCACTAAAATTAAAGGTCTTGAGATCCTCTACAAGTTTCATGTTGGCCAAGGATCCATTTGAAGCTTGCATTTTGAATTATCTTGCTTGGAAGTTTGACCTAAACCAGGGGATTTTACACAGAAACCCTAATTTAGAAACTCCTCTTCTTCTTGATTTCTCTTGATTTCTTCTTGGCACAACACCACATCCTTATCTACATGTCAAATGATGAACCCCACATCTCTCAAATAGACCTTGATGCCTTTCAATCAATCATTTGACCTAGGGTTGACCCAGATGAAACCCTAGTTGACTGCCTTCAACTGCAACTCTTGTGACTACATCAATGACTTGTCTCCCTTTTAAAATTGATTCCCCAGGTCTTCCATGATGTCTAGATACCCTCCATGCTCAATTCACAGCTCACAACTTCTTTGATGATCTTCAAATACCCTCAGATAGGAGATAGATTCACTGCTTGATCCACTGACTTCTTAGATTTCAATTTCTCTCTGATGACTTGGATAGGCCTGAATTTGAACAAAAACCTCTTGATAGGCTCATAGAGATAAGAATAGTGCTTGGTCCTTTATTGGATAACTTGCTATGCTATGCTATGCAGATGATTAGACTATGTACATGACTCTATATGCAAATGCTAATGCAATTGAAACATAAACCAAGTGAAGAAGGTTGAGCAAATTTTAGGGTGCAACAGCTGCCCCTATTCAAGCGACTTGGACCCGATTGGGTGAAGAGAAAACGGCCTTCAAACATTCGAGGTACGAGACGGTTGAATACTAAGAACCCGGAAATTTGCCAACCGCAGAAATAAACTGCACTACTGCTTGGATAACAACATCTGCTGACTGGATCTGGTTGTTACGGCAACAAACTGATTCATTAACGACCGTGCTGGGGATTATCTTCATCAGCCTGAAAAAGATTCTATCATCGCAGGGATAGAACTTTGTCCATGTTAGGACGCCTGTTTCGTTAACACGAAGAGATCTCAACTAAAACTTGTCCACGTTAGGACTCCACCTGCTGTCAACACGGAAAAATCTCGGCGACTTCGCTGGGGATGACTCGTCTGCATTTCATCAGCACGATGGGATCCTATCAACATAGTGATGAATTGTCCATATTAGGACTAGCACATCTCGTCAGGAATAAATCGTCCACGTTAGGAATAAACTCTTCCACGTTAGGAATACACTTGTCCACGTTAGGCATAAACTTCGTCCACGTTAGGAATAACCTTTCCACGTTAGGAATAACATCGTCCACATTAGGAATAACATCGTCCACGTTAGGAATAACCTTTCCACGTAAGGAATACATCTTTCCACGTAAGGAATACATCTTTCCACGTAAGGAATACATCTTTCCACGTAAGGAATACATCTTTCCACGTAAGGAATACATCTTTCCACGTAAGGAATACATCTTTCCACGTAAGGAATAAACTTGTCCACGTTAGGAATAAAGTTTCCATGTTAGGAATAACATCGTCCACGTTAGGAATAACCTTTCCACATTAGGAATACATCTTTCCACGTAAGGAATACATCTTTCCACGTAAGGAATCACACCTCATCTTGATTTGTCCACGTCAGGACTCACATCTTCGACCCGCTGAGGAAATAAAACTTGTCCACGTCAGGACTCACGCCTCGCCAACACGAAGAGAGATAAACTTGTCCACGTCAGGACCCGCGCATCTTGACAACACGAAGAACTATAAACTTGTCCACGTCAGGACGCAGATTTCACCATTACGAAGAAAGATATCTGCTGGGCATAAATGGTCCACGTCAGGACACCAACACGAAGAGTAATCAAATTTGTCCACGTCAGGACTTCACATTCAATCAATACGGAGAAATCGAATCTGTCCACGTTAGGACTAGCGCATCTCGTCAACCTGAGGAAATAAATCTGTCCACGTTAGGACACCCATTTCGCTAGCACGAAGAAATCCCGTCAATATAGGAATAAATTGTCCACGTCAGGACTCATATTTTGTCAACGCGAGGAGCTCCTATCAATATAGGCAATAAAATTTTGACGACTCCGGGGAAATACTCCTGTCAACCCAGTAAGAAAATACATCCGTCTGTTCCTACGGGAAGATACTCTGAATACAGTTTCTATGCTTATCTCCACAGTAACTAACTCCATTGGTCCCAACCCACAAACCTTCTAGCACTGACGTGACAGCGACTTTGAGACGGACTCTCCTGGGGATATTTGGAAACCAAACTACCGGACGCCTGTTCTGATAACCGGCGGCAGCCTCTGAAATTCTGATTCATGAAACCCTTTGATGCTGACGTAACGAAAAATTTGAAGACAATAATCCGCTGGTCGGACTAGAGAACCTTCAACAAGCAACTCTGGCGGGGAAAACAAGAGACATTTACACAAATAACTCTGCTCGGGGACAAAGAGAAACTTAACCCAATAACTCTGTGGGGAATAATGCCCAAAACTGACATTATCGTTAAATGTCTCATGCCGAGATCTTGAATGTTTGGTAATTCATTTGAGCAAGAGCTCTCTCCGCCTGCAAGAGAAACAACATTTGAAAATAAACGGGTTAACCAACCTGGCTTATGCTTCAACATGCATATGTTTGGCAATGACGCAATGCTCCATTCGACATGGAAATGCTACGCGCTTTTTCTATTTGGTGGATGCAAGTATGACACTATATGCCGATGCAAATATGACACTATATGCTGATGCAAATATGACACTATATGCCGATGCAAATGCAGGCTCGAACTGCTGGGATACAGAAAACCGCTTCAGCAAAATAAATGCTGAAGACAACGCCAACTCCGCTGGGGGTAACCAGGTGCCACAGAATTATTCCAGCAAAATAAATGCTGGAAGAGTGAAGCCCGCTTTGCTGAGGAATAACTGAATACGCCAATCCTGATTGGACTTCTGCTGGGGAGTGAATGGGTATCACACGGTATTCTGGCAAAATAAATGCCAGGACACACAACCAACTCTGCCGGGGAGAGTCTTAATCTTCGAGTTCCACTGGGAGGAAAGAAAACACTTGCTGGAAAGAGAACTCCACTGGGGACGAAACGATTCTCTTGGGGAAAATCAACTGACTCCGCTGGGGGAGAGTAAATGACCATACTGGGAAGGGTAGACTGCCTGAGTGCAGCTCACAAGTTAGAAATGTTAATCTTCTGAGGCTAAACCACTCTGCTTGGGATGGGGGAATCCTTCTGGGGGACACCACACTGTCTGAATACAGCCTATAATCTTGGAATCGCCAAACTCTGCTGAGGATAAATGACTTTGCTGGAGAATATCCTTTGGATAAGCTACGCCTAGCTGGGGAATCTGATCCTTCTTTAGTAAGGAACATTGTTATCTTGGAAGCGCGACCTGCATGGAGATTCATTTCACATAACCATCAAGTCTTTTCGTTACGAGCTTCTGGTTAGGACTCTTCGATCTCTGTACCCTGACGGTTAGATCTGAATTGTTTCTGTACGTCAAACCCCAAAAGAATGTCCCAACAACATCTTTTGTTTTGAGGGTGTTCTGCCCCGGTCTTGCGATAATCTTTTGCCCCTGATCGACTGATTCGTGGAGCAGTGCCCATAGCCGCGAGAGACTTGCCAAATCTCGACCTAATTGCCCCAGATGGACTGCTTCTCGAATGCACGACTTTGCTGGGGATAAACGAGTGTGCCAAGTAGGCTGGACTTCTGTACATCCGTGGTGGGTCATACACGCCTGATGCTGGACAATATCCGGTCTAAATTCACGGCTTTTAGTAGAAGGGTCACGATTTCCTGCCATTCGTCTCAAACTTGAATATTGGCTGAATCGGCTCAAGTAGCTCTGAGTAACGCTGTTGTAGAAGAACAGTCCTTTCGCCTCTGTTATGCCCCGGCCTGCAGGAACCTCTGTGGGATAGTCTGAAAATCTGTACCCGGATGGTTTGATATGAACTGCCCCAGCATTCTGAACTTCCGCGAGATACTTCGAATCGAACGCCTCTCGAATAAAGAATAATCCCTGCACTCTTGGGATGGCATGCCCCTATCTGTAATGACTTTTCCTCAATCTGGTTCTCGGAAAGAACTCTCTGAACCGAAAGCACCTTGCTACAATACGACCTTGCGGTGGCTTACCCCGGTGTTTCCCTTAATTCAACAACTATCAACATCGTAACTTGCCCCTGAACGAGCATTAAGCGACTTAACCTGCCCTGATATAGCATTCTGGATGACTGCCCCTGATTGGCTCTCGAGAAGATTCGCCTCTGATCAACTGCTTCTCAAGTAAGCTGCCCCATAATCAATCGATGCTTCGGGACTTTTCCTCAGACTAATTGATTCCGAACCCACTGGAAGTCAATGCCCCAGATTTACAGGGTTTCACAACATTCACCATTCTGATCCAGACTGCTGAATTATTCAGTCCTGTTTGATTATTCCCTGTTGGAATTTCCTTTATGTCCACTACTGACCTGCAAGTAAAATTGTTCAGTCCCGAATGGTAATTTTAATGCAGTGTTCATGCAGATTTTGAAAAAATTTGTGCTGTCACTCATTTACGTGTCATGACTATGAGTGACGAATGAACCAAAGTTCAAACGTAGTGCTTACGTGATCAGTGAAACATACAACAAGGATATGATTAGAAAATCAAGAGGGAGTCGGGTTACTCAACCTTATCGTAGTGCGCTTTCAGAATAAACCCTGCCTCAATTAGGTCTTTTAAGGGTTGTATCGTGGCCGGGTTCACGGTTCGTGAAACAAAGGATATTTGGCTCAAATTATGTTTTGTACCCACCCCTTCTACGTGATGATCTCCGATCCTAAAGTTCAGTTAACGTGGCTCGAGCGCTCGACTCTTCGAGAGGTATGTTGAATGGTAAGAACCATAGTTAGGGAACTCACGAGGTTTTTTCTTGGAGTGACAGTTACTCCTTTTCGTTTTCGGTGTCTGTATCCACATGACCTTGTTCTTCGCTGGGGATCTATTTTTTTTCTATCCCTTCTTTTTCATTCCTTTTTTTATTCCCTAATTTTTGCCTGGACTGACTCCTTTTGAGTTCTTTTTGATTTTTCTTTTGAAGTCCAACGGGATGCCCTAATTTTTGCCTAAGTATTAGCTTTCCAGCTTTTTCTTTTTCTTTTTTTACTTAGCGGGCTCTCTTATTCTTTTTTTTCTTGGAACACAGTCGTGTGACACTGATTGTCTTGGTTGCTCCGAAAAGATGGTAACTGTCTCGCTCCTGGTTGGTGAGGTTTAACCATTGTGGTTGGCAATGTGCGACCTCTTGAGAGGTATAAACTGATTGGTCCTCGAAAGGCACCACTCCTCTGTAAGATTTGAACGCTCGGTCAAGCTAACTGACAACTACCCTGCCCCGGGTTAAGATGTGAGGGTTTAAAAGTCCGAAAAACTTCTACTTCCTGGCTCGAAATGGTTAACAAGGGACTAACTCCTTATATCTCCAGTGTTTGGGGATTTGAAACAATGCCTTGTACGTCATCGGCAAGGTTTTATCTGAAAGCATACGATCATCGGTTATGAGTTTATTTCGTCATCCTCCCTCCAATCTTTGCTAATCACAGTGATAAAGTGGAGTAAATAAAATGGAATTGTCAGTGCAATGCAGTAAATGAACGACAGCGACATGATTAATTCAGAAAATGCATAGTCACTTTATCAATATTACCATTCGAAAACAATCAATATTTAACAGCAAGTAGTAACTAACAGAAAAGAAACTACAAATGCAAATGATAAAAAGTCCGAGGACTGCCAATGCTGAGGGTGCCCTCCTGTCTGGACCACTGGCTTCTTGAAAAGGACCCTCTGAATCTACGAGCTTAGACAGCTGAGAGGTTGGCATGAACAAACAAAACTCCTTCTGGAAAGGAAATGTACTCTTGGTCGATCAACTGTTGTACTTTTGCCTGAAAAGCTTTGCAATCTTCGGTTGAATGCCCCGGAGATCCACCATGATAACCACACTGAGCATGGGGATTGTACCCTGGAGGGTAAGGCTCTGGCACGGGCTTAAGAGCTTTAGGTTCCACCAGAGAATTCTGAATCAAATGCGGAAGAATCTGGCTATACGGCACAGGCACTGGATGGAAAGGAGCATTCCTTCGTTCCAAGTTGTTACGAGGTCGGTTCTGATTCTGACGCTGATTCTGATAACCTCGGCCACAGGCTCGTGGATTCGCAAGAGGAGCGACATAAGATTCTCGATATGGTGCCCCAGGCACGATTGCCTGTCCAGAATAGCAAGACACAGAAGATACTGACCGCTGAGAAGACGGAGAACCAACAGATTTCATCGATTCGACTTGAGAATACCCAACATCATTCATGATGGCGTTGACCACAACTCCATATTCAGTTTGACAGCTATAGAAAGATTCTGTTTCGCTAGCCTGACCGCTTGAAACATTCTGTATTCTTCCACCATACTCGCTGCGCTCTCCTGCCTTTACCAATTCAGAGAAATTTGGTGCAACTCCAAGCATTCTTTCGAAGCACGGGCTCTACAAGGAGTTTATGAACATGCCTTTCAACTCTCGGTCTTGAAGTGGTGGTTGCACTCTAGCAGCAAATTCTCTCCATCTCTGAACATATTTCCTGAAAGGTTCATCGTTCCTTTGAGACAATTCTTGCAACTGCATGCGACTAGGAGCCCCATCAAGATTGTAGTCATACTGCTTCGGGAAAGCATCGGCTAAATCCTCCCATGATCGGATCTGATCACTCTCTAACTGCATATACCAACTCAGAGATGCCCTAGTCAGGCTATCTTGAAAGCAGTGAATCATCAGCTTGTCGTTAGGCACGAACGAAGTCATTCTCAGGCAGAACATAATCAAATGTAGCTTCGGACAGCTATCCCCTTTGTACTTCTCGAAATTGGGCGCTTTGAACTTTGGAGGCAATACAAGGCCTGGCACTAAACACATGCTTGCAGCATTCAGATCAAGAGTGTTCTTATTCACCAAGGCAACAATCTGGTCTTCCAACGTCTGAAGTCTTCCCATATACTCAGCAGTCAGTGGGTTCTGAATATCAACCTGTGGAACAACTCTCGGAGGTGGCAAAATCCTTGGAGAATCTGGCGTAGAGAAAGTGAAATTGTGATACTCGGAGTCATTGAGAGAATATGAACCTCTGACAGGGGTTTGTACAGGCTGAGCAACATTGTTCATCTGAGCTCTTTGACCATTGTTATCTCCTCTATGCATAGCTGTGATGTCTTCCCTGATCTGACTCACCTGGTGTTTCAACAATTCGAACTCCGCCCGAGTAATAACCAAGTTTTGCTCCCTTGAAGCCATGATCTATCCCAATACTAACTCAAGTCCAATGCGAATGTCGGGGAATCAGCTGATGAAGCGGACAAAAACGGGTAAGCTCCCTGTTCCGGATGAGGATGAATATGCAAAATGAAATGCAAATGCAAACAGTCATGCAAAATGCAAAATGCACACACAAGGGACCAAGTGCCCCTGGCTGAGAAGAATCCACCATACTGGTCTTAGTCAGACCCATAACACTACTCGAACCTGGTGTCAGCAAATCAAAACGGTACTCGAACCTGGTCTCCAACAGACCTCATAATGCTGTCCTCAAATATCATTGAATCTCAATCAAGAAAACCGGTAATTCTGGAGGTCAAGTTACCTACATGCCCAAACCCCTCTCACAGGTAGGTGTCCTAGTAACTGACAAAGGTATGGCATCCTATGCGGTCGTCGGCGTCACAGACTTTCAGGGTGATGATACGATTCCTAGAAGGAGTGGCATCATCAAATCCTGAAGAGGCCTCACTTAGCCAACTTCCAAATGATCGGTTCCCAGAGTCGACAATCCAACTAACCAGCAACCCGAGCCACCCAAAGGGCAGGACAGGAGGCCAACCAGAAGAACCTCGTCTGAGTGTGGATTTCGCGGGACACTAGGACATGCAAAGCACGTGCGCGCCCACTACTTTCCACTCTAATTCTAGGTGCACTCAAGCCCCGGTCCGACTTCTCACTCAATCATGGAACACCCGTCACACCCCAATACAACAATAATAACAATAATATAATGCTGAAAGTAAATGACAGAAATATAAATCCATACAAAATCCTCGACGGGAAGACAAGCGCTAGGATTGACTCTCATAAGGGACGTTGGATCCCAAATGCATAAGGAACTATCGCAGTCCTTAGCAGCTAGGGGACGTTGGATCCCCAGCAGAGTCGCCAGTTGTCGCTACTGCGAAAATTGGCGCCAGCTGAACAGAAGAGTCGCCACCGTGCGTTATTTATCCCAACGGAGGGAAAGGGAACGCTCGAAGTAAACCTCGCAAAAAACGGGAAAGGTATGGTCATCGCAACCAAAACCTGGATTCGGGAGTCGGTTACGCAAGGGGAAGGTATTAGCACCCCTCACGTCCGTCGTACTCAACAGGATCCACGCTTGTTTTTGGGTATGGATTTTTATTCTATCTACACTAAGGGTTAAGGGTTAAAAAGAAAAGAAAATGACTCGGCAAAGTATCGCACTTTATGCCTACGTATTCCCGTCTGGAACGAGAAATCAGAGTCAACGTAGTTCGCCTACCTACGGGAAAGGAGGGGAAGGTTGCTCGCTAGGATATCGCATCCTATGCCTACGTACTTTCATACAGCATGAAAGATCAGAGCAAACGTAGTTCGGGCCACGTACGACACAAGTCTGTCTTGATTGTTTTTATTCCTTCTGAAAAAGGGTTTTCCTGATTAGCAGTTCAAGCGGACAAAAATGACGTTTTGATGAGTTCACATTCTTTTACGGAAGAAGTGTCTTTTATTGTGTTTGGAATATTGTTGTGTTTTTCTGTTTGTTTGGAGAAAGAAAAGACAGAACTCTAACCTACAGTTGAAAAGGGAATTAAACTATCCTAATGTTGTCATGCATGGGTTAAGACCTAATGTCTATCATGCTCCTCTCTTGCGCAGAGAGAAACAGAGATCCTAAGGGATAAACGGAAACAGAAACAATAACATATATACAATAAAGCAGTAAAATGCATGGATGCAACAATACAAGCAAGGCAAGGGAGTCCCACTCAACCTCGAACCTAGAAAACAACAGGCAAAAGTGAACAAGGTTCACTTTCAACCTAACAGGTTAAACAGCAAGCAATACAGTCAGGGAAATTCAAACAATACATCAAGAAATATAAACAGCCAAAATAAACAGCAAAAGCAGTCTTCATCAACATCTGTCTTCAAGTCCTCTTCAAACATCTACAGGCTTCAAGCAAGCATCAGTCTTTATCTTCACAGCCTTCAAGCAAGGTCTTTATCATCAGTCTTCAGGGCTTTTCTTCAAGTCCCAATCTCCCAGCTGAGGAACCAATCACAAGAATGAACTGGGGTGTTAAGCAATTAGTTGACCACCAAAGGTGGCAAACAGACTGCTAACAACACATAGAATATTTCTCTCAAGAGTTCTATCTCTTAGACACTATCACCAAGCCTTCCAAAGGAAGGGGGTGAATGTCTTAGAGAGACTCTGCATCATAGAGAGGGATGGAGGCAAACAAGACCTTCCATGTTTGTGAATCAAGTTTTCTACTCTAGAGCTCTGCATAACTCCTAAATCCTATAACCTTCAACAGCTGCCAGCAAGAGATACTCCTCCTCAACTCTGGAAATTGGTCTACATTCTCTTTGATCTCCAATGGGCTTCATCAGCATAGTCTTCAGCTCAAACCCCAAGCCCCAAACAAGCCCAATACCCCACACAGTAAAATAACAACCCTAGAGAGGGCACACCATACAATCAATCCAATACAAGCAATATACTAATAGTGATAGTAGAATAGGGGAAGCCTAGTAATTTCTAAGGGATCTATTATCTACCCATAATACCCCTATAGTCCCATACCCCAAAATTCAATCTACAACTCCTAAAAGAAATGATTTATTACACCTATGTTATCTCTAAACCCTAGTTTTGATTCTCCTAATCACACCTAAACAAATCATCTAAAAATTAGTCCTAAAATCATGAATTAAATCTTATATACAAGCTAAAGTTCTATGTGAAATACCCTAAAAAGAATGGGTCCTAAATCTAAAAGCATCTAACTAAACTAAAATCAACAATATCAAGTATTAAACTAAACAGCATTTAAACCTATTTAAAAGAAAAATATACTAAAAATGCAAAAATAAAATAAAATGCTGATTTTATTATATGACAATTTTCTTAACAAAATATGAAAAAGATGCAAAAACAACCATTTAAAAATATTCAATTTTCAATTTGTTATGATTTTTTAAAGAAATAAAAAAAAATTTAATGAAACTAATATGAATTAAATGGGGTAGGGGTGCAGTTAGTAATTATTTCAGTTAAAAATGAATGATGGGCCCAGACTAGGGGGCGCGCATAGCAAAGCGCGTCTGGGCCCAGTTGATCAGAAAACACAACAATAAAATAAAAAAGGGAAAACGGTGCAATTAGTAAAAATAATAGTTCAATCATGCTTGGGCCTTGGCGAACGGGGGTGTGGAAAGAAGGTTGATCCAAGCCCAGGGATTCTTAAGTGAAACGCTGAGTTTCACTTACTCAGCATTTCCCTCCATTTCTCCAATTAAATGCAGTGCGTTGGATTAAAATCTAAGTCAAAGTCTCCATTGCCATCCAACGGTATCCTCCATCGTCTTCCTCATGAAACCCTAGAATCAGAAAATCCCTCTCCCATGCACTAACCTTCATCACCTCTGTTCTCCCTCAATTCTTGATGAAATCTCACGATGTAAAGATAAAAAATGATCTACATCCTTCCCTCTACAAAACCATGGCTCCAGTTACCTCCAAAACTCACCCCAGCATCAAACCTGATAGGTAGAAAGCATTGGCTCCACCATTTTACACTGATATCCATCTTGATGATTCCTTCTAACTCTTACACTAATATAATCTACATGCTATGATGATCATTTTGAGCTATCTATCTAATATTATCATGCCCTAACCTAAGTGTTCTAAGCCAAAACAGTTTTGGTGCTCCAATGGTGAACTTCATGAAATGCCTTCAAATTCATCAGAATCATTCATCTAACTATGCCTAACAATTCTAACCTAAAGATTCTCTATTATTCTAACTAATTCTAGCCAATTCGATAGGAAAACTAACCTGGTTTAAAGATGGAAATAGATGCAAAAAATCACCACTTCAGGCTCAGCAATGCTCCAATGGCAATCAATTAACCAAGGTCTTGATTCTGTATGCAGTAGTTCTTGCTCAAACCCCTTGGATTCTTGTAACCACTTCCTTTTGCAATTTGGATGATGCACTTGGTAGCACACGAATTCTACCTCAATTCAGCCAGATCTTGATAGAAACTTGATCTATGATGGATGTAGATGATGATAGGATCAAGAATTGTGGAGAATGATGAAGATTTGGTAGAATTCTTGTGTGATTTGCAAAGTGGAAGAATGAGATGCAACTATGTGTTTTGATCAAAATGAATCACCAAACCTTGAATGAAGCCACTCTTCTCAATATATAGTTGATCATAGAACTCTCTAGAACTTGGTAGAAACTTCTTGTGCACAATTTCCTTGAATTTTGGATATGTTACTTCCTTTGTAAGCCAACTAGCATAACTTCCAAACTTTGAACCAAACTCAAAAATCTACTTTTGCCAATGTTCTTAAAACATTTTTTCCAATCAAAATGACATATAATTTCATCCCATTTGGCCATGTTATGAAAAATCCCATTTTTAGGTCACTTTTATTCATTAAATTCACTTTTTAAATGACCAAATTTTAAACCTTGAGCTATGAGCATTTACAAACTTTCATGATCACTTTTCTAGATTCAAAATGTCATTTGGAGCAAGTTTGATGTTGTGAAGTTTTTCATTTGAAGCTTCCTTGTATGAGTTTTGGGCATAGGCTTGAAATGACCTGTAATTCTCAAATGACCAAAATACCCTTTGCTTGCCAAGGTCATAAGTAGAGTTCCACAAATCATATGAAGGCATATAATACCTTTCTAGAAAGCTAAGACAATGAGGAACAACTCTTACGTTGACCAGAAATTCATTTGAAATCTCCTTGAGGGGTAAAAGTTGCTTTGTAGACAAGTAACTTTCATAGACAAAATTTCAGATACCTCAGATGACCTGTAACTTCCAAGGACCATAACTTGAGTTCTATAAATCTCCTTGATGTATTCCACCACTAAAATTAAAGGTCTTGAGATCCTCTACAAGTTTCAGTTTGGCCAAGGATCCATTTGAAGCTTGCATTTTGAATTATCTTGCTTGGAAGTTTGACCTAAACCAGGGGATTTTACACAGAAACCCTAATTTAGAAACTCCTCTTCTTCTTGATTTCTCTTGATTTCTTCTTGGCACAACACCACATCCTTATCTACATGTCAAATGATGAACCCCACATCTCTCAAATAGACCTTGATGCCTTTCAATCAATCATTTGACCTAGGGTTGACCCAGATGAAACCCTAGTTGACTGCCTTCAACTGCAACTCTTGTGACTACATCAATGACTTGTCTCCCTTTCAAAATGACTCCCCAGGTCTTCCATGATGTCTAGATACCCTCCATGCTCAATTCACAGCTCACAACTTCTTTGATGATCTTCAAATACCCTCAGATAGGAGATAGATTCACTGCTTGATCCACTGACTTCTTAGATTTCAATTTCTCTCTGATGACTTGGATAGGCCTGAATTTGAACAACAACCTCTTGATAGGCTCATAGAGATAAGAATAGTGCTTGGTCCCTTGTTAGATAACTTGCTATGCTATGCTATGCAGATGATTAGACTATGTACATGACTCTATATGCAAATGCTAATGCAATTGAAACATAAACCAAGTGAAGAAGGTTGAGCAAATTTTAGGGTGCAACAGGGTGCCTATCAAGAGGCAGATGCCTTTTGTTCATATGGACGCTGAGCCTGATCTGGCTGGTTTAGCTCCTTCACTTCATCTGGACGCCTCCGAGTTAGTATTGACTAGTTGGAACAAGGTTCCTGGGTTCTCCTTGCAGTTTCTAGTGGGTAAGGCTTAGCAGTGTGCCAAGGACGGATGTTGGGTCGCATTCAATGCCATCCTCGCTCTATGCATATATGGCATTATCCTGTTCCCTAATATGCCCGATTTTGTAGACTTTGATGCGTTTCACATCTTTGCTTCAGGGAATCCAGTCCCTACCTTGATAGGAGATGTCTATCATTCAGTCCACTACAAAAACGAGAACAGGAGGGGGAAGAATGTCTCGTGCTGCGTACCCTTGCTGTACAAATGGCTTGATAGCCATCTGCCCAAGAGGGGTCCTTTTGTCTTGTCTGCAGCCACAGCTGAGTGGCCCGAGCGTCTGATGAGTTTATCTGCAGAGGATATTGACTGGTTCGACAGAGATAGGTTGGGTACTGAGGTGATCTTCAGTTGCAGCGGGTTTCCCAATGTGCCTCTGATAGGCAGGAAGGGCTGTATAAACTACAATCCCTCATTGCTGGTTCGACAGTTCGCGTATGCTTTGAGAACTCCGCCGAAGGATGAAGAGGTACAGGAATCTCTGTACCTCACTGGTATTCTAGAGGGGGATCTGTTGTCCAAGCTTCAGCGCGCATGGAATGGTATCAGTAAGCGAGGAAAGCCTTTGCTGGGAAAAAGCAACAATCAAGCCTACCCTCCGTACGTGACTTGGATCAGAGCCAGAGCCGATGCTATGGGGATGCCGTTTCCTCATGCCAAGCCAGAAAGCCCTCCAACAATCGAAGAGCCTACTACTGTGCCCCTTCAACAGCATAATCAGGTGTTAGCTGAGCGGGATGAATTGAAGCGGGCGAATGAAGAACTGGAGAAGGAACTAGCTCAGCTCCGAAGCGAGAGGAACGAAGCCGTGCATTCTTTCAAAAGGCAGACAGAGTTGGTGAACCAGCTAGGTACAGACCTGACTAAGCAGATAGCCGAGCGTGAACACATGGGTCGAGACTTCAAAGCTGTCAACGACGTACTGGCTACGAAGAAGCAGCATTTGGATGAGGCATATCGGAGGATATCCAAGTTCAACCAGCACTGGAAGGCTTCCCTGGCCACTAGGAAAGAGCGAGAAGATAAGCTGATGCTGCAGATCTTCAAGCTGGAAGCCCAGGTGAAGGACAGTGAAAAGAGGTTTGATGAAGAAACCGCCCGCAGATACGCCGCCGAAGGCCAGCTCAACAAAGCTCTCGCTAACCTGAAGGAGCGCAAGCTGACGTTTGAGTCCAAGAAGCGGAAATTAGAAGATTGCTTTGGCGAAGGAGCATGGGAAAGTTCGGTCGAAGGACTTCAGTATACCATTGTGCAGAGGGAATTACTTGTCGAGGGGTTACTCACTCTGCCGGATCATCCAGAAACAAAAGAGTTGTTAGAAGAGTATCGCGCCCGTGGCCGTACTTGACTATTTGTATTCCTTTTGTTTTGATCATTGTTGTATGCTGACCATCACCAGGCTTGTTGGCTGAGGTCACGCTATTGATTCATCTTGTACTCGCTGATGCTATGTATTGCCTTGATAGGCTTTCTTTATATATGAGATTGATGCTTCCATGATTGGACTCGAACTTCTTCTTATTATTATTATCAGCACTGGCACTCAGGCACTAGGATCGGGGGAAATCTCCCAAAAAACACAGACACACGCATGCATTTGCATGACGAGCATTTTGTTGTTTTTCCTAACCCTTTAGTGTTTACAGGTTTTTTCAGGTTTACAGGTGTCCCAGGTTGTTCCCGGTGATTCCAGGATTGATCAGAGACTAGTTCACTGCTATCCTACTAGAGCTAATCAGACCAGGATCATGGATCAAGTGCAAACAGATGTTCAGGAGCTCCGCGAGAGGATGGATCGCTTCATGGAGCTCATGCAAGTGGTCGCCAATGGCCAAGATCAGCTCAGAACTTTGGTCCATCCTTTGATCTCCAGGGTTGATAGCAACAGCATGCTCCACGGTGGGACCGTGCCTACTCCTCCACCAGTTGAAACTCCGCAGAATGGTGTCTGTAACACCCTTCTAACCCCACAGAATAGATATAAATAGATCAGAGTAATTATCATGCATTTCACAAAAGGGTGTCACATAAATTTTCAAAACATCACACAACACCTGTCATGCTCAATAATATAAAAATAACTTCCTGCTTTTCATACACCTTCACATTAACATGTAGCAGCAGATTTGCTTTAATCATGATAGACATAATAAAAGTCTCATGCCCATCTCACTTTTAATACTTAGGCTTAAAAGCCAATTCTTCATATAATTCAAAATAACAACAACAGAATAAAGTAGAGTACATAAAATATCTCTCCAAATATGAAATCAAAATATTCCCCGGTGTTACATAATCAGAGCATGACTCGACCCAAAATAAATAAAGACACAACTCAAGCTACTCCAACGGCTACCTCGTGTTAGAAGCAACTCTACTCCTCAGTACCTGAGCGATGTCGTATAAAACATCATTCCAACAGAAGGGTGAGAATTCACATAATTATTGAAATTATAAGATAATATATAATTTAAGGCATACAAACATAATCACTATTATTCTCACACTTCAAAAGTTTTATCAACACAATATTATTCAAGTAACCATACTATTCATAAGTATATACACATAACTCCATAATTCACCAATTTATCAGTTCCACATATCACACATAATCTCATAGCACATAAATATACATAATGAGACTCAATGCAAAACTCAATGCAAGACTCAATGCAACTCATGCCATGTGGTACCAACACTTGTTATTATTTTTCGGTTTTTACACTTAAACCGGGTCCGTTCCCTAGACCAATAACACACAAAAAGCCCATTCCCTAAGCTTTCAAACCCCGCTCTAGGTTTGGGACAAGTCACTAGCTCCCACGGAACTAACAAGCATTGCCTCTTGACACAAATGATGTATATGCAAATTCGACAATCATATGCAATTAAGATCATTCCCTAATCTTAACACCAATCATATCTTCAATAATTCATCACACTTGAATTACCACACAATTGCACACACAATCACATTATCAAAAATCATGACATTCTTACTTTAAACATCATCACCACAATTAACAAGTAATACACAAGTATAACACACTTCAATCTCAATTCACAATGCACATATCATCAATTAAACATAGGATAATTAATCAATCACTAATAATTAAAAATTTAATATTCAACAAATATTCACTATTCAACTCAATATTCAATAATTATGTAATATTCAATAAATAATCAATGCTTAAACGAATAGTTAATATTTAAATAAATAACTAATATCTAATTTAAATAATTAATAATTTAATAAACTAATCAATATTTTAATTAAATATTAAGTCTTTAATAATACATGTAGTATTTTAATAAACTTTTCAACTATAATAATATATATTGCAGCAGGTGGAGTAATTAAAACAATTCTAAATCGCATTCATTTCCTAGTAATTTTTTTTTCGCTACAGAATTAAGAATAAGAGGAAGTTCACAAATTCATTATTACCAAATCAATTCCTACCGCCACACAGTAAGTAGCATTTCATTTCTATCATGCATCACTCCAATTCATTAGCATATACATATATGTATCACTTCTATTTCTATCATTAATTGGTGTGCTATAGGATTAAGTAAAGGTCACATCTCATTATCATAAATTGGAAGGGTGGCGCTACAGCAAGTGAAAAGGTTAATATAGGCCACATCTCATTATCATAAATTGGAAGGGTGGCGCTACAGCAAGTGAAAAAGTTAATATAAATCATATTTTTCATTTCATTTTCATTAATGATACACTACAGTATTTAAAGAATAGCAAGGATATCACGCTACAGTAACAGCAATTATATGATATTCCAAATTTCTAATGGATTGCTTCAAATATTAAATGAGTCTCTATAAAATACCAACATATCAATTCCAAACACAATTATTTATCACATTTTCAAGGATTATCATCAAAACCTAACATTTCCAATTTCATGGATAATTTGAGGATTTAACCTAAACATATTTCTACCCACTAATTATTATCAAACAATCCCAATAAATATGCAAAAACTCACCCTTACCTTGATTTTCTTGGTGTTCTTGAGCTCTCTCTTGATTCTTCTTCTTCTTCTTCCCCACTCTATTCTTGTTGCCTCTTTTTTCCTCTTTTTCTTACTAACATTTCTATTCTCTTCTATCTCCTTTCTCTTGTTTTATAAAATTCTCAAAATGTATTAACCTAATAATTTTTAATGGGCTTAGTAACTCATATCTATTCACACCCCCAAATAGGCCCAATCAATTAATCTAACAATTCTATATAATTCTACAAATTAGAATATATCATATAAGTTAAATAATAAAATTAAATCAATTATAAATCAAATAATTTATATAAATTCAATAAATCAACTAATTCAATTATATCAAATAAATCACATAAATTAGTTAATTCAATTAGGCCTAAAATCACATAATTAATCAATTAATTTAATTAATAAATAATTACTAAAAATTGGGGTGTTACAACCCTCCCCCACTTAAAAGATTTTCGCCCTCGAAAATTACCTCAAACGAATAACTCGGGGTAAGACTCACGCATCTGACTCTCAAGCTCCCAAGTCGCGTTTCCACCAGCCGGTCCTCCCCAAGCGACCTTCACCAAAGAAATCTCTTTGCCTCGAAGTTGCTTCAACTTCCGATCCTCTACCCGTATAGGTGATGCCTCCACAGTTAGGTTATCTCTCACCTGCACATCATCTACTTGGACTACATGAGACGGATCTGCAATGTATCTCCTCAACTGAGATACATGGAACACATCATGAAGATTAGCAAGCGACGGCGGTAAAGCCACACGATAGGCCACTTCTCCTATCCTCTGCAAAATTTGATAAGGACCAATGAAACGCAGCGTCAACTTACGCGACTTCAATGCCCTACCAGCACCAGTCATCGGAGTGACTCGAAGAAACACATGATCTCCCTCTTGAAATTCAAGTGTCTTCCTCCTCTTGTCATGATAACTCTTCTGACGACTTTGAGAAATTCTCATCTTCTCTTGAATCATCTTAATCTTGTTCGTAGTCTGCTGAACTATCTCGGGTCCAACTACCGAACTCTCTCCGGACTCATACCAACACAGTGGCGTCCTACACCGCCTGCCATACAAAGCTTCGAACGGTGCCATACCAATACTCGAATGAAAGTTGTTGTTGTAAGTAAATTCAATCAAAGGCAAGTAGCTATCCCAAGCTCCTCCTTTCTCCAATACACAAGCCCTCAACAGATCCTCGAGTGATTGAATAGTCCTTTCGGTCTGACCGTTTGTCTGAGGATGATAAGCTGAGCTCAAACGCAACTTCGTACCCAAAGCACTTTGCAAACTCTCCCAAAATCTCGAAGTGAACCTCGGATCCCGATCTGACACAATACTGGATGGAATACCGTGCAAACTAACAATCCTCTCGATGTATAACTTTGCCAATTTCTCTAACGGATAATCCATTCGCATAGGAATAAAGTGAGCAGATTTAGTCAATCTATCCACGATAACCCAAATAGCTTCAAAATTACCCGGCGTCCTCGGTAATCCAGACACGAAATCCATAGAAATGCTATCCCATTTCCACTCAGGAATAAACAACGGTTGCATCAAACCCGACGGTTTCTGATGCTCAATCTTCGACTTCTGGCAAGTCAAACAAGAATACACAAATTCGGCAATGTCCTTCTTCATACGAGGCCACCAAAATATCTTCCTCAAATCTTGATACATCTTAGTAGCACCCGGATGAATACTCAATCTGCTACGATGTCCTTCCTCAAGAATACTCTTTTTCAATCCATCCAGATCCGGAACACAAACTCTATCCCGACACCTCATAATACCATTCTCGTCAATCCGAAAATCACCACCTTGGCCTTGGTTGATCAAAGTCAAACGATCAACTAAACTCAAATCAGATTTTTGACCTTCTCTTATCTCGTCAAGAATGTCACTAGTAAGTTTCAACATGCCCAACTTAACACCATGAGATGTCTCTTCACAAACCAAACTCATATCTCGAAATTGCTCCACCAATTCCAACTCTTTCACCATCATCATTGACATATGCAAAGATTTCCTACTCAATGCATCGGCTACCACGTTTGCTTTACCCGGATGGTAATTCAAACCAAAATCATAATCCTTAAGAAGTTCCAACCATCTCCTCTGCCTTGCATTCAATTCTTTCTGATCAAAGAGATACTTCAAACTCTTATGATCACTAAATACCTCAAATCTCGAACCAAACAAATAATGCCTCCAAAGCTTCAACACAAATACAACAGCGGCCAACTCTAAGTCATGCGTTGGATGATTCCTCTCATGCACTTTAAGTTTCCTTGAAGCATAAGCTACAACTTGCTGATGTTGCATCAACACACCTCCCAAACCCATCAAAGAAGCATCACAATACACAACAAATGGTTCTTCTGAATTCGGAAAAATCAAAACAGGAGATGTCGTCAATCTTCTCTTAAGTTCTTGAAAACTTTCTTCACACTTTGCATCCCAAACAAAAGCTTGGCCTTTCCTAGTCAACTGTGTCAACGGCAACGATAACTTGGCAAATCCTTCAATGAATTTCCGATAATAACCTGCCAACCCAAGAAAACTTCTAATCTCAAAAACTGATTTCGGAGCTTCCCATTGTGATACAACTTCTACCTTCGATGGATCAACTGCAATACCTCTACTCGAAATCACATGGCCAAGGAAACTCACCTCCTTCAACCAAAACTCGCACTTAGAAAGTTTAGCATACAACTGCTTCTCTTTCAACACAGACAACACAATTCTCAGATGCTCAGCATGATCCTCTTCACTCTTCGAGTATATCAAAATATCATCAATGAACACAACCACAAACTTGTCCAAATAAGGATGGAAGATCCTGTTCATGTACTCCATAAATACACCTGGTGCATTAGTCACACCAAATGGCATCACAGAATACTCATAATGTCCATACCTTATTCTAAAAGCAGTCTTTTGAATATCTTCAGCCTTCACACGAATCTGATGATACCCAGATCTCAAATCTATCTTACTGAACACACTTGCACCAACCAACTGGTCCATCAAATCATCAATCCTTGGAAGTGGATACTTATTCTTGATAGTCACCTTGTTCAATTGTCTATAATCCACACAAAGCCTCATAGTACCTTCTTTCTTCTTAACCAACAAAACTGGTGCACCCCATGGTGACACACTCGGACGAATAAACCTCTTCTCAAGTAGGTCCTCAAGTTGACTCTTTAACTCTTTCAATTCCGATGCGGACATACGATATGGAGCCATCGACATCGGACTAGTTCCAGGAACTAAGTCAATCGAAAACTCCACTTCTCGTTCCGGCGGTAAATCTCTTATCTCCTCAGGAAAAACTTCCGGAAAATCACGGACAATTGGTAAAGCATCAATTACTTCACTTTCGCCAATATTCAAAGTTGCCATCAACATGAATACCTTCGCACCATCTTGCACTGATTCCTTCACTTGCTTTCCAGTCATAAATAAGTCTCCTTCATCATTTCTGCCTGCAACCATTGTTCTTGATTCCAACAACAAATCTTCGTTAGAACAAACAATATCGATAGTGCTACACACACATATCAAATACAAAAGGGATTAAACACACTAACAACTTGGTCAACTGACCGACTTTGCTCTGATACCACTAATGTAACACCCTTCTAACCCCACAGAATAGATATAAATAGATCAGAGTAATTATCATGCATTTCACAAAAGGGTGTCACATAAATTTTCAAAACATCACACAACACCTGTCATGCTCAATAATATAAAAATAACTTCCTGCTTTTCATACACCTTCACATTAACATGTAGCAGCAGATTTGCTTTAATCATGATAGACATAATAAAAGTCTCATGCCCATCTCACTTTTAATACTTAGGCTTAAAAGCCAATTCTTCATATAATTCAAAATAACAACAACAGAATAAAGTAGAGTACATAAAATATCTCTCCAAATATGAAATCAAAATATTCCCCGGTGTTACATAATCAGAGCATGACTCGACCCAAAATAAATAAAGACACAACTCAAGCTACTCCAACGGCTACCTCGTGTTAGAAGCAACTCTACTCCTCAGTACCTGAGCGATGTCGTATAAAACATCATTCCAACAGAAGGGTGAGAATTCACATAATTATTGAAATTATAAGATAATATATAATTTAAGGCATACAAACATAATCACTATTATTCTCACACTTCAAAAGTTTTATCAACACAATATTATTCAAGTAACCATAATATTCATAAGTATATACACATAACTCCATAATTCACCAATTTATCAGTTCCACATATCACACATAATCTCATAGCACATAAATATACATAATGAGACTCAATGCAAAACTCAATGCAAGACTCAATGCAACTCATGCCATGTGGTACCAACACTTGTTATTATTTTTCGGTTTTTACACTTAAACCGGGTCCGTTCCCTAGACCAATAACACACAAAAAGCCCATTCCCTAAGCTTTCAAACCCCGCTCTAGGTTTGGGACAAGTCACTAGCTCCCACGGAACTAACAAGCATTGCCTCTTGACACAAATGATGTATATGCAAATTCGACAATCATATGCAATTAAGATCATTCCCTAATCTTAACACCAATCATATCTTCAATAATTCATCACACTTGAATTACCACACAATTGCACACACAATCACATTATCAAAAATCATGACATTCTTACTTTAAACATCATCACCACAATTAACAAGTAATACACAAGTATAACACACTTCAATCTCAATTCACAATGCACATATCATCAATTAAACATAGGATAATTAATCAATCACTAATAATTAAAAATTTAATATTCAACAAATATTCACTATTCAACTCAATATTCAATAATTATGTAATATTCAATAAATAATCAATGCTTAAACGAATAGTTAATATTTAAATAAATAACTAATATCTAATTTAAATAATTAATAATTTAATAAACTAATCAATATTTTAATTAAATATTAAGTCTTTAATAATACATGTAGTATTTTAATAAACTTTTCAACTATAATAATATATATTGCAGCAGGTGGAGTAATTAAAACAATTCTAAATCGCATTCATTTCCTAGTAATTTTTTTTTCGCTACAGAATTAAGAATAAGAGGAAGTTCACAAATTCATTATTACCAAATCAATTCCTACCGCCACACAGTAAGTAGCATTTCATTTCTATCATGCATCACTCCAATTCATTAGCATATACATATATGTATCACTTCTATTTCTATCATTAATTGGTGTGCTATAGGATTAAGTAAAGGTCACATCTCATTATCATAAATTGGAAGGGTGGCGCTACAGCAAGTGAAAAGGTTAATATAGGCCACATCTCATTATCATAAATTGGAAGGGTGGCGCTACAGCAAGTGAAAAAGTTAATATAAATCATATTTTTCATTTCATTTTCATTAATGATACACTACAGTATTTAAAGAATAGCAAGGATATCACGCTACAGTAACAGCAATTATATGATATTCCAAATTTCTAATGGATTGCTTCAAATATTAAATGAGTCTCTATAAAATACCAACATATCAATTCCAAACACAATTATTTATCACATTTTCAAGGATTATCATCAAAACCTAACATTTCCAATTTCATGGATAATTTGAGGATTTAACCTAAACATATTTCTACCCACTAATTATTATCAAACAATCCCAATAAATATGCAAAAACTCACCCTTACCTTGATTTTCTTGGTGTTCTTGAGCTCTCTCTTGATTCTTCTTCTTCTTCTTCCCCACTCTATTCTTGTTGCCTCTTTTTTCCTCTTTTTCTTACTAACATTTCTATTCTCTTCTATCTCCTTTCTCTTGTTTTATAAAATTCTCAAAATGTATTAACCTAATAATTTTTAATGGGCTTAGTAACTCATATCTATTCACACCCCCAAATAGGCCCAATCAATTAATCTAACAATTCTATATAATTCTACAAATTAGAATATATCATATAAGTTAAATAATAAAATTAAATCAATTATAAATCAAATAATTTATATAAATTCAATAAATCAACTAATTCAATTATATCAAATAAATCACATAAATTAGTTAATTCAATTAGGCCTAAAATCACATAATTAATCAATTAATTTAATTAATAAATAATTACTAAAAATTGGGGTGTTACAGTGTCCCCGTGGCCGGGGGCAACGGCAGTGCTAATTGTAACGTGATGGCCAACATCGGACTCAATACGGCGGGCGTCGGTAATGGGAGTCTGGGAGCTAATGTCAACATCGGGCCGGGCAACGACAATGCAGGCGTCGGGAATCTGTTGGTGCCTTAGCCATGGCTTGAAGATCATCAGGATGATGTGTTCTCTCAAAGAGGTGCCGAAGGGGAGCTGAATGCTGAAGCGCGGCTTAGATTCAAAGCACTTGAAGATAAAATGAGAGATATCGAGAATCAGAATACTTTGGGCGTTGATATGTCCAAGTTGGGATTAATTGCTGATTTCAAGGTACCTCCTAAGTTCAGGGTACCCGAATTTGAAAAATATAAGGGCATCACTTGCCCTCGTGTCCACCTGAGATCGTACTACAGGAAGATGTCTGCCTACTCCGAAGACGAGAAGTTGCTGATGCACTTCTTCCAAGACAGTCTTTCCGGGCCATCCCTCGAGTGGTACATGGGTCTGGAGCCCACTAGCGTGTGCACATGGAAGGATCTCGCTGAAGCATTTGTGCACCATTACCAGTACAATAGTGACTTGGCCTCGAACCGAGTCCAACTCCAGAACCTGTCGTAGAGGAATAATGAAGGATTTAAGGAGTACGCCCAGCGGTGGCGTGAGTTGGCAGCTCAGGTTCAGCCGCCGATGGTTGAACGAGAGCTCGTGCAGATGTTTGTTGCCACCCTCCCGGGGGTTTACTATGAAAAGTTAGTCAGTGATATATCCGGGACGTTCTCAGCTCTCATTATCATGGGCGAGCACGTCGAGAATGGAATCAAGATCGGGAAAATTCAAGGTGAGTCATCCTCAGCTGGAGGAGGTGGAAAGAAACCTTATGCTGGAAAACGACGAGAAGGAGAAGCGAGCACTGTGACCAACGCTCGAAGGAAGGGCAAAGGCCCTCAGCAGCAGATAGCCAGTATAAATATCCCAGCGGCTCCGCAGCAGCAGCAACCGAATCAACAGGGATATAGAAAGTACCAGAATCGGGCATCTTTGGTAAACCGTCACTTCGAAGCGCCGCCCATGTCGTACGCGCAACTCTTGCAGACTCTGCTTCAGCTTCAGTTGGTCCAGAAGAGAACGATGGCTCCCTTGACAGGGGCACCTCCATCAGGGTACGACGCTAATGCCACTTGCGACTTCCACTCAGGGGCACCAGGCCACACGATTGAGAACTGCAAAGCCTTCAAGCACAAGGTGCGGGACTTGGTGGATGCCAAGATCATTAACTTCTCCGATAATGTGCCCAATGTCACGAAGAATCCTATGCCGAATCATAGGGGAGGCGGAGTGAACGCCATTATCGAAGAAGAGAGTGCAGATCTGTTGACTGATGTCAGAGACCTAAAGACGCCGCTTAGCTTCGTTAAAGCTAAGTTGTTGAAAAGAGGGTTCTTTCCAGGTTGCAGAGAACTATGCATGGACTGTGCTACACATTCTGATGGATGTGAGCAGTTGGTAGAAGGAATTCAAAGTCTGATGTCTGAGGGGATTCTGCAGTTTAGCCGGAAGGCTGAAAGTGTATCAGGAGAGGTAGTGTTGAAGCAGGCCGATGAAGTCGCCACCATCACCATCCCTCGCCGGCCAATAACTATTTCTACGCCCAGACTGCCTACAATTACCATTACCAAAGCTGGGCCGATACCATTCGAGAGCACTAACGCCGTTCCGTGGCATTATGGGGCTGAAGTCTATTGCAACGGACAGAAGTTGGAGTTGGAACCGTATGGGTAGACTGTGGAGAATCTCGCAGGAATCAGTGGTATTACTCGTAGCGAAAGAGTGTTTGCACCGCCAGAGGTCGTGGCGGATAAAGCGGTCAGAGCTGATGCGGCCGATAAAGGGAAAAGCAAAGTCGTTGAAGAGGTCCCGCGTGGGGCAGAAACAGGTTTGCTTGTTAAAGATGCCGAGGAGTTTATGCGGTTAATTAAAAAGAGCGACTACAAGATTGTAGATCATCTCCATCAAACGCCCTCGAAGATTTCCATTCTCAACCTGTTGCTGTATTCTGAAGCACACCGCAACGCGCTGCTGAAGGTGTTGAACGTCGCCTACGTACCGCAAGAGATATCGGTGAATCAGCTAGAAGAGGTTGTAGCCCACGTAAACGCTGGCAATGGGCTAGGGTTCACAGACTTAGAGCTGACGCCAAAAGGGAGGAATCACAATAGCGCCCTGCATATCTCAATAGAGTGTAGAGGCACAATCATGTCGCACGTTTTGGTGGACACGGGTTCGTCACTTAATGTTCTTCCGAAGAAGGCATTAATGAAATTGGATACTCGTGGAGTGATCTGCACATCCAGTGATCTGGTTGTGAAGGCGTTCGACGGGACTAAACGCCACGTTTTCGGGGAGGTGACCCTGCCGATCCAAGTCGGTCCGGAAACGTTCAACGCGGTCTTTGATATTATGGACATCATGCCTGCCTACAGTTGTCTCCTGGGCCGGCCATGGATCCATGCTGCTGGTGCCGTGACCTCCACGTTGCACCAAAAGCTCAAATATGCTGTCGGGGGAAGCATCACAACCATGTGCGGCGAGGAGGACATAATGGTGAGCCATTTGTCATCCTTTAAGTATGTTGAAATGGATGGCGAAATCCATGAGACTCTTTGCTAAGCGTTCGAGGCTATCAAGGTGAAGGACGTAGCTCCTGTGGTCACAAAAAAGCCAGAGATGAATCTCTCCTCATTCAAAGAAGCTCGGGCCGTTGTCCAAGCTGGATCTACCCCAGGCTGGGGGCGTATTTTGGAGATACCCAACAAGCAGGATAAGTTTGGATTGGGGTATTCTCCTAGAGCTGAAGCTTCTTCCTCTTCGTCTTGCAGTGCGTCTCGAGGTAAAGGGCCGATCCAATTTACCAGTGGCGGAATGATTTTCGAAAGCATCAACGCGACGTCTGAAGACAGTGGGGATAGCGATTGTGACCTCGACTCTTGGATTCAGCCAAGCAAGCCGGGCGAGGGCCTCAACAATTGGACCATCAAGGATATCATCCAGATGACAAGTGAAGAGTAATGATTTACTTTTTCCAATCATTGTACAACCCTATGTCCTACGTGGGGCATAGTGGTTTTATTGTCAGGGCCTTGTTGGATTATGTACATGCATTTTGTTAATAAATCAAAGGCGTTTTCTTCGTATTCAAATATTGTGATCTCTGTTATTCCTGTTTTATATTTGTTTTGAAAAACAGTAAAATGGCAATGGGGTTTGTGTTAACCTGCATATCCTTGTTTAAACTTAACCCTTGTTATTGCAGGATCCATATAACAGATGACATCGACTCTGGACCTTCTACGGCTCACTTTGACTTCGATTGCCCGATCTATCAAGCTGAAGAAGAGATTGATGAAGACGAAGACCTTCCTGAAGAGTTGGCCCGCTTGTTGAAACAAGAGGAAAAGGTTATTCTGCCTCATGAAGAGGAGATTGAGATCGTGAACCTGGGTTCTGAAGAGCTCGTCAGAAACGTCAGGATAGGGGCCGCGTTGCAGAGTGATGTCAAGCAGAGATTGGTCGAGATGCTAAGAGAGTATAGTGATGTCTTTGCTTGGTCATACGAAGATATGCCCGGACTTGACACGGACATCGTGGTCCACCACTTGCCGCTGCGAGAAGATTGCCCTCCCGTCAAGCAGAAGCTTAGGAGGACGAGACCAGATATGGCCGTTAAGATCAAAGAAGAAGTGCAGAAACAACTTGATGCTGGCTTCTTAGCGGTCACCACTTACCCTCCGTGGGTCGCCAACATAGTGCCTGTACCGAAGAAGGACGGTAAGGTACGCATGTGCGTCGATTATCGGGATTTGAATAGGGCGAGCCCTAAAGATGATTTCCCGTTGCCTCATATCGATGTGTTGGTCGACAACACAACCCAATTTTCCATGTTTTCGTTCATGGATGGCTTCTCCGGTTACAATCAGATCAAGATGGCGCCGGAGGACATGGAGAAAACGACGTTTATCACTCCTTGGGGGACATTTTGCTACAAGGTAATGCCCTTCGGTCTGAAGAACGCAGGGGCCACTTACCAACGAGCAATGGTAACTTTGTTTCATGACATGATTCATCATGAGATCGAGGTCTATGTCGATGACATGATTGCGAAGTCCCAAACGGAGGAAGAGCATCTGGTCAGCTTATTGAAGCTTTTTGAGAGGCTTAGGAAGTTCAGGTTGAGGATGAATCCTAACAAATGTACTTTCGGAGTACGGTCCGGAAAGCTACTGGGGTTTATCGTGAGTGAACGAGGCATCGAGGTTGATCCTGCGAAAATAAAAGCCATTCAAGAAATGCCAGCGCCGAAAACAGAAAAAGAAGTTCGTGGTTTCTTGGGCAAAATAAACTACATTGCAAGGTTTATCTCTCAGCTCATGGCCACGTGTGAACCGATGTTCAAGCTTTTAAAGAAAGATCAGGCGATTACTTGGAATGAGGATTTCCAGAAGGCATTCGACAAGATAAAGCAGTATCTCCAAGAACCTCCAATCTTGATACCCCCAGTGGCTGGACGGCCATTAATCATGTACTTGATAGTTCTTGAGAATAGTATGGGGTGTGTTCTCGGTTAGCACGACGAGACGGGCAGAAAGGAGCATGCCATTTACTACTTGAGTAAAAAGTTCACTGACTGTGAATCTCGATACTCGATGCTGGAGAAGACGTGTTGTGCACTAGCCTGGGCTGCCAAACGTCTACGACAGTACATGCTCAATCACACCACCATGCTAATTTCGAAGATGGATCCGATCAAGTACGTCTTCGAGAAGCAGGCTCTTTCGGGCAGGATTGCCAGATGGCAAATGGTGTTAACGGAATATGATATTCAGTACGTGTCCCAGAAGGCCATCAAGGGAAGCGTATTGTCTGATTACCTTGCCGAACAGCCGATCGAAGATTACCAGCCGATGAAATTTGAATTCCCTGATGAGGATATTATGTTTCTCAAAGCGAAGGATTGCGATGAGCCGTTGCCCGACGAGGGGCCAGATAGGAAATCCCAGTGGAAGTTGATATTCGACGGGGCGGTTAATTCCTATGGAAGAGGCATTGGGGCGATCATCACGACTCCCCACGGATCTCACATCCCGTTTACTACGAGACTGACGTTTCCAGTCACTAATAACGAGGCGGAGTACGAAACATACATTATGGGTCTAGAAGAGGCAGTTGATTTGAGAATCAAGAATCTAGACGTATATGGTGACTCAGCGCTTGTGATCAACCAGATTAAAGGGGAGTGGGAGACTCGTCAATCGAATTTGGTGCCGTACATGAATTATGCCAGAAGGATACTTCCGTTCTTTGATCGAGTGGAACTTCATCATGTTCCCAGAGCAGAAAATAAGATGGATGATGCCTTAGCCACGTTGGCTTCAATGTATAAAGTCAATTTTTGGAATGAGGCTCCAAGAATTGTGCTTTCGCGTCTTGATAGACCTGCATTCGTCTTTGCAATCGAGGAAGCCGTCGACGGCAAGCCATGGTTCCATGACATCCAGACCTTCCTTATGACTAAGGAGTATCCTGCAGGTGCGTCAATCCAGGATAAGAAGACTCTGAGGAGGCTATCTGGAAACTTTTATCTCAATCCTGATGGAGTGTTGTATAAGAGAAACCACGATCTCGTGCTACTCAGATGTGTAGATGAGAAAGAGGCGAGTATGCTCATGGAAGAAGTCCATGAAGGCACATTTGGTACGCACGCTGGCGGGCATGCTATGATGAGAAAGATCCTGAGAGCGGGATACTACTGGCTGACGATAGAGGCGGATTGCTTCAGATTCGCGAAGAGATGTCATAAGTGCCAGATTTATGCTGATAAAGTTCATGTGCCGCCGTGCCCGTTGAATGTCATGTCCTCCCCGTGGCCGTTCTCCATGTGGGGCATCGACATGATAGGCAAGATCGAGCCCACTGCGTCTAACGGTCATCGCTTCATTCTAGTAGCTATCGACTACTTCACCAAGTGGGTGGAGGCAGCCTCGTACGCTAATGTGACCAAGCAGGTAGTGGCTAAATTCATAAAGAGGGACATCATCTGTCGTTACGGAATTCCTGAGCGGATCATTACTGATAATGGTTCGAATCTGAATAACAAGATGATGAAGGAGTTGTGCCAGAGTTTCAAGATTGAACACCACAACTCATCTCCTTACCGGCCGAAGATGAATGGCGCCGTTGAAGCAGCCAACAAGAACATAAAGAAGATTGTTCAGAAGATGGTTGTGACCTATAAAGATTGGCACGATATGCTGCCATTTGCACTGCACGGTTATCATACGACGGTACGTACGTCAATCGGGGCAACTCCTTTCTCCTTGGTGTACGGTATGGAAGCAGTCCTACCGTTAGAAGTGGAGATCCCTTCTTTGCGAGTTTTGGTTGATGTGAAACTCGACGAGGCAGAATGGATTACGAACTGACTGAACCAACTCAGCCTGATGGACGAGAAGAGGTTAGAATCGATTGCGTTTGGTCGTCTGTACCAAAGCCGAATGAAGAAAGCTTATGATAAGAAGGTGCGTCTTAGAAGCTTTCAGACGGGTGATCTCGTCCTGAAGAAGATTCTTCCTCCACACTCCGATCACCGGGGCAAGTGGACTCCGAATTACGAAGGTCCGTACGTCGTCAGCAAGGTATTCTCGGGAGGAGCTTTGTTGTTATCCACGATGGATGGTGAAGATTTTGCATCCCCGGTGAACGCGGACGCAGTTAAAAAATACTTTGCTTGAAAGTGACCCGCTGGACAAAAAAAAAAGAGAGTCCAGGAAAAAAAGGGGCATCCCGGCGAACCAAAAACAGAATAAAAAGGTTCGGGCAAAAATTAGGGATATAAATTGAAAAAAGGTACACCCGCGAAGTCGAAAACCTACACTGGGCGGCTTCGGCAAAAAAGGGTACCCCGGTGAACTGAAAACCCGCAAAGGGCGGTTCACGCAAAAGTTAGGGATTTGAAAAAGCAAATGACTGCGTTCCGCGTGTGGACTTTCATTGTTTAGTGGTTTGAAGGACCCGAGGGCCGTTTATCTGAATCAATCTCTTCCGAAGCTGAAGCGTCGGAGAAGTATCGAAGTCGAGTGGGTCATAGAATGATCAACTCATGGTGTTCGTCTACGCCTCGTTGCCGACATTTGTATATACTGATGTATATTTATGTTTTATTTTTGCGCGGCTTCCTCATTCCAGGAGCTTGCATCTGTTGTAAAACATTTTTTTACCCATTCAGGGGTTCGTTATCAATAAAATGTATACTATTCAGCAATTCTGTTTGTCTGTTTAGCATTTATCTGTTTTGTTTGCGAAAAAGAACGCCGATGTTTTTGATAAAATGCGCATACATAAACTTACTGGCCTAGGCCACTGATTGTTGAAGCAATTAATTACTTGAATATTGTCACGAGATAATAACCTTGATAGGCCCCTTTGAGAAGGGTATCTTGTCTGTTTGTTTGTGTTGTTACAGGTGTAGCATATTCCAGACAGAGCGCCGTGCGCATCCCGAAGCAGGATGATTCCTCCTTCTTCGGCAGAGTTCAGTAGCCTCTCCCCGTAGAGTCTGAACACGAGGTCGTGAGCATTGATATGTCTCCCCCAGGCAGAGACGATTCTCTCCCCAACCAGATGTGTCCTGAAGGAACGTCATATCCTCAGCTGAGTCAGGTGCCGAAGCATGAATTCATTCCCCCAGCACCGGGTCACAAGTGCAGGTTTCGTAGGAAACTATTCGTACGCCGAAGTATGCAGCAACTGATGGTGCCAGACTGAAGTCTCCAACGGAATTGAAATTCCCCACCAGAGTCGTACTCTCTCCCGAAGTCGGATGATTCCTTCTTCCCCAGCGGAATTGAGATTCCCCCGCAGAGTCGTACTCTCTCCAGCGAAGCAGAATGAGTTCTCCTTCCTCAGCCGAGTGTGTAGATCCCCAAGAGAGCCGAATCCTTGGAAGCTGCTCAAGCCATGATTGACTCTCCCCAGTGGAGTGTTGATCAACTGAAGTTGTGTCCCCACAGAGGCGTTATCTCCAGAGAAGTAGCCGAGAAGGCCATGCAGCTTATTCCCGCGATCGACATCGTCTTCCCTCAGCAGGTCCAGGTTCTCGTAGAGCTTCATTCCCCCATAGCAGTCAACTGAAGTTGTGTCCCCTGCGGAGTCCAATTGAGACTGGCGTGACCTTGTTCTCCTCAGCAGGATGATTTCTCTATCTGAGTAGTTCTTTCTCCTTGACAGGAGGATTCCCCCTTCAGCATTTATTTTGCTGACGGGATCGCATCATATTGCATGATTGCATAACATTTATCATAAACGCATAGCATTTCCACCGTGTGGAGCATTGTGCCATTGCCGAAGCATATGCATAATAAACATGATCTAGGTTGTTACCGTTCTTGTTTTGCAGGTGTTCCGCCACAGAATTGATTGCTCAGGATGATTCCTGACATCCTCACCAAAGAAGTCGCTTGCTCAAGATGATTCTTGAGATCCCCAGCGAAGTCTTCGGTTCAAGATGATTCTTGAATTCCTCAGCAGGGTCGTTTGCTTAAGATGATTCTTAAGTACCCAGTGCAGTCTCCAGAGTTGGTTGCTCAAGCTGATGCTTAGAGTCCCCAGTAAAGGTTGCCCAGGATGATTCCTGAAATCCCCAACAGAGTGTTCGCTCGGGATGATTCCTGAAATCTCCAGGTTGGTTATCGGTTCAAGATGATTCTTGAAGGTCCCCGACGGAGTTATTTGTCCAAGATGATTCTTGAAGTCCTCAGTAGAGTTGATTCATCCAGAATGATTTCTGGACCCCCGGTGCGGAGTTACTTGATAGTTCTCCAGAATTCCCCAGCGGCGAAGCGTCACCCCCAACAGGTTTCTAACGGCGAAGTTGAAATCTCCCTTGAAGACTCCATGATTGAAGTCCGACCGTGTTAATGAAGCAGTTCTCTCAGCTGATGCGGAGTGCCTGATGGCAGAGGTTTAGATATTCCCAGTTGGCTCATGATTGACCAAGAATTCTATTCCCGACTTGCTGACGAAGTCCGGCTGATGCCCGACGAGGTCTTTGAATGCCTGATGGCATGATCAACCTGATGGTTGAAGTCCGGCTGATGCCCGACAGTAACGCGGAGTGCCTAATGGCACGATCAACCTGATGGTTGAAGTCCGGCTGATGCCCGACAAGTCCTTTGGATGCCTGATGGCATGATCAACCTGATGGTTGAAGTCCGGCTGATGCCCGACAAGTTTCTTTGAATGCCTGATGGCATGATCAACCTGATGGTTGAAGTCCGGCTGATGCCCGACAGTTTTCTTGGAATGCCTGATGGCATGATCAACCTGATGGTTGACCTGAAGAGTCCCGAGGAATCGTAATGCCTGATGGCATGATCGGCTATGTATTACCGGTTACCGTGTGACCAATTCCCCAGTAGGGTTGCCGTGCAATTGTTATGCTCAGTGTCGAAGATGTGCCTACCGACCAGAGTATCGTTCACCTGTGCGTGGTATCCAGACCTCCAGCAAGGTCATTGACGCGTGTTCACCTTATCATTATCTCCAACAGAGTCTATTCTTCAAGTTCATATTTTCCCAATGGATTTCTTCACCCTGACGGCGACGTCAGATGCTTTTATCGACTCGATGTTGAGAGTTGACGGCGAAGTCAGATTATGTTGAGTACTTGGCGGCGATGTCAAGTGATTTAGTTCTCCAGCGGCGATGTTGGATGTTCGTTTCTGGCGGCGATGTCAGGTGATTTAGTTCTCCAACGGCGATGTTGGATGTTCGTTTCTGGCGGCGATGTCAGGTGATTTAGTTCTCCGGCGGCGATGTTGGATGTTTGTTTCTGGTGGCGATGTCAGGTGATTTAGTTCTCCAGCGGTGATGTTGGATGTTTGTTTCTGGCGGCGATGTCAGGTGATTTAGTTCTCCAACGGCGATGTTGGATGTTTGTTTCTGGCGGCGATGTCGGGTGATTTAGTTTTCCAGCGGCGATGTTGGGTGTTTTGGTTGTCCGACGGCGAGGTCAGACGCTTTATTTTCATGAATGCCTGACGGCGAGGTCAGGTGTCTGATGATAACGATAGAGGAATTTAATGCGGATAACTGACGACAAGGTTCAGATCAGTATGTCTCCAGCAAGTTGCCGTGCAGCTATTATTTCAGTGTTCGAAGATTCGTTCCCGCCAGAGTACTGTGTACTTGTGCAGTTGGCAAATTTCCGGGTTTATCGGTATTCAACTGTCTCGCACCTTGATTGGCTGAGAGTCGTTCGCTCCTCACCCAGTCAGGTTCAAGCCGTTTGAATAGGGGCAGCTGTTGCACCCCAAAATTTGACCAACATTTATTTACCCAGCAAGAGTTGTATGAGACTTTGAAGCTAGCCAAGAAAGTTGTTCAAGTGTTCAAGGATTGATATCTTTGTCAGAGAACTCAAAGAGATCCTCAGAGAGATTGGTTGAAACCAAGGTTGTGTGTCTCATAACTTGAGAGTTGTGGGAGCTCCTCAGATGATTCTGAGACTATGAGGATGGACTTGAAGCTTTGAGAGAGCTTATGAGATGTCTTGAAAGCCATCATGAGGCCTAAAGAGGTCATTGTACAAGGATTCAGAAGATTCAGCCATGAGTGGTGGAATTAGGGTTTGACTGGGTCAACCCTAGGTCAACTGATGATTTGGAGAGGGTTGAGACCTAATCCAAGAGCCATGTGATCATGGAATGATGCATTGAGATGCTATAAGGATTATTCCTATACCAACTCATCATGATTGAGGAGTTTGAGAAGTTTTAAGCTAGGGTTTCTAAGGATTGACAGTGTGAAATCCCCTAGTTTGATCCCTATCTTCAAGGCAGTTTAGCTCAAGATGTGATTGTCATCTCATCTTCCCCAAAACATGAATGTTGTAGATATTGTTCTTAGCATTAATTTGAGTACTAGAAGTCCTTGATAGGATTTGTAGAGCTCAAGTTATGGCTTTGACAAATTACAGGTCATCTGAGGTATGTGAATCTGGGTCCTTGAAAGTCACCCAACTTGCATCCAACTTTTTCCCTAGTAGGATGATTCCTATGAATTCTTGGTCAACATGAATGTTGTAGAGCATCTTCGTATCTTTCTAGATAGTACTATAAGTCCTTGATAGGATTTGTAGAACTCAACTTATGGCTTTGGCAAGTCAAGGGCATTTTGGTCATTTGGAGGTTATAGGTCATTTCAAGCATAAGGCCATATCTCCTATTTCCAAGCTTCAAATGGAAAAATATTCAACATCAAACTTGCTTAGAATGAGGTTTTAAGGCTAGTAGGGAGGTCATGAGATGTTGAAAAGGCTTGTATCAAAAAGTGATGAAAATGGCCTAAAATGGAGGCATAAGTTAAATAAGTTGAAATTGAAAATTGGAAATCACAAGTTATACATCCAAACCATGTCATATAATAGGTCATTTTGACTCCAAAGGACATTCTAAGAACAATGGTTCAGCCACAATTTTGATTTGAGGCCTAGATCATAGGGCTGCTTTGGAAATGGCTTGCTTGCATCTTTAGGCACCGAAGCAAAACATGAAAAAACTCAATAAACAAGTTAGTTATGCATTGCAACATATCATACATCTCATGTGGGGAGAATTTCAAGTCAGAATTGGTGGTTACAAGGACTATGGCATGAGATAGCATATGGTGAGAAGTGAAATCAAAATGTCATGACATGAGATTTCCATTTTCTCATTGGAAGGTCCTAGATGGTTCTAGATGATTCTAAACCATTCTATATAACATGTATAACTTGCTCAGATGCAAGGTTGGTGAGAATTGAGTGAGAGAGGAGAGATTGCATTGTGAAATTTCCATTGAAGATCAAGAATCGGTTCCATTGATTCACTTCATTTCCATCCCTTTCTTCAATTGGAGCACATTCCATATGGATCACTGAGGGTGTGCAGATCAAATTGGGGGCAATTCCATTGATGAATCGTGTATGAGCTTTTGGATTTTCACCTCTGCAACTCAAGATCGGTTTCCAAGAATCAAGGTTTCAACCCTTCTTTTTGCATACAGAAGCAAGAATACTACTCAGTGAAGGAATTGGGAAAGATTGAAGGTCTGAATTGGAGGTTTCGTGCACCTGTTCATCCCAATTACACAGGTTTGTAACTTTCTCTCTACACTCTAATTTAAGTTCTATTAGATAGAATTAATAGGTTAGAATGGTTAAGGATAACTAGGAGATCATTTCTGGAGAATTTGAAGAGATTTGGTGATGATTTTTGCAATGGCAAGATTTCTGTGTGGACCAAGAACTCACTGAATATTGGGGGATAATCTTAGTTTGATAGCAAGAAGTGCTCAGGGAAACATGGTGATGAGATTAGGACCTTTAATTTTGAGAATTGCTAAGATTGGTTCTTGATCAGTTATTTGAAGTTGCGATCGGGTTTTAGGTTTGAGAGAGTTTCAATGAGTTCTGATGCCATGGCTAGATCCCTGGTGAAATTTGGAGCAATCTAGGGTTTTTAATTGTTGCATTTGGTGAGGTATTAATAGAATCCGAGTTGAGGAAGATGAGGGTTTTAAGCTCTGTTCCATGGCCGTTTCCCTCCAATTCATGGCTGGAGGAAGAAGATGAGTTCCATGCCCTTAGATCAAGCAAGACTGGTTAACTAGAGTTAAATCCAACGGCTCGTGTTTAATTTCAACTTGAGGAGGGAAATTCTGAGAAGCATGAAACGCGGGCGTTTCATTTAAGTTTGGTCATGGGCTTAAGTGGAATTTGATGTCCACACCCCCTTCGCGAGGCCCACTCAATTTTGAACTGAAAATCATTGCTATTTGCACCGTTCTCTTTTCATTTTCTTTATGTTTTATTAATTGATTTTCTGAGTGGATTTTGGGCTTAGCGTGTTACTATCTGTACCCCCCAGTCCTGGCCCATACGCGTATTACACTGCATCTAGTTACTATCTGCACCATATCTCTTCATATTTCATTTTATTTTCTTCCATTTTATTTCAAAATTTGAAAATTCATATCAATTTGAAAATTAATGATTTT
This sequence comes from Lathyrus sativus, assembly GCA_963859935.3. Taxonomy (NCBI): domain Eukaryota; kingdom Viridiplantae; phylum Streptophyta; class Magnoliopsida; order Fabales; family Fabaceae; genus Lathyrus; species Lathyrus sativus. The sequence continues at coordinate 99,482,205 of OZ012739.1, read as the reverse complement.
TTAATGGAATTTTTTTCTCCCATTTCATGCTAATGTCTAGAAAATTATCAAATAAAAATATTTTCATTTCATGCATGTTTAGTATTTTTTGTGTATTTTCTACTTTTATTGCATTTTATTTCTTTTATGTTGATCCATGAATTTGTAGAATTTTGTTTAGGTAGTTCCTTTAACATTTTTAGGCCATTATTTTTAGGATAGTTAGATATAAGCTTTAGCTTCCCCCTGGATTTATTCCATAATTTTGTGATGAATTTTAGGTTAGTTTTGATTAGATGACATTAGGTTGTGTAGAATTAGGTTAATCCTTAACATAGGTCCACAATAACATTAGAATTTTGGGTTTCTAAGTCAAGATAGGTATTGGGGCATATAAGGGTATTAAGGGTAGGTATGTAGGATCCCTTAGAAATTATATTAGGTTTTAATATAGTAGTATACTATTTTTAGATGATTTTTGTAGTTGATGATTGTTTGTGTTGCCCTTGTGGGCTTATATTTTTGTTTGCTTTGCTTTGTGGGCTTGGGAAGCTTGGTATTGCTTGGTTTTGTTCTGAGGAGCATTGAGGAGCATAGTAGGAGCATTGAGGAGCATTGAGGAGCTTGAGAGCTTGATCTTATTTGTTTTGTTGATTGTTTTAGGGTTAGGGATTAGGAAGAGTTTAGACCTAGTTAAGTTCTTTCTTAAACATGGATGGTATCTTTCACCTCCATTCCTCCCTATGATTCAAAGTCCTTCCATGGCATACACCTCTCTCCTTTGGAGGGATAAGTGATTGTACCTAGGAAGTGGAACTTTTGAGGGGACCATTCCTTTGATGTTGAACCCTTATAGGTCACCTTTGGTGGTCAATAAGCAGTTCAATATCCCCAGCTTATCCAGTAAGTGATTTCCTCTGGTTTGATTATCTTGAGAGATGTTGAGCTTGAGTTTGAAGATGAAGACTCCATTGAAGAGTATGGAATAAGATGAATCCTTGAGCATTGCCATTCCAGCTGAAGCTTGAAGAGCAACAAGAACAAGTTGATACTTGAAGACCCCTGATTGATAGTGAAGCCTGAAGGTGGAGCTGATCAAGGAGCTGAAGCTCAGAGAAGATAAGTTGAAACTTATTTTGAAAGGTTGAAACCTGGAAAAGCAAATTGATATTTGTCAAGAGTGATGGAAGTCTGAAGACTGAATTGCTGTTGGAAGAGCTGAAGCTTGAAGTTGAGAGAGGAGTTGATCTGCTTTCTTTTATTTTTCTTTGTTGTATTGATGTGTTTTGTTTGAATTGCTTGATGCATTAGAATAAGTCCATATCTAGAATAGGTAGAATCTAGGAGCATGATTTCACTAGAGGTTGAGTTGCTCCCTCTGCTTGTACTGTTACTGTATGGCTTTGCTTGCAGGTATTCGGTAGAGCCCAGCTCCCTTGCCCATGTGGTTTGTTTGCCTGATGGCATTTTATTTCATTCTCTTCTGTATGATTGCAGTTTACTGTTTTGCTTGATAGCATGTTGTTTATATTTCAGTATGATTACTATTATCCATTCTGGCTTGAGGTTGAGATGAGCTTGTGGAGGCAGAAGCCCCACATACATTTCCTCCCTCACTTGCATTGCATGCATTTTACTGTTAAGCTGATGCTTCGTCTGTTTTGGTGTATCATTGACATGATCCCTTAGGACTCTCATTTCCTTTGATAAGGAATTGATGATAGAACTTTAGGTTGAAACCTATGCATGACAACTTCTAGGAGTTCCCTGTTCAAACCTCAACCATAGGATGAATCCATGGCATGATAACAGTAGGACTTGATGGTCTCCCTCCTAGTTGGGCCTGTTCTCTTCTCATCTCAAAACAGTTTAAGATACAGTAATCATGAATGATTTCTTTCGTACGTTACGAGCCTTAAGCTATCTGAGAAAGGATTGTGGGAGAGTTTCTTTTCCACAGTCTGGATGTTTAGTATGGTACCCTTTGGGTGACATGCGACACATTCACTCTCAGGTCATAGTCTCTAGTGCGATTGAAATCGCAAACACAATAAAAAACATTTCTTTCGTAAAAGACAGGAAATAAACCATAGTGTCCCGAACTACGTAAGCTCTAATCTCTCATACCTGTTGAGAGTACGTAGGCACAATACTGATGTATTGGCGAGCTACCTTCCCCCATAACCCATCGTAGGTCGAACTACGTTGACTCTGATTTCTCATTCTCTGATGAGAATACGTAGGCATAAAGTGTGACGCTTTGCCGAGTCATTTTTCTTTTCTTTTTTAGCCATCCTTGATAGGTAGATAGATAAAACCAACCCGTCTAAGTAAACACAACAAGCGTGGATCTCGTCGAGTACGACGGACGTGAGGGGTGCTAATACCTTTCCCTTGCGTAACCAACTCCCGAACCCAGACAATGGTTGCGACGACCTTGTCTTACCCTTCTTCGTCAGGTTTTTCCGATCGTTTCCTTTCCCGCTCTGAGGGATAAATAACGAAAGGTGGCGACTTTTCTGTTGTGCCGACACCTTATTTTCGCGCAAGCAACAGAATGGAAGATCTCTGGTTTGAGAAATCTCAAGTTTCACTTTAATGAAGAGTGAAAAATGACAAGTGAGTGCATCGCTGCGAAGAGGGCCCGACAAAGACAGAAGAGTCGCCACCATTCGTTTTTATCCCAAAGAAAGGGAAAGGAAACGATCAGATAAAACCTACGAAAAAGGGAAAAGACAGGTCATCGCAACCAAATCTCGGGTTTGGGAGTCGGTTACGCAAGGGGAAGGTATGAACACCCATCACGTCCATTGTACTCAATGGGATCCATGCTTGTTTTCTAATCTATGGGTGTGAATCTATAAGGTTGGCTCACGAGGACAAAAGAAAAGCAAAGAGACTCGATAGAGCATCACCGCTCTGTGCCTACGTGTTCCCTTGTGCAATGGGAAAGTTAGAGTCAACGTAGTTCAAAAAACTACGGGTGAAGGTGGGGAAAGGTTGCTCGCCAAGACATCTCCGTCTTGTGCCTACGTATCATCGTCTGGTACGAGAAATCAGAGAAAACGTAGTTCGGGCTGACACAACCACAGATTGGTTCAAGTGTTTTAACCGAGTAGGGTTAAACCTTCATTCTAGCAGTTAGGTGTATTGCTGCTCGTCCATTGGAGACTTATGTGTTACCTGTTTGTGGTAGAACCAAGAGTTAACACACTCTTTCTGAAAATGATTGTCAATTAATCCCGAAGGATAAAAAAGGTTTGATGTTTTGTTTTGTGTTTTTTATGAAGAAGTAAATTGAGTTAAGTTTGTAACTCATGTTGCACTAAAGACTATGACTTGAGAGTGAATACGTTGCATATCGCCCAAAGGGCATACACTAAACACTCTAGACAGTTGAGAGGAATCCCCTCAACTATCATTCCTCAAGTACTTAAGGCTCTTAGCGTACAACACTTATTATCCTTTATTAGGTGTGTTAAGATGTTTGGAGATGAGAAGAGAAGACACAAACTCTAAGGGGAAACTAACCAACCCTAATGTTATCATGCAATGTGCTCCTAAGATTGAGATTAAGAGGGAAGAAACTATCCTAATATTAGTATGCTTGGATTGAACACTTAATGTTTCTCCTACTCCCATCCTAAACGGAGGGACTAGGAATCCTAAGGGATCATGACAAAAGACCAAGAAAACACAAGATAAATCAATCACAAATGAAATGCAAGAAAGAGATGAAGTTGACTTAAACAAGTCAATGAATAAGGTAAACATGATATGAAATATGTAACACAAACAAAAGATGAAGCAAAATGACTTAAACAAGTCAAAGAAAAAGTGAGATGAAATGGGAGAAGTTACAACTCCTACAACCATTCATACATCAATCACTTATACAAAAAGATAAACAACAATGCACAAGCAAAGTTCATGATCAAAGTGTAGATGGGAGAAAGAGGCTTGGGCAGCAAGCACATTAAAAGTGTCTCAACCAAACTCAACACATTGATCATGCAAAAAGAAGTAACAAACAAGTGCTAAAGGTGATCCACCATTCAAGAAAAACTCAAAGCATGATCATGAATGCCAAATTGTCTCAAATGGTGATCCAAACCAAAGGGGCATAAGTGAATCCATAAGATAAAAGGCTCACCACAAGAATGGAAACAATGCACAAGCAAGCAATAAGTCAAGGCAAGAGAAAGAACCAAAGTTCAATTCATAATCAACACTTAAAATCAAGTGGAATGCCTTAACTTCAAAGTAACTTGTAACACAAGTTACATAAGTGTATGACCTACAAATGCAAGACCAGAACCTTAATCATGTTAAGAATGAGTATCAAGACTCATAGGGTGCATATAGGATCAATCAAAGTCATTTCCCAAAGGAACTAGGTCAAACTAGTTTGTATGAACTTCTTCTAAGGTGACTTGACTTGCAAGCTTCACCAAAAATAGAAGAAATATTCAATAAAATCCAAATAAAGTGCACAAATCAACCAAGTCCAATCGCAAATAGAGTCCAAAGTTTCGAATCCAAACTCAATCTTAGGCATCACCAAATGATTTGATCAACTAGGGTGCTCCACCTTATTGAGTTAGTATCGAGGGTCAAGAAAAGTCAAACCAAAGTCAAACAAAAATGATCAATCATGAACCCAAAATCAGCCTCAAAGGTACCTAAATCCATCCTCTAGATGGAGAAGAAACCTAATTTATTGGTGATGTGAATTGGTGGTTCAATTGTAGATGATCAAACAAGAACAACATTAAAAACATCTCCAATTGCAAAATTAAAATAAAATTGCAAAATAAAATAAAATCAGAAATATAAATTATCAAAAATTAGTTAAGACATTGAAATGTTCGAAAACAATTTTTATCTAATTTTTGGACAATTGGAGGTATTTTTAATAGTTGAAAAACAAAATAGAAAATAAAATAGATGAACAAGCCATGGGAGGTGCACAAGTAAAAACAGAAATAACTGGAGCACGTTCAAAATGAAATGGGCTCAGAAAAGAAGGGGGTGGGGATAACACTTATGGCCCAATCAAACCCAAAGACTCAGGATTAATGAAACGCAACGTTTCATTAATCCTAGGTGGAGTCAGCGTGCCAAATAATCAAGGTCAAGCCAATGATACCATACCAAGCAATCAGGTCAACAAATCCAACCACATGACTCAGCCTCCAATTGACAAATGACTGGGATGCCGGAGCTAGGCCTTCGGTCATCTTCTCCGGCCAGCTCGTCAGAGACCAGTCATCAAAACTCAACTAAAATGAGCAAATCCGGTATGGTTCGAAAGCTCTACTCACAAGGACTATGAATCCACCATTAGATTTTTAAAAAGGCTTGTAAATAAAGAGAATCAAAGACTTTAAAATCAAGATGCACATTCTGAAATTGCATTAAACAGCTATAAAAACAAATCAAATATTTCCTATGGATCATAGGTCTTCAGATGCGCCCAGTATGAAGCCTAACATGAGAGAAAAATGGAAAGAAAGCTTACTGAATGGAGCAACTTCGTTGGTTCTTCAGATGCGTGCAAGCTCTACTTTCTTCCTTCCAATTTGCTCCTTGTGCTTTGGTGAAGAGGAAACAAGCTTCAATTGCAATGGATTTTGAGTCAAAAACCAGATTAAAGTACTTTGGAAAATTTTGAACTCTCTTCTCTCCCTTTCATGCAAGCAAGCTATCCTGAGGCATTAGGGAGAATTCTGAGCTTATATGTGATGGGTATTGAAACCCCATGCAGGCCCATGTTGCTTATCATGTGAGATTTCAAATTTTTACCAAAAAATTCAACTGTGCACCACACACGGGTTAGGTATTGTTCCTCCTCTTTTTGGTCAGCAAAAGCGCACTTGAGGTGTGTGGAAATGAATGGAAATGGTTTTGGCCTTGTAATAATTCTACACACCAAGTTTCAAACGATTACTGTTGAGTAAGAAATTTGAAAATGAGGCATATCATGACCTTTCATGTTGGTCCATTTGTGGTAAACATCTCACATGTCATGTAATGGTACCAAATAACTCAAAAATGAGACAAAATAATGACTTGTAATGTAAGATTCTTGAACCATAACCAAAAGTTAAGATTTCAACCAAAAAGTGTCCCACATGGCCATATAATTCCATAATCCAAATGAATATTGAGTTCAATGATGTAAATAAGGCCCTTATGTACAATTTTCATGTTGGTTGGAAGTGCATTTGAGGTACATAAGTTCATGAAAATGACCTATGAAACAAATGACCCAAAATGAAAATTTCCCAAAATATCCTTGCCTTGCCAAGACCATAACTTAGGCTCCGCAAATGAGAAAGAGGACTTCTAGGACTTTTTGGAAATCTAATACCATGAGGAACAACTTTCGTGTTCACTTTAGGTTGAGGAGAAACTTGATTCTAGGTCAAAAATGCCTTGGAAGTGAGTTGACTTCTTGTTGACCAAAATTCTGTTCATCTGAGACCCCTAACTTGCTGGCATCATAACTTGAGATGTACAAACCCAATGGATGAGTTCTTGTACTCAAAAGAAAGCTAAGAACATGCCCTACAAGTCTCATGTTTTCATGAAAATGAGATTGAGCTTGAAACATAAGTGAAAATGGCCTTGAAGTTGGGCCTTAAAGAAGGGGATTTTACACTGAAATCATCTGAAACCCTAATTTAGTAATTTCTTCCACTCTTGATTCCTCTTGATTTAATCTTGTCATGACATCTTAAATGCTTCAAGATGACTTCCCATGGCCTCAATGACTTAGAACTAAGTCTTGAACTCTCGCAAGCCCACAGTTTACCCTGAATTGACCAGATGACACCCTAATTCCATTTCCTTTGACCATGCCTCTTTGTAGGTGAATTGAATGCTCAGATAAGCTCCACAATGACCTTCAAGGTACTCAATGTGCTTCTTAATCATATCCTATATAAAAAAATGACCTCAGGAACCCCTGATGATCCTTTGTTGATCCCCAAGATAGGAGACAACCAACACACATCAATCCTTCCTTCTAAGGAGCTTTGAAAACCTTATGAAGATTGCACACACTTGATGATCTGAATAATTACCCTTGCTTGAGCTTGAAACCAATGAGACTCTTCTCTTGAATGGCACATCACTCTTGATCCCTTGTTAAGAACAATGGTATGCAAATGCAAAATGCTAAAATGAACTGAAACATAAGCCAAGAAAAGGTTGGTCAAGTTTTGGGGTACAACAGCTGCCCCTATTCAAACGACTTGGACCTGAATGGGTGAAAAGCGAATGACTTTCACACAATCAAAGGTAAAAGACGGTTGAATACCAAATAAACCGAAAATTTGCCAACCGCAAAAATAGAACTGTAAACCTGTTTACTGGAATAGAATAACCCGAGATAACTGTATCTGACAACCGCAACGACAATAAGATGACTGATTATCGATTAAGAAACATCGACACGCAGCCGGAAGAACATCTGCTAACATGCATGCAACGACACTAAGTCGGAAAGATCATCTGATTTCACCATCAGGCATCTTTTAAACAAACCAGGAATCGAACCCGAAGGCCGACGCAACACGAAGTTGAGAACATCTGCTAACCAGCAGGCATTCGCTAAATAAAGCGAGCATCGTACCCGAAGGCTGGCGCAGCATGAAGTTGAGAACATCTGCTAACCAGCAGACATTCGCTAAATAAAAGCAAGCATCAAACCCAAAGGCCAGCTCAACACGAAGCTGAGAGCATCTTCTAACCAGCAGGCATTCGCTAAATAAAAGCGAGCATCAAACTCGAAGGCCGACTCAACACGAAGCTGAGAGCATCTGCTAACCAGCAGGCGTTCGCTAAATAAAAGCGAGCATCAAACTCGAAGGCCGGATCAACACGAAGTTGAGAACATCTACTAACCAGGAGGCATTCGCTAAATAAAAGCTAGCATCGAACCTGAAGGCCGGATCAACACGAAGTTGAGAGAAAAATCCGTCGATTCACAATCTGAAAGAAGAAATACGCCGGGGAAATAATGAACTTAACCATGTAGGTTCTGTTGGGGAGAAATGGTGAGATAAACACATCTGTCAATGATCTTGCTGGGGTCTGGATACCACACAGGCTCAATAAAAACACCAATATTTGCCGGGGTCTGGATACCACATAGGCTAAATAAACCATCATTGTCCGCTGGAGACACACCTGAAAACACGAGGTAACAACCTGACTTATGTTTCAAATGCATATGTTTGAATATGGCATAATGCTCCATATGAAATGGAAATGCTACACATATGGGAGGATTCTATGCAGAATGCAAATGCAAAGGAACCACCTCAACAAAATAAATGCTGAAGAGACGAAAGCAACCCTGCCGGGGAAAGATAGGACATGCCAAATACGATTTGACTTATGCTGGAAACAAAAAGCCCTGAATGGCCTCCTGGAAAAGTACTTTCCTAGGTAATGCTGCTCTGACGAGAACAAAAATCCACTCTGTTGGGGATGAACTCAAATTCTGTTGAGGAAAGCGCCCTGAATGGCCTACCAGAATACAACTCTTCTGGAGAACAAAAGACTCGGCTGGGAAAAGGCAGCCAACTGCTGAGATCATCTCAACTCTACTGGGGAAATCAGCCATGGATGGCCTCATAGAACACTGAAAATCTTCTAGGGTACGAAGCAAACTTCTAGGGAATCCGTCCCAAACTCCCTCTGTTGAGGATGAGAAACAACCCACTCCAGCAACTCCGCTGGGGATTACTCAATGAGGGAATCAACACCGACCTCTGCTTGGGGCATGAGTCAATGACCTAGACTCTGAGGGGAACCGGAACTCTGAATCTGCTCCACTGCTGGGGATAATCCCAAATTTTCCGGGTGAAGAGAACTTCAATTTCGACCTACTGAGGGATAAGCGCATACATTCGATCTGCTGGGGATAGGTGTACACGCTCAACCTGCAAATGAACAAACAAATAAGATATCCTGCACAACAGAAACTATCTTGGTCATCATCTGTGACATCGTTCAAGCATATCAAAGTTTTAATGATTATCAGCGAAGCCCACAAGTTTTTGTATGCAAAGTTTTATAAAAAACATCAGGCGTTTTTTGCAAACAAAACAGTAAAAGCTAAAGCAAGAACAACAATTTACTGAATAGTATATACTTCATTGATAAGTGGCCTGTAAATAGGCAGATTTTACAACAGATGCAACTCCTATAAAGAGAAAGTTGCGCAAAAATTTATAGAAATGCACAAAGATATATAAAATGTCGGTAATGTTGTACAGACAACCACCATGTGTCGATTCATCTATGACTCACATGACTTTGATGCTTTTCCGATGCTTCACCCTCTGAAGAGACTGATTTGGACGAATGGCCCTCGGGTTCTCCCATAATCCACTATGCTCTGAAGATCAACACGCAGACCCCAGTCATTTGCTTCTTAAATCCCTAACTTTTTTCTGAATTGCCATCGTGGTTTTTGGTTCACCGGGATACCCATTTTTGCCAAAGTCTCCTTTTCAGGTTTTCAACTTTGCGGGTTTACATCTTTTATTTTTATCCCTAACTTTTGCCCGAACCCATTCTTTTTATGGTTCGCTGGGATGCCCCATTTTTTCCTGGATATTCTTTTTCTTTCCAGCGGGTCTCTTTAAGCAAAGTATTTTTTAACTGCGTCTCGTTCACAGGGGATGTGAAAACTTCACCATCCATGGTTGACAGTATTAAGGCTCCTCCTGAGAAGACTTTCTTTACGACATATGGACCTTCGTAGTTGGGAGTCCATTTTCCCCTGTGATCTGTCTGTGGAGGGAGAGTCTTCTTCAACACTAAATCACCTACCTGAAAGCTCCAAGGATGCACCTTCTTATTAAAAGCTTTATTCATCCTGCTTTGATATAATCGACCGTACGCGATGGATGCCAACCTCTTCTCGTCCATCAGGCTGAGCTGATTCAATCTGTTCCTCACCCATTCTGCCTCATCAAGCTTGACGTCAACCAGAACTCTCAAAGAAGGAATCTCGACTTCCAATGGTAGGACATCTTCCATACCATACACTAGCAAGAAAGGGGTTGCCCCAGTTGAAGTACGTACCGAGGTACGATATCCGTGCAGCGTAAAAGGCAACATCTCGTGCCAATCTTTGTAGGTCACAACCATCTTCTACACAATCTTCTTTATATTCTTATTGGACGCTTCAACAACGCCATTCATCTTCATACGATAGGGAGAAGAATTGTGATGCTCAATCTTGAAACTCTGGCACAGTTCCTTCATCATCTTGTTATTCAAATTTGAACCATTATTAGTTATGATTCTCTCGGGCACTCCGTAATGACAGATGATGTCCTTCTTAACGAATTGGGCCACAACTTGTCTGGTGACGTTGGCGAAAGAAGTTGCTTCAACCCACTTAGTGAAATAATCAATTGCCACTAAGATGAAGCAATGTCCATTGGATGCAGTCGGCTCAATCTTACCGATCATATCAATTCCCCACATGGAAAAGGGCCAAGGAGACGCCATGACATTCAAAGGACTTGGCGCCACATGAACCTTATCGGTATAAATCTGGCATTTGTTCGCATATTTGAAGCAATCAGACTCCATAGTCAACCAATAATAACCTACCCTCAACAACTTTTGAGACATGGCATGTCCGTCTGCATGTGTACCAAAAGTACCTTCGTGAACCTCTTCCATAAGCAAGGCTGCTTCTTTTTCGTCCACGCATCTCAACAGAACTAAGTCAAAATTTCTTCGGTAGAGTACACCATCTTGGTTTAGATAGAAATTTCCAGACAACCTCCTCAAGGTCTTCTTATCCCGGACCGATGCCCCAGGCGGATATTCTTGGTTCTTGAGAAAATTTTGGATATCATAATACCACGGCTTCCCATCTGAAGCTTCCTCTATTGCAAATACGAATGCCGGCTGTCGCTTCTGCGAAAATAAGGTGCCGGCAAAACAGAAGAGTCGCCATCTTTCGTTATTTATCCCTCAGAACGGGAAAGGAAACGATCGGAAAAACCTGACGAAAAAGGTATAAGACAAGGTCATCGCAACCATTGTCTGGGTTCAGGAGTCGGTTACGCAAGGGGAAGGTATTAGCACCCCTCACGTGGGTGCGAGAACAAAATCCTGGAAAGTAAAGCATCTCAACGGAGGATCGTAGAACTGCAGCAGAGCGTGCAACCCATTCAACTCGAACGCAGAAGGTTTACGAACCAAACTGAGCAATTTGCCGTAAGACTTTCTGAATTCATCTCTCACAGAATCATCTGCTAAAGCAATCAAACCAGTCAGCTGAACAACATCAGGGGCAGGGAGCTTGTAAGCCACGGTCTTCCTCAGAGAACCCATAACAGTACAACAGAAGGCCAGAAATCCTAAATCGGGGGAAACGATACCTGCAACACAGACACACGTTAATGAAATGCAAATGCGTATGCAAAGCAATGTAAAATGCAATCATGCAGCAGGAGATCAAGGCAACTGTGCTGTGGAGATTCTGTATCAACAAAACCATAATCCTGCTCTATCAAGAACAACCACTATCTCTGATGAGAAAAAAACCTGGTATCGGACCACAAATCTGCTCTATCAAGAACACACACACATAGGACCATAAATCTGCTCTGTCAAGAACAAACATCTGATAATAAGGACCTCTGATACATGACCAAAACTCTGCTCTGTCAAGAACACACAACTGATAATAAGGGCCTCTGATACAGGACCATAAATCTGCTCTGTCAAGAACAACCATACATCTGCTGACGAGACCCTCTGATCCCAATCAAAACCTGCTCTATCAAGAACAAATACACATCTCTGAATATAAGGTCCTCTGATACAGAACCAAAGCTCTGCTCTGTCAAGAACAATCATATATCTGATAATGAGAACCTCCGGTACCAACAAAACTGATTCACTATCAAGAAAACCAGGTAGTCTGAAGGTCAAAGTTTCCTGCAACAAACCCAACCCTGCTCACAGGTATGGACCTAAACTGACTCAAGTTCGGCATCCAATGAGGTCATCAGCGTCACAGACATTCAAGAGGGGTGATACGATACCCAGAAGGTGTGGCATCACCAGCTCATGAAGCGGCCTCACTCGGCTGAATCCCAAATGATCGGTCCCCAGAGTCGACAATCCTCCAAACCAACAACCCCCTCAACCCAAAGGGTTGAAAAAGAAGTCAACCGGGAGAACCTCGTCTGAGCATGGATTTCATGAGACACTAGTGCCTGCCAAGCAAGCATGCGCCCACTAATTTCCACAACTAATGCTATGTTCACCCAAGCCTGGGTCTGGCTTCTCACTCATCAGAATGCCCCCCTCGCTACAACACAGATAATCATATCATACTGAAAATAAAGTGCGGGAAATAAAAATTCGATAAATAAACACAACCCAACAAGTAATCATACAAGCGCTAGGACTGACTCTCGCAGGGGATGTTGGATCCCCAAACTGACTCGCATACGGGACGTTGGATCCCAGGAAACTATCAAGTCCCCAGCAGAGTCGCCAGCTGTCGCTTCCGCGAAAATAAGGTGCCGGCAAAACAGAAGAGTCGCCACCTTTCGTTATTTATCCCTCAGAACGGGAAAGGAAACGATCGGAAAAACCTGACGAAAAAGGTATAAGACAAGGTCATCGCAACCATTGTCTGGGTTCAGGAGTCGATTACGCAAGGGGAAGGTATTAGCACCCCTCACGTCCGTCGTACTCGACGGGATCCACGCTTGTTGTGTTTACTGGACGAGTTGGTTTATCTATCTACCTATCAAGGCTGGCTTAAAAAGAAAAGAAAAATGACTCGACAAAGCGTCACACTTTATGCCTACGTATACTCATCAAAGAATGAGAAATCAGAGTCAACGTAGTTCGGCCTACTACGGGTTATGGGGAAGGTGGCTAGCCAATACATCAGTATTGTGCCTACATACTCTCAACAGATATGAGAGATCATAGCTTACATAGTTCGGGATAATACGGATACGGGGACTCAGATTCATCTGTTTTATCGAGTAGGGTTAAACAGCAGTTCCAGCAGTTAGGGACAAAGCCTGTTCGCGGTGGCGCTGAAGTTTAACGATACTCTTTTCTTCAGAAAAGCTTTCCTTTGAATTATGGGCCCACGGGGCAAAAAGGTTTGAAGTTTGTTTTTTGTCTTTTACGGAAGAAGTGCTTTTTATTGTGTTTGCAATTTCAATCGCACTAAAGACTATGACCTGAGAGTGAATGTGTCGCATGTCACCCAAAGGGTGCCATACTAAACATCCAGACTGTTGGAAAGAAACTCTCCAACAATCCTTTCTCAGATAGCTTAAGGCTCGTAACGTACGCGAGAAATCATTCATGATTACTGTATCTTAATTTGTTTTGAGATGAGAAGAGAGAACGAACAGGTTCAACTAAGGGGAGACTATCAAGTCCTAATGTCGTCATGCCAAGGATTCATCCTATAGTTGAGGTTTGAAACAAGGAACTCCTAGAAGTTATCATGCATAGGTTTCAACCTAGAGTTCTATCATCACTTCCTTATCAAAGGAAGTGAGATTCCTAAGGGATCATGTCAATGATAAACAGAAACAGACAAAGCATCAGCTTAAACAGTAAACAGATATACAGTAAAATGCATGCAATGCAAGTGAGGGAGGAAATATGTGTGGGGCAGCAGCCTCCACAAGCTCATCTCAACCTCAAGCCAGATATGAATAACAGTAATCATACAGGAAAAATAAAATGCTGTCAAGCAAAATACAATAAAAACTATAATCATACAGAGGACATAAAATGCTATCAAGCAAAATAAACCACATGGGCAAGGGAGCAGGGCTCTACCGAATACCCGCAAGCAAAGCCATACAGTAAAAATACAAGCAGAGGGAGCAACTCAACCTCTAGTGCAATCATGCTCCTAATTTTAGTTAGTCTAGATATGAACTTATTCTAATGCATCAAGAAAATCAAACAAGGCACATCAGCACAGAAAAGAAAACAGACAAGAAAGCAGATCAACAGCTCCTACAACTTCAAGCTTCAGCTCTTCTGGCAGCAATCCAGTCTTCAGACTTCAAGCACCCTTCAAGGCTATCATCTTTCATGACAAGTATCAACTTGCTTCTCCAAGGTTTCAACCCATCAACATAAGTTTCAACTTGTCCTCTCTTCTCCAAGCTTCAGCTCCTCAGTCAATTCCACCCTCAGGCTTCACTCTACAAGTATCAACTTGATTCCCTCAGGCTCTCAATGCATCAATGCAAGTGTCAACTCATCCTTTATTCCTCAAGCCTCAGCTCTTCACTTAATCTCAATTGAATCCTCCTCATAAGTATCAACTTAGTCTTCAAGCCTCTGTTATCTTTGCTTTACCAGTATCAACTTGGTCTTCTTGCTCTTCAAGCTTCAGCTGCAATGGTAATGCTCAAGGAATCATCCTCTCCCACACTCTTCAATGAAGTCCTCATCTTCAAACTCAAGTCCAACATCTTTCAAGATACCCAAACCAGAAGATAATTGATTTAACAGAATGAGTGGGAATGATAAACAGCTTATTGACAACCAAAGGAAGCCTGTAAGGGTTCATCATTATGAGAGACTGGTTCCCTCAAAGTTCTACTTCCCAGATAAAGCCACTCATCCCTCCGAGGGATGTGAATATCTTAGAAGGACTTTTAGTCATTGGGAGGAATGGAAGCACAAGATGCTTTCCATATTTGTGAAAGAAGTCATTCTACCTCTAAGGCTCTCCCTATGTTTCCTACCTCCTAAATCTTCATCAGACACCTTCTGGCACAAACAACTCCTAGCTCCAAGAAACCTCAAGCAACTTCACCTTGTCTTCAACTTGTCTTTAATCTCAACCAAAGGCAAACAAAGCAAAACCCTAATCTAAGGGGACTAAAGAAGTTAATCTAGTTGAGTTAGTGCCTTAGAATCATCTAAAACTAGCACTTAAACTAAAATCAAACAAAAATAGGAAACTATCCTATAAATTTCTACAAAAATTCCTAAGGGATCCTAATTCAATTAAGAATGCCTCATACAAAAACCAGGGACTAAATCATCTATTAAGTCCTATAATCAAAATCTAAACCATAAGGTATCAACCCTAAACCCTAAAAATGGAGCTTCTAAAGGTTTCAACCTAAACTACCACCTAGGTTCATCACAAAAATGTGAGAAAAATTCTATGGGAGTATACATGTCTAACCTAATCACACACAAAAAATCAGGATCACAATCATCACCACATGATCCCACAAAATTCCACAAAGTTAGGTATCAAACATAACCATTTTAATATCAATTAAAATATAAAATTCCCATAAAATCAGAAAATACATGAAATGAAAATATTTTTTTTCTAAAAAAAATACTAGGCTCAATCATGAGTATAATGCAAAAAGAATGGGATTAATTGGATTAATTTTCAATTTTATATGATTTTTCCAAGAACCATGAATAAAATGAAAAAATAAAGAAAATCCAAACAAAAATAATAAAACAACGGTGCAGATAGTAAACACGCTCAGTTCATTACATGGATTGGGCTTGCTGGGGGGTGTGGATAGTGGTTATTTCATTAGGCCCAAAACGACCTAGTAAGTGAAACGCATCGTTTCACTTACTCAGACTCTCTCACAAATTCAAATTAATCATGGCCGTGGGATACGTGGTTTAGTCAAAGTCCTCATGTTGATCCAATGGTGCCAACATCATCTTCTTCGTTTGAACCAAAAATGGAGGGAAGACCGCCATTGAAACAGAGCTCAAACATCAACCTCCTCCTCACTCGGGCTCCCTCAAATCTCCATCAAAATTCATAATCTAAAGCACTAAATCACTCTAAATCTCTCCCTGAGTCTAACCCTAGCCTCAGAATTCATTGAATCAACCTCTAACCTAAAACACGATCAAGAATCAAAATTATGCTCAGACCTCAATTGTCACCATTCTTCAAATTGAAAGGTTCAAAGTGTTCACCACATTACCCTGATCAGTTCTTGCTATAATACTCATATTATCTCTCAATATCCAGCATGCTCTTGATCCAAACAGAAATTGTGTCACCTCATTGATCATCACGAAATCCTCTCTAAGTTTCCAGAAACGATCTTCTAACCACATACTATCAATCTAACCTAACAAATTGACCTAATTCTTCTTAAATTAAGGTGAGGAATGAAAGTTACCAACCTGTGAATTCTTGAGTAACAGATGCAGCAATTCTTCACTTCAACCCTTCTACAGCTCCAAAATCATTCAATGTACCAAGTTCTTGCTTCTGTATGCAAGAGAATTGATGGAAAACGCCTGGAACTCCAAACTCGATAATGACTTGCAGGTGCTGAAATTCAATTGCAAGAACACGATCCTTCAATGCTTTGGCTATGGAATTGATCTGGAATCATTCAGTATCCTCCATAGAAGTTGTTGAAATCAAAAGAAAGGAAGAAGATGGTGTGGAATGCAGAAACCGATTTCAATTTGCAATGAACAAAGTGAAGTTGCAAAACCTCTTCTCTCAATCAATTCTCACCAACCCTTCACTCAAACCCCTTCTAATCAATATATAGATGATGTTGGACCTCTCTAGAATCTTCTGGATTCATCCAAGGAGATGTTGAGCTTCTCATATCATCCAAAATCTCATCTCATGCCATACTCACCCCAATTCTGGTTTCCCTTGTTGCAGCAGCTTGTTATGGTCCCAAAATCTCCCCAAGTGAGATATTAGAGGTGTTACAAGGCCTTGGAAGCTTGTGTATTGATCTCTCATGTGTTTTGCAAATGTTACTTAATATGCAAGCAACTACTTTTCAAAGCAAGTCCACAAATTAGACCTCAAATCAAAATTGTGGCTAAACCAATGTTCTTAGAATGTTTTTTAGAGTCAAAATGATATATTACATGCCTTGGTTTGGATGTGTAGATTGAAAATATCAATTTCAAACTTTGATTCATTTAACTTATACCCTTATTTTAGGTCATTTTTGCAACTTTGAGCTACAAGCATTTCCATCATCTCATGACCTCCTTAATAGCCTTAAAATATCATTTTGAACAAGTTTGATGTTAAACATTTTTCCATTTGAAGCTTGGAAATAGGAGTTATGGCCTTATGCTTGAAATGACCTGTAATCTCCAAATGACCAAAATGCCCTTGACTTGTCAAAGCCATAACTTGAGTTCTACAAATCCTATCAAGGACTTCTAGTACTATATAGAAAGCTAAGAGAATAAGGAACAACATTCATGTTTACCAAAAGCTCATAGGAATCATCATTCTTGGGCAAACGTTTGATGCAAGTTGGGTAACTTTCAAGCCCCCAAATTCACATACCTCAGATGACCTGTAACTTGTCAAAGTCATAACTTGAGTTCTACAAATCCTATCAAGGACTTATAGTACTCAAATTAAAGCTAAGCTCATTCTCTACAACATTCATGTTGGGGGTGGGATGATATAACAATCACATCTTGAGCTAAACTGCCTTGAAAATAGGGGTCAAACTAGGGGATTTTACACTGTCAAGCCTTAGAAACCCTAGCTTGAAACTTCTCAAACTCTTCAATCATGATGAGTTGACCTTGGAATCATCCTTATAGAATCTCAATGCATCAATCCATGATCACATGGCCTTTGGATTAGGTCTCAACCTCCTTCAAATCATCAGTTGACTTAGGGTTGACCCAGTCAAACCCTAACTGTACCAATCATGGTTGAGGCTTCTCAATCTTACACAATGACCTGTCTAGGCCTCAAAGTGATCTCCAACACTTCTCATGAGCTCTCTCAAGACCTCAATTCCATCTTCATGTCTTCAGAATCATCTGATGGCTTCCCACAACCCTCAAGTTAGGAGACACACCCTCTTGGTTTCAACCATTCTCTCTGAGGATCTTTTAACTTCTCTGACAAGGATATCAACCCTTGAACACTTGAATAACCTTCTCAACTAGATTCATAGTCTTGCATAGTCCTTGATTGGTAATCATACCTCTTGATCTCCTGCACACATGTCAATGAAATGCAAATGATAATGCTAATGTGAATGAAATGAAACACAAACTGGGTGAAGAAATGTTGGGCAAATTTTGGGGTGCAACAGCTGCCCCTATTCAAGCGGCTTGGACCTGACTGGGTGAGAAGCGAACGGCTCTCAAACAATTAAGGTACGAGACGGTTGAATACCAACAAACCCGGAAATTTGCCAACTGCCCAAGTACACGGTACTCTGATGGGAACAAATCTTCGAAAACTGAAATATTAGCTGCACGACAATTAGCTGGGGGATTGGTCACACGATAACCAGTGATACATGGTCGATCATGCCGTCAGGCACCAGGATTTCTCAGGACTCATCAGGTCAACAACCAAGTTGATCATGCCATCGGGCATTCAAAGAAATTCTTGGGTGTCAGCCCAACTTCGTCACTATGTCGGGAATAGAATTCTCAGTCAATCATGAACCAATTGGGGATATCCAACTTCTACCATCAGGCACTCTGCATCAGCTTAGAGAACTGCTTCGTCAATACGGTTGGACTTCAATCATCAAGTCTTCGAGGGAAGTTTCAACTTCGCTGTTCAGAAACCTGCCGGGGATGACGCATCTCCGCTGGGGGATTCTGGAGAACCATCAAGTAACTCTGCTTCAGGGCTTCAGAAATCATTCTGGATGAGTCATCTCTACTGAGGAAATCAAGAATCATCTTGAGCAAACAACTTCGCCAGGGACTTCAACAATTATCCTGAACCAGTAACTCTGCTGGAGATTTCGGGAATCATCCCGAGCACTCACTCTGCCGGGGACTCTAAGCATCAACTTGAGCGACCCACTCTGGCGGCTTCACTGGGGATTCCAAGAATCATCTTAGGCAAACGAATTTGCTTGGGAATTCAAGAATCATCTTGAGCAAGCGACTCTGCGGAGGAACACCTGCAAAACAAGAACGACAACGACCTAGCTCATGTTTCATATGCATATGCTTTAACAATGACGCAATGCTCCACACGGTGGAAATGCTACGCGTTGATGATAAATGCTATGCAATTATGCAAAATGATGCGATCCCGTCAGCAAAATAAATGTTGAAGGGAGAATCCTCCTGTCAAGGAGAAAGAACCACTCTAGTGGGGGGAAGGAATCATCCTGCCACAGAGAAAAGGTCACGCCAATCTCAATTGGACTCTGCATGGGGAAGCAAACTTTAGTTGACTGCTGCAGGGGCACGAAGCTCTACGAGAACCTGGACCTGCTGAGGAAAGCGATATCAATCACGGAAATAAGCTGCACGACATTCGCAGCCAGCACTTTCCGGGGGTAACGACCCCGGTGGGGAAATACAACATCAACTATTCAACACTCTACTGGGGGAAAACCAATCATGGCCCGAACTGCTTTCCAAGGACTCGGCTCTCTCGGGGAACTGCAAACTCGGTTGGGGAAGAAGAAATCATCCTGGTTCAGGGGAGAGTATGACTCTGTGGGGAGTCTCGATTCCGCTGGAGACTTCAGTCTGGAACTATCAATCGCTGCACACTTCAGTGACTCAGCTGGGGAGATGACATTCCTTCAGGATGTATCTGATTGGGGAGAGAATCTTCTTTGCTTGGGGAAAACATATCAATGCTTACGATCTCACGTTCAGACTCTGCGGGGAGAGGCTGCTGAATTTTGCTGGAGAAGAAGGAATCATCCTGCTTGAGGACGCATGCGGCGTACTACCTGGAATATTATACCTGTAAAAACACAAACAAACAGACGAGATACCCTTCTCAAAGGGACCTATCAAGGTTATCATCTTGCGACAATGTTCAAGTAATTCATTGTTTCAACAATCAGTGGCCTAGGCCAGTAAGTTTATGTATGCGCATTTTATCAAAAACATCGGCGTTCTTTTTCGCAAACAAAACAGATAAATGCTAAACAGACAAACAAAATTGCTGAATAGTACACATTTTATTGATAACGAACCCCTGAATGGGTAAAAATGTTCTACAACAGATGCAAGCTCCTGGAATGAGGAAGCCGCGCAAAAATAAAACATAAATATACATCAGTATATACACAAATGTCGGCAACGAGGCGTAGACGAACACCATGAGTTGATCCCTCTATGACCCACTCGACTTCGATACTTCTCCGACGCTTCAGCTTCCGAAGAGATTGATTCAGATAAACGGCCTTCATGTCTTCCAAACCACTAAACAAATACAGTCCACACGCGGAACGCAGTCATTTGCTTTTTCAAATCCCTAACTTTTGCCTGAATCGCCCTTTCGGGTTTTCGATTCACCGGGATACCCTTTTTTGCCAAAGCCGCCCTTCCAGGTTTTCGACTTTGCGGGTGTACATTATTTTCTTTATATCCCTAATTTTTGCCCGAACCTTTTTCTTTTTTATGGTTCGCCGGGATGCCCCATTTTGCCTGGATATTCTTTTTCTTTCCAGCGGGTCATTTTTTAAGCAAAGTATTTTTTAACTGCGTCCGCGTTCACCGGGGATGCAAAATCTTCGCCATCCATCGTGGATAACAACAAAGCTCCTCCCGAGAAGACCTTGCTGACGACGTACGGACCTTCGTAATTAGGAGTCCACTTGCCCCGGTGATCGGAGTGTGGAGGAAGAATCTTCTTCAGGACGAGATCACCCGTCTGAAAGCTTCTAGGACGCACCTTCTTATCATAAGCTTTCTTTATTCGGCTTTGGTACAGACGACCATACGCAATTGATGCCAACCTCTTCTCGTCCATCAGGCTGAGTTGGTTTAGTCGGTTCTTAATCCATTCTGCCTCGTCGAGTTTTACGTCAACCAAAACTCGCAAAGAAGGGATCTCCACTTCTAACGGTAGGACAGCTTCCATACCGTACACCAAGGAGAAAGGAGTTGCCTCGGTTGATGTACGTACCGTTGTACGATAACCGTGCAGTGCAAATGGCAACATCTCGTGCCAGTATTTGTAGGTCACAACCATCTTCTGCACAATCTTCTTGATGTTCTTATTGGCCGCTTCAACGGCGCCATTCATCTTCGGCCGATAAGGAGATGAGTTGTGGTGTTCAATCTTGAAACTCTGGCACAACTCCTTCATCATCTTGTTATTCAGATTCGAACCATTATCAGTAATGATCCGCTCGGGAATTCCGTAACGACAGATGATGTCCCTCTTTATGAATTTAGCCACCACCTGCTTGGTCACATTAGCATATGAGGCTGCCTCCACCCACTTGGTGAAGTAGTCGATAGCTACTAGAATGAAGCGATGACCGTTGGATGCAGTGGGCTCGATCTTGCCTATCATGTCGATGCCCCACATGGAGAACGGCCACGGGGAGGACATGACATTTAACGGGCACGGCGGTACATGAACTTTATCAGCATAAATCTGGCATTTATGACATCTCTTCGCGAATTTAAAGCAATCCGATTCCATCGTCAGCCAGTAGTATCCTGCTCTCAGGATCTTTCTTGTCATAGCATGCCCGCCGGCGTGCGTATCAAATGTGCCTTCATGGACTTCTTCCATGAGCAAACTCGCTTCTTTCTCATCTACACATCTGAGTAGCACGAGATCGTGGTTTCTTTTATACAGCACTCCATCAGGGTTGAGATAAAAATTTCCAGACAGCCTCCTCAGAGTCTTCTTATCCTGGGTTGACGCTCCCGCAGGATACTCCTTAGTCATAAGGAAAGTCTGGATATCATGGAACCATGGCTTGCCGTCGGAGGCTTCCTCGATTGCAAAAACGAACGCAGTTCTATCAAGACGAGAAAGGACAATTCTTGGAGCTTCGTTCCAAAAATTGACTTTATACATCGAAGCCAACGTGGCTAAGGCATCAGCCATCTGATTTTCGGCCCTGGGCACATGATGGAGTTCTACTCGATCAAAGAACGGAAGCAGCCTTCTGGCATAGTTCATGTACGACACCAAATTCGATTGACGAGTCTCCCACTCCCCTTTAATCTGGTTGATCATAAGCGCCGAGTCACCATATACATCTAGGTTCTTGATTCTCAAATCAATTGCTTCTTCTAGACCCATGATGCATGCTTCGTACTCCGCTTCATTATTGGTGACTGGAAACGTCAGTCTCGTAGTGAACGGGATGTGGGATCCGTGGGGAGTCGTGATGATTGCCCCAATGCCACTTCCGTAGGAATTAACCGCCCCGTCGAATATCAATTTCCACTGGGATTTCCTATCTGGCCCCTCGTCGGGCAACGATTCATCGCAATCCTTCGCTTTGAGAAACATGATATCCTCATCAGGGAATTCAAATTTCATCGGCTGATAATCCTCGATCGGCTGTTCGGCAAGGTAATCAGACAATACGCTTCCCTTGATGGCCTTCTGGGAAACGTACTGAATGTCATATTCCGTCAACACCATTTGCCATCTGGCAATCCTGCCCGAAAGCGCCTGCTTCTCGAAGACGTACTTGATCGGATCCATCTTCGAAATTAGCATGGTGGTGTGATTGAGCATGTACTGTCGTAAACGTTTGGCAGCCCAGGATAGCGCACAACACGTCTTCTCCAGCATCGAGTAACGAGATTCACAGTCTGTGAACTTTTTACTCAAGTAGTAAATGGCATGCTCCTTTCTGCCCGTCTCGTCGTGCTGACCGAGAACACACCCCATACTATTCTCAAGAACTGTCAAGTACATGATTAAAGGTCTTCCGGCCACTGGGGGTATCAAGATTGGAGGTTCCTACAGATACTGTTTTTATCTTGTCAAATGCCTTCTGGCAATCCTCGTTCCAGACAATTGCCTGATCTTTCTTTAATAGTTTGAACATCGGTTCACACGTGGCCGTGAGCTGAGAAATAAACCTTGCAATGTAGTTTATTCTGCCCAGGAAACCACAAACTTCTTTTTCTGTTTTTGGCGCTGGCATCTCTTGTATCGATTTTATTTTCGCAGGATCAACCTCGATGCCTCTTTCACTCACGATAAACCCCAGTAGCTTTCCGGACCGTACTCCGAAAGTACACTTGTTAGGATTCAGCCTCAACCTGAACTTCCTAAGCCTCTAAAAAAGCTTCAGCAAATTGACCAGATGCCCCTCCTCCGTTTGGGACTTCGCAATCATGTCATCAACATAGACTTCAATCTCATGATGAATCATGTCATGAAACAAAGTAACCATTGCTCGTTGGTAAGTGGCCCCTGCGTTCTTCAGACCGAAAGGCATTACCTTATAGAAAAATGTTCCCCAAGGTGTGATAAACGTAGTTTTCTCCATGTCCTCCGACGCCATCTTGATCTGATTGTAGCCGGAGAAGCCATCCATGAACGAAAACACGGAGAACTGGGCTGTATTGTCGACCAACACATCGATATGTGGCAGCGAGAAATCATCTTTAGGGCTCGCCCTATTCAAATCCCGATAATCGACGCACATCCGCACCTTACCGTCCTTCTTCGGTACAGGTACTATGTTGGCGACCCACGGAGGGTAAGTAGTGACCGCTAAGAAGCCAGCATCAAGCTGCTTTTGCACTTCTTCTTTGATCTTAATGGCCATATCTGGTCGCGTCCTCCTAAGCTTCTGCTTAACGGGAGGACAATCTTCTCGCAGCGGTAAGTGATGGACCACGATGTCGGTATCAAGTCCGGGCATATCCTCGTATGACCAAGCAAAGATGTCACTATACTCTCGAAGCCTCTCGACCAATCTCTGCTTGACGTTACTCTGCAATGCAGCCCCTATCCTGACGTTCCTGACAAGTTCTTCAGAACCCAAATTCACAATCTCGATCTCCTCTTCATGAGGCAGAATAACTTTCTCTTCTTGTTTCAACAAGCGGGCCAACTCTTCGGGAAGGTCCTCGTCTTCATCAATCTCTTCTTCGGCTTGATAGATCGGGCAATCGAAGTCGAAGTGAGTCGTAGAAGGTCCAGAGTCGATGTCATCTGCTATGTGGATCCTGCAATAACAAGGGTTAAGCTTAAGACAAGGAAATGCAGGTTAGCACAAACTCCATTGCCATTTTATTGTTTTTCAAAACAAATATAAAACAGGAATAACAGAGATCATAATATTTGAATACGAAGAAAAACGCCTTTTGATTTATTGATAAAATGCAAGTACATAATCAAATGAGGCCCTGACAATAAAACCACTATGCCCCGGGTAGGACATAGGGTTGTACAAAGATTGGAAAAAGTAAATCATTACTCTTCGCTTGTCATCTGGATGATATCCTTGACGGACCAATTGTTGAGGCTCTCGCCTGGCTTGCTTGGCTGGATCCAAGAGTCTAGGTCACAGTCGCTATCTCCGCTGTCTTCAGACGCTGCATTGATGCTTTCAAATATCACCCCGCCACTGGTAAACTGGATCGGCCCTTTACCTCGTGACGCACTGCTCGAAGAGGAGGCTTCAGCTCTAGGAGAATATCCCAACCCAAACTTGTCTTGCTTGTTAGGTATCTCAAAAATACGCCCCCAGCCTGGGGTAGATCCGGCTTGGACAACGGCCCGGGCTTCCTTGAAGGAGGAGAGAGTCATCTCTGGCTTTTCAGTGACTACGGGAGCTACGTTCTTGACTTTAACAGCTTCGAACGCTTGGCATAGGGTTTCGTGGATTTCCCCATCCATCTCAACATACTTGAAGGACGACAAATGGCTCACCATTATGTCTTCCTCACCACACACAGTCACGATGCTACCTCCGACAGCATACTTGAGCTTCTGGTGCAACGTGGAGGTCACGACACCCGCCGAATGGATCCATGGCCGACCCAAGAGACAACTGTAGGCAGGCATGATGTCCATAATGTAAAAAACTGCATCGAATGTTTCCGGCCCGACTTGGATTGGCAACGTCACCTCCCCGAAAACATGTCGTTTGGTTCCGCCGAACGCTTTCACAACCAGATCACTAGGTGTGCAAATCACTTCGCGAGTATCTAACTTCATTAATGCCTTCTTCGGAAGAACATTGAGTGACGATCCCGTGTCCACCAATACATGCGACATAATTGTTCCCCTACACTCTATCGAGATGTGCAGGGTGCTATTGTGGTTCCTTCCCTTCGGCGTCAGCTCTAGGTCAGTGAAACCTAACCCATTCCCAGCATTTACGTGGGCTACGACCTCTTCCAGCTGGTTTACCGATATTTCCTGCGGTACATATGCGACGTTCAACACCTTCAGCAATGCGTTGCGGTGTGCTTCAGAACACAGCAATAGGTTCAGGATGGAAATCTTCGAGGGCGTCTGATGGAGATGATCCACAATCTTGTAGTCACTCTTTTTAATCAACCTCATAAATTCCTCGGCGTCTTTAACAAGTAAGTCTTTTTCTACCCCGCAAGGGATCTCTTCAACGACTTTACTCTTCCCTTTATCGGTTGCATCAGCTCTGTCCGCTTTGTCCGCCACGACCTCAGGTGGTGCAAACACTCTTCCGCTGCGAGTAATTCCGCTGATTCCTGCAAGGTTCTCCACAGACGACCCAAACGGTTCTAGTTCCAACTTCTGTCCGTTGCAGTAGACTTCAGCCCCGTAATGCCATGGGACAACATTAGTGCTTTCGAACGGTATTGGCCCAGCTTTGGTGATGGTAATCGTGGGCGGTCTGGGTGCAGAATTTGTGATCGTCTGGCGAGGGATGGTGATGGTGGCGACCTCATCATCTTGCTTCAGCATTACCTCCCCCGATCCGCATTCGGCCTTTCGGCTAAATTGCAGGATTCCTTCGGTCATCAGACTTTGAATCCCCTCTATCAACTGTTCACATCCATCAGGACTTGTCGCACAACCCATACACAGCTCTCCACAACCTGGAAAGAAACCTCTTTTCATCAGTTTAGCCTTAACGAAGCTAAGCGGTGTCTTTAGATCTCTGACGTCAGTCAACAAATCCAAACTCTCGTCTTCAATAATGGCGTTTACTCCACCTCCCCTATGATTCGGCATAGGGTTCTTCGTGACGTTTGGCACATTATCTGAGAAATTGATGATCTTAGCGTCCACCATGTCCTGCACCTTGTGCTTGAAGGCTTTGCAATTCTCTATTGTGTGGCCTGGTGCTCCTGAGTGAAACTCACAAGTTGCATTCGCGTCATAACCTGGCGGAGGTGCCCCTGTCAAGGGAGCCAAGGTTCTCTTCTAGATCAACTGTAGCTGAAGCAAAGTCTGTAACAGCTACGCATAGGACATGGGCGGAGTCTCGAGGTGACAGCTCGACAGAGGTGCCCTGTTCTAATACTTTCTATACCCTTGTTGATTCGGCTGCTGCTGCTGCTGTGGCTGTTGAACGGCCGGGATAGTTATGCTGGCCACCTGTTGGTGAGGGCCTTTACCCTTCCTTCGAGCGTTGGTCACGACGCTCGTTTCTCCTTCCCGTCTTTTTCCACCATAAGGTTTCTTTCCTCCTCCAGCTGAGGATGAATCACCTTGAATTTTCCCCAGTTTGATCCCATTTTCGATGTGCTCACCCGTGATGATGAGATCTGAGAAGGTTCCAGACATACCGCTGACCAATTTCTCATAATAAACCCCTGGGAGGGTGGCTACGAACATCTGCACAAGCTCACGTTCAACCATCGGCGGCTGAACCCTGGCTGCCAATTCACGCCACCGCTGGGCGTATTCCTTAAACCCTTCGTTGTTCCTTTGCGACAGATTCTGCAACTGGACTCGGTTCGGGGCCAAGTCGCTATTGTATTGGTAGTGGTGCACAAATGCTTCAGCAAGGTCCTTCCACGTGCGCACACTGGTAGGTTCCAGACTCATGTACCATTCAAGGGAGGGTCCGGATAGACTGTCCTGAAAGAAGTGCATCAGCAACTTCTCGTCATCAGAATGAGCTGACATTTTTCTGTAATATGATCACAGGTGGACACGAGGGCAAGTGGTGCCCTTGTACTTTTCAAAGTCAGGTACCTTGAACTTGGGAGGCACCTTGAAATCAGCAATCAGTCCCAACTTGGACATATCAACGCCCAGGGTGTTCTGGTTCTCGATGTTCCTCATCTTATCCTCGAGTGCCTTGAACCTTAGCCGTGCTTTAGCAGTCAACTCCCCTTCAGCACCTCTCTGAGTGAACACATCGTCTTGGCGGTCTTCTAACCACGGCTGAGGCCCGAACAGATTCCCAACACCTGCATTGCTGTTGCCCAGTCCAACATTGACGTTAGCTTCAAGACTCCCATTACCGACGCCCGTCGTATTGCCATTGAGTCCCATGTTAGCTATCACATTGCCGTTGGCACTGCCATTCCCCCCGGTCACGGGGATGCCATTCTGAGGAGTTTCCACCGGTGGAGGAGTAGGCACGGTCCCACCATGGAGTACGCCATCACTATCAACCCTTGAAATCAGAGGCTGAACCAAAGTTCTGAGCTGATCCTGGCCATTGGCGACCGCTTGCATGAGCTCCATGAAGCGATCCATTCTTTCGCGGAGTTCCTGAACATCAGTTTGCACTTGCTCCATGATTCTGGTTTGATTTGCTCTGGTCGGATAGCGGTGGATAGGCCTCTGATCAATTCTGGAACAACCTGAAACAATCCTGAAAACACAAAAGGGTTAGGAAAAAACGACAAAGTGCTCGTCATGCAAATGCTTCATGCAAATGCAAACGTGTGTCTGTGCGTTAGGGAGATTTCCCCCGATCCTAGTGCCTGAGTGCCAGTGCTAATAATAAGAAGTCCGAGCCCAATCATGGAAATAACATCTCATATATATGCGAAGAAAGCCCATCAAGGCAGTACACAACATCAGTGAGTACAAGCAGAATCAATAGCATGACCTCAACCAACAGGCCTGGTGATGGTCAGCATACAACAATAATCAAAACAAAAGGAATACAAATAGTCAAGCACGACCATGGGCGCGAAACTCTTCTAACAACCCCTTCGTTTCTGGATGATCAGGCCGAGTGAGCAACCCTTCGACGAGTAACTCCCTCTGCATAATGGTGCACTGAAGACCTTCGACCGAATCTTCCCATGCTCCTTCGCCGAAACAATCTTATAACTTCCGCTTCTTGGACTCAAACGTCAGTTTGTGCTCCTTCAGGTTAGCGAGAGCTTTGCTGAGTTGGCCTTCAGCAGCATATCTGCGAGCGGTTTCTTCATCAAACCTCTTCTCACTAGCCTTCACTTGGGCTTTCAGCTTGGAGATCTGTTGCATCAGCTTATCCTCCCGCTCTTTCCTGTGGGCTAGGGAGGCCTTCCAGTGCTGGTTAAACTTGGATATCCTCCGATACGCTTCGTCCAAGTGCTGCTTCTTCGTGGCCAGTACATCGTTGACAAATTTGAAGTCTCGACCCATGCGCTCATGCTCAGCTATCTGCTTAGTCAAGTCTGTCCCCAACTGGTTCACCAGCTCGGTCTGCCTTTTGAAGGAATGAACGACTTCGTTTCTCTCGCTCCTGAGTTGAACCAATTCTTTCTCCAATTCTTCATTTGCCCTCCTCAATTCATCTCGCTCATCTAACACCTGATTATGCTGCTGAATGGGCACGGTAGTAGGCTCTTCAATCACCGGAGGGCTTTCCGGCTTGGCAGGAGGAAACGACATCCCTATAGCATCTGCTCTGGCTCTGATCCAAGTCACATACGGAGTGTAGGCATGACTATTACTTCTCCCCAGCAATGGTTTTCCCCTCTTACTGATACCATTCCAAGTGCACTGAAGCTTAGATAACATATCCCCTCCTGGAAGACCAGTGAGGTACAGAGATTCCTGCACCTCTTCATCCTTCGGCGGAGCTCTCAAAGCATAAGCAAACTGTTGGACCAGCAGAGGCGGATTATAGTTTATACAGCCCTTCCTGCCTATCAAAGGCACGTTTGGAAACCCGCTACAGCTGAAGATAATCTCGGTACCCAACCTATCTCTGTCAAACCAGTCAATATCCTCTGCTGATAGACTCATCAAACGCTCGGACCACTCAACTGTGGCTGCAGACGAAACAAAGGGACCCCTCTTGGGTAGATGACTATCAAGCCATTTATAAAGTAGGGGCACACAGCACGAGACATTCTTGCCCCTTCTGTTCTCGTTTTTGTAGTGGATGGAATGGTAGACATCTCCTATCAAGGTAGGGACTGGATTCCCTGATGCAAAGATGTGGAAGGCTTCGAAGTCCACAAAGTCGGGCATATTGGGGAACAAAATGATGCCATATATGCACAGAGCGAGAATGGCGTTGAACACGACCCAACATCCATCTTTGGCGCACTGCTGAGCCTTTCCCAGTAAGAGCTGCAAGGAGAAACCGGGAACCTTGTTCCAACTAGACAATACCAACTCGGAGGCATCCAGATGAAGTGACGGAGCTAGACCAGCCAGGTTAGGCTCAACATCCATATGAACAAAAGGCATCTGCCTCTTGATAGGCACACCTAACAAATCAGCATATTCCTCTAGCGTGGGTGCGAGAACAAAATCCTGGAAAGTAAATCATCTCAACGGAGGATCGTAGAACTGCAGCAGAGCGTGCAACCCATTCAACTCGAACGCAGAAGGTTTACGAACCAAACTGAGTAATTTGCCGTAAGACTTTCTGAATTCATCTCTTACAGAATCATCTGCTAAAGCAATCAAACCAGTCAGCTGAACAACATCAGGGGCAGGGAGCTTGTAAGCCACGGTCTTCCTCAGAGAACCCATAACAGTACAACAGAAGGCCAGAAATCCTGAATCGGGGGAAACGATACCTGCAACACAGACACACGTTAATGAAATGCAAATGCGTATGCAAAGCAATGTAAAATGCAATCATGCAGCAGGAGATCAAGGCAACTGTGTTGTGGAGATTCTGTATCAACAAAACCATAATCCTGCTCTATCAAGAACAACCACTATCTCTGATAAGAAAAAAACCTGGTATCGGACCACAAATCTGCTCTATCAAGAACACACACACACATAGGACCATAAATCTGCTCTGTCAAGAACAAACATCTGATAATAAGGACCTCTGATACATGACCAAAACTATGCTCTGTCAAGAACACACAACTGATAATAAGGGCCTCTGATACAGGACCATAAATCTGCTCTGTCAAGAACAACCATACATCTGCTGACGAGACCCTCTGATCCCAATCAAAACCTGCTCTATCAAGAACAAATACACATCTCTGAATATAAGGTCCTCTGATACAGAACCAAAGCTCTGCTCTGTCAAGAACAATCATATATCTGATAATGAGAACCTCCGGTACCAACAAAACTGATTTACTATCAAGAAAACCAGGTAGTCTGAAGGTCAAAGTTTCCTGCAACAAACCCAACCCTGCTCACAAGTATGGACCTAAACTGACTCAAGTTCGGCATCCTATGCGGTCATCAGCGTCACAGACATTCAAGAGGGGTGATACGATACCCAGAAGGTGTGGCATCACCAGCTCATGAAGCGGCCTCACTCGGATGAATCCCAAATGATCGGTCCCCAGAGTCGACAATCCTCCAAACCAACAACCCCCTCAACCCAAAGGGTTGAAAAAGAAGTCAACCGGGAGAACCTCGTCTGAGCGTGGATTTCATGAGACACTAGTGCCTTCCAAGCAAGCATGCGCCCACTAATTTCCACAACTAATGCTATGTTCACCCAAGCCTGGGTCTGGCTTCTCACTCATCAAAATGCCCCCCCTCGCTACAACACAGATAATCATATCATACTGAAAATAAAGTGCGGGAAATAAAAATGCGATAAATAAACACAACCCAACAAGTAATCATACAAGCGCTAGGACTGACTCTCGCAGGGGATGTTGGATCCCCAAACTGACTCGCATACGGGACGTTGGATCCCAGGAAACTATCAAGTCCCCAGCAGAGTCGCCAGCTGTCGCTTCCGCGAAAATAAGGTGCCGGCAAAACAGAAGAGTCGCCACCTTTCGTTATTTATCCCTCAGAACGGGAAAGGAAACGATCGGAAAAACCTGACGAAAAAGGTATAAGACAAGGTCATCGCAACCATTGTCTGGGTTCGGGAGTCGGTTACGCAAGGGGAAGGTATTAGCACCCCTCACGTCCGTCGTGCTCGATGGGATCCACGCTTGTTGTGTTTACTGGACGAGTTGGTTTATCTATCTACCTATCAAGGCTGGCTTAAAAAGAAAAGAAAAATGACTCGACAAAGCGTCGCACTTTATGCCTACGTATTCTCATCAAAGAATGAGAAATCAGAGTCAACGTAGTTCGGCCTACTACGGGTTATGGGGAAGGTGGCTCGCCAATACATCAGTATTGTGCCTACATACTCTCAACAGATATGAGAGATCAGAGCTTACATAGTTCGGGATAATACGGATTACGGGGACTCAGATTCATCTGTTTTATCGAGTAGGGTTAAACAGCAGTTCCAGCAGTTAGGGACAAAGCCTGTTCGCGGT
The DNA here is from genome assembly GCA_963859935.3 of Lathyrus sativus. NCBI lineage: Eukaryota > Viridiplantae > Streptophyta > Magnoliopsida > Fabales > Fabaceae > Lathyrus > Lathyrus sativus. The sequence goes on along the minus strand of OZ012739.1, from coordinate 99,450,822 downwards.
GGCGCTGAAGTTTAACGATACTCTTTTCTTCAGAAAAGCTTTCCTTTGAATTATGGGCCCACGGGGCAAAAAGGTTTGAAGTTTGTTTTTTGTCTTTTACGGAAGAAGTACTTTTTATTGTATTTGCAATTTCAATCGCACTAAAGACTATGACCTGAGAGTGAATGTGTCGCATGTCACCCAAAAGGTGCCATACTAAACATCTAGACTGTTGGAAAGAAACTCTCCAACAATCCTTTCTCAGATAGCTTAAGGCTCGTAACGTACGCGAGAAATCATTCATGATTATTGTATCTTAATTTGTTTTGAGATGAGAAGAGAGAACGAACAGGTTCAACTAAGGGGAGACTATCAAATCCTAATGTCGTCATGCCAAGGATTCATCCTATAGTTGAGGTTTGAAACAAGGAACTCCTAGAAGTTATCATGCATAGGTTTCAACCTAGAGTTCTATCATCACTTCCTTATCAAAAGAAGTGAGATTCCTAAGGGATAATGTCAATGATAAACAGAAACAGACAAAGCATCAGCTTAAACAGTAAACAGATATACAGTAAAATGCATGCAATGCAAGTGAGGGAGGAAATGTGTGTGGGGCAGCAGCCTCCACAAGCTCATCTCAACCTCAAGCCAGATATGAATAACAGTAATCATACAGGAAAAATAAAATGCTGTCAAGCAAAATACAATAAAAACTATAATCATACAGAGGACATAAAATGCTATCAAGCAAAATAAACCACATGGGCAAGGGAGCAGGGCTCTACCGAATACCCGCAAGCAAAGCCATACAGTAAAAATACAAGCAGAGGGAGCAACTCAACCTCTAGTGCAATCATGCTCCTAATTTTAGTTAGTCTAGATATGAACTTATTCTAATGCATCAAGCAAATCAAACAAGGCACATCAGCACAGAAAAGAAAACAGACAAGAAAGCAGATCAACAACTCCTACAACTTCAAGCTTCAGCTCTTCTGGCAGCAATCCAGTCTTCAGACTTCAAGCACCCTTCAAGGCTATCATCTTTCATGACAAGTATCAACTTGCTTCTCCAAGGTTTCAACCCATCAACATAAGTTTCAACTTGTCCTCTCTTCTCCAAGCTTCAGCTCCTCAGTCAATTCCACCCTCAGGCTTCACTCTACAAGTATCAACTTGATTCCCTCAGGCTCTCAATGCATCAATGCAAGTGTCAACTCATCCTTTATTCCTCAAGCCTCAGCTCTTCACTTAATCTCAATTGAATCCTCCTCATAAGTATCAACTTAGTCTTCAAGCCTCTGCTCTCTTTGCTTTACCAGTATCAACTTGGTCTTCTTGCTCTTCAAGCTTCAGCTGCAATGGTAATGCTCAAGGAATCATCCTCTCCCACACTCTTCAATGAAGTCCTCATCTTCAAACTCAAGTCCAACATCTTTCAAGATACCCAAACCAGAAGATAATTGATTTAACAGAATGAGTGGGAATGATAAACAGCTTATTGACAACCAAAGGAAGCATGTAAGGGTTCATCATTATGAGAGACTGGTTCCCTCAAAGTTCTACTTCCCAGATAAAGCCACTCATCCCTCCGAGGGATGTGAATATCTTAGAAGGACTTTTAGTCATTGGGAGGAATGGAAGCACAAGATGCTTTCCATATTTGTGAAAGAAGTCATTCTACCTCTAAGGCTTTCCCTATGTTTCCTACCTCCTAAATCTTCATCAGACACCTTCTGGCACAGACAACTCCTAGCTCCAAGAAACCTCAAGCAACTTCACCTTGTCTTCAACTTGTCTTTAATCTCAACCAAAGGCAAACAAAGCAAAACCCTAATCTAAGGGGACTAAAGAAGTTAATCTAGTTGAGTTAGTGCCTTAGAATCATCTAAAACTAGCACTTAAACTAAAATCAAACAAAAATAGGAAACTATCCTATAAATTTCTACAAAAATTCCTAAGGGATCCTAATTCAATTAAGAATGCCTCACACAAAAACCAGGGACTAAATCATCTATTAAGTCCTATAATCAAAATCTAAACCATAAGGTATCAACCCTAAACCCTAAAAATGGAGCTTCTAAAGGTTTCAACCTAAACTACCACCTAGGTTCATCACAAAAATGTGAGAAACATTCTATGGGAGCATACATGTCTAACCTAATCACACACAAAAAATCAGGATCACAATCATCACCACATGATCACACAAAATTCCACAAAGTTAGGTATCAAACATAACCATTTTAATATCAATTAAAATATAAAATTCCCATAAAATCAGAAAATACATGAAATGAAAATATTTTTTTTCTAAAAAAAATACTACGCTCAATCATGAGTATAATGCAAAAAGAATGGGATTAATTGGATTAATTTTCAATTTTATATGATTTTTCCAAGAACCATGAATAAAATGAAAAAATAAAGAAAATCCAAACAAAAATAATAAAACAACGGTGCAGATAGTAAACACGCCCAGTTCATTACATGGATTGGGCTCGCTGGGGGGTGTGGATAGTGGTTATTTCATTAGGCCCAAAACGACCTAGTAAGTGAAACGCATCGTTTCACTTACTCAGACTCTCTCACAAATTCAAATTAATTCTGGCTGTGGGATACGTGGTTTAGTCAAAGTCCTCATGTTGATCCAATGGTGCCAACATCATCTTCTTCGTTTGAACCAAAAATGGAGGGAACAACTCCATTGAAACAGAGCTCAAACATCAACCTCCTCCTCACTCGGGCTCCCTCAAATCTCCATCAAAATTCATAATCTAAAGCACTAAATCACTCTAAATCTCTCCCTGAGTCTAACCCTAGCCTCAGAATTCATTGAATCAACCTCTAACCTAAAACACGATCAAGAATCAAAATTATGCTCAGACCTCAATTGTCACCATTCTTCAAATTGAAAGGTTCAAAGTGTTCACCACATTACCCTGATCAATTCTTGCTATAATACTCATATTATCTCTCAATATCCAGCATGCTCTTGATCCAAACAGAAATTGTGTCACCTCATTGATCATCACGAAATCCTCTCTAAGTTTCCAGAAACGATCTCCTAACCACATACTATCAATCTAACCTAACAAATTGACCTAATTCTTCTTAAATTAAGGTGAGGAATGAAAGTTACCAACCTGTGAATTCTTGAGTAACAGATGCAGCAATTCTTCACTTCAACCCTTCTACAGCTCCAAAATCATTCAATGTACCAAGTTCTTGCTTCTGTATGCAAGAGAATTGATGGAAAACGCCTGGAACTCCAAACTCGATAATGACTTACAGGTGCTGAAATTCAATTACAAGAACACGATCCTTCAATGCTTTGGCTATGGAATTGATCTGGAATCATTCAGTATCCTCCATAGAAGTTGTTGAAATCAAAAGAAAGGAAGAAGATGGTGTGAAATGCAGAAACCGATTTCAATTCGCAATGGACAAAGTGAAGTTGCAAAACCTCTTCTCTCAATCAATTCTCACCAACCCTTCACTCAAACCCCTTCTAATCAATATATAGATGATGTTGGACCTCTCTAGAATCTTCTGGATTCATCCAAGGAGATGTTGAGCTTCTCATATCATCCAAAATCTCATCTCATGCCATACTCACCCCAATTCTGGTTTCCCTTGTTGCAGCAGCTTATTATGGTCCCAAAATCTCCCAAAGTGAGATATTAGAGGTGTTACAAGGCCTTGGAAGCTTGTGTATTGATCTCTCATGTGTTTTGCAAATGTTACTTAATATGCAAGCAACTACTTTTCAAAGCAAGTCCACAAATTAGACCTCAAATCAAAATTGTGGCTAAACCAATGTTCTTAGAATGTTTTTTTAGAGTCAAAATGATATATTACATGCCTTGGTTTGGATGTGTAGATTGAAAATATCAATTTCAAACTTTGATTCATTTAACTTATACCCTCATTTTAGGTCATTTTTGCAACTTTGAGCTACAAGCATTTCCATCATCTCATGACCTCCTTAATAGCCTTAAAACATCATTTTGAACAAGTTTTATTTTGAAAATTTTTCCATTTGAAGCTTGGAAATAGGAGTTATGGCCTTATGCTTGAAATGACCTGTAATCTCCAAATGACCAAAATGCCCTTGACTTGTCAAAGCCATAACTTGAGTTCTACAAATCCTATAAAGGACTTATAGTACTCTCTAGAAAGCTAATAGAATAAGGAACAACATTCATGTTTACCAAAAGCTCATAGGAATCATCCTTCTTGGGCAAAAGTTTGATGCAAGTTGGGTAACTTTCAAGCCCCCAAATTCACATACCTCAGATGACCTGTAACTTGTCAAAGTCATAACTTGAGTTATACAAATCCTATCAAGGACTTCTAGTACTCAAATTAAAGCTAAGCTCATGCTCTACAACATTCATGTTGGGGGTGGGATGAGATAACAATCACATCTTAAGCTAAACTTCCTTGAAGATATGGGTCAAACTAGGGGATTTTACACTGTCAAGCCTTAGAAACCCTAGCTTGAAACTTCTCAAACTCTTCAATCATGATGAGTTGACCTTGGAATCATCCTTATAGCATCTCAATGCATCAATCCATGATCACATGGCCTTTGGATTAGGTCTCAACCTCCTTCAAATCATCAGTTGACTTAGGGTTGACCCAGTCAAACCCTAACTGCACCAATCATGGCTGAGGCTTCTCAATCTTACACAATGACCTGTCTAGGCCTCAAAGTGATCTCCAACACTTCTCATGAGCTCTCTCAAGACCTCAAGTCCATCTTCATGTCTTCAGAATCATCTGATGACTTCCCACAACCCTCAAGTTAGGAGATACACCCTCTTGGTTTCAACCATTCTCTCTGAGGATCTTTTAACTTCTCTGACAAGGATATCAACCCTTGAACACTTGAATAACCTTCTCAACTAGCTTCATAGTCTTGCATAGTCCTTGATTGGTAATCATACCTCTTGATCTCCTGCACACATGTTAATGAAATGCAAATGATAATGCTAATGTGAATGAAATGAAACACAAACTAGGTGAAGAAATGTTGGGCAAATTTTGGGGTGAAACACCGGCCTATCAAGGCGCGAGATGACAATTCTAGGAGCATCGTTCCAATAGTTCACCTTATACATTAAGGATAATGTAGCCAAGGCATCTGCCATCTGATTCTCTGCTCTTGGCACATGATGAAACTCTACCCTGTCGAAGAAAGGTAACAACCTCCTTGCATAGTTCATCTAAGGAATCCGATTAGGATGACGAGTCTCCCACACTCCTTTGATTTGATTGACCACCAAAGCTGAATCACCATAAATATCAAGGTTTTTGATTCTCAAATCAATCGCTTCTTCAATGCCCATGATACATGCTTCATATTCAACTTCGTTATTGGTGCAGGGAAAAGTTAACCTGGTAGTGAATGGGATATGAGAACCAAGGGGATTCGTAATGATTGCCCCAATTACGCTGCCATATGAGTTAACGACACCGTCAAAAATCATTTTCCATTGGGAGCCAAGCTCAGGACCTTCATCAGGTAGCGGCTCCTCGCAATATTTCATCTTTAAGAACATGATATCCTCATCAGGAAATTCAAACTTCATCGGCTGGTAGTCATCGATTGGTTGCTCTGCGAGATATTCAGACAGAACACTCCCCTTAATAGCCTTTTAGGAGACGTATTGAATATCGTATTCTGTCAAAACCATCTGCCACCTAGCAATCCTTCCCGAAAGTTCTTGCTTTTCAAACACGTACTTAATCAGATCCATCTTCGAAATTAGCATGTTTGTGTGGTTTAGCATGTATTGCCTTAGGCGTTTGGCAGCTCAAGCAAGTGCACAACACATCTTTTCCAACATTGAGTACCTGGACTGACAATCTGTGAACTTTTTACTCAAGTAATAAATGGCATGCTCTTTTCTTCCCGTATCATCGTGTTGATCGAGAACACAGCCCCTGGAATTCTCAAGAACTGTTAAATACATTATCAATGGTCTTCAGCCACCGGAGGCATCAGTATCGGAGGCTCCTGCAAATACTCTTTTATCTTTTCGATTGCCCTTTGGCAATTTTCATTCTAGACAATCGCCTGATCTTTCTTTAATAACTTAAACATTGGTTCACAAGTGGCTGTGAGGTGAGATATGAACCTTACAATGTAGTTCAATCTACCCAAGAATCCACGAACCTCTTTCTCTATTTTCGGCGTTGGCATTTCCTGAATTACTTTTATTTTTGTAGGATCGACCTTGATTCCTTTTTCATTGACTATGAACCCCAGTAACTTTCTTGACCGTACACCAAAAGTGCACTTGTTTGGATTCAACCTCAACCTGAATTTCCTTAGCCTCTCGAACAGCTTCAAAAGATTCACCAGATGCTCCTCCCCCGTTTGTGACTTCGCGATCATGTCATCAACATAGCCCTCGATCTCATGATGAATCATATCAAGAAAGAGAGTCACCATTTCCCGCTGATAGGTTGCCCCTGCATTCTTCAATCCAAAGGGAATTACCTTAGAGTAAAAGGTCCCCCACAGCGTGATAAAAGTTGTTTTCTCCATGTCTTTAGGGGCCATCTTGATCTGATTATATCTAGAAAAACCTTCCATGAAGGAAAACACCGAATACTGCACGGTATTATCAACAAGTACGTCAATGTGGGGGAGCGGGAAATCATCTTTCAGACTCGCTCTGTTGAGATAGCGGTAATCTGCACACATTCTAACCTTACCATCCTTCTTCGGTACGGGTACAATGTTAGCGACCCAAGGAGGGTAATTCGTCACGGCAAGAAATTCGGCGTCCAACTGCTTCTGGACCTCTTCTTTGATCTTAACTACCATGTCCGGTCTGGTTCTTCTTAGCTTCTGTTTCACAGGTGGGTTCATAAGGTATAGATTGGGTTGATTTGTCATTTTCCATTTCAAATGAGATAACTTGTCTATCTTGGACTACATGGAAGAAAAGGTTCATCACCTAAGGTTTGATCTAAGTTGGAAAATCTATTCATGAAGATTAATTTAAGAAGAAGTTACTTGGAAAATATTAGGATATTCAAGATAAATATTCATAATGAACATGAACTGCAAGGCCAAATTCAAGTTTGCTTCATCCAATTTTGTTTCAAATTCTTGATCAAGTGGAGTCCCAATTTGAAAAGCATGAGTCAAGATCAGAAGTCCATAATTCAAGACTTCATCCATTTCAAGTTTAATGGTTCTAGGGAAATCCATCATGAATTCATGAATTAGAGGCAAGAATATTACAAAGAGAATTTTTATGACATTACAAGAATGCCATTTGTTGCAAGATTTCCAACTCTAAGTAATGTTTAGAAATTAATTTATTTTTAATCTTCATTCAAGTCTCTAATCAAATTCATGTTATGGTAATGCCACACCAAGTCCACATTGTGTTTACAAACATCCAAGAAATATGCAAGAATTAAATCAACATTGGAATGTTTTAAGACCAAGAATATGCATGTTTAATCATGGGCAAAACAACCCCATGCAAGAGGTGGCAAATTACCTCATGTCACAAAATCTACATGTCACAAAATCAAAAGAATAGCATGTGATAATACATCTAAATATCAGATTTTGAAAATGCTGTCAAGAAGTAGTAGCATTGACCAAGAGGAGCTGTCCAAGCACAAGTCAACAAAATGGGTGCAAGGCACAAAGTGCTGCAGAAAAAACAGCATAGGCAAAGTGCAACAGCAAAAATGCAGCATATCCTCTTGCATGGAAATGGAAAGAAAGAGAGTGACACTAGGAAAGGTGGTAAGAGACATTACCCCATGAAAAAAATATGATATGTGGGGAGAAGAGAAAACCCTAGAGTGGAGAGATAAGAAGGAGGGGGCTGTAAACAAAAGGAGATCACTCTTCACACATTCAACATACACACACATTGCAAAAACTAGAAAATAGAGAGAGCAAGAGAAACCTTAAAAACCAGAAAAACAGAAAGGAAGAAAAACCAGAAAAAAGAGAGCGACATAGAAGCACAAGAGGACCATTGAGAAACAGAACCTTCACAACATAGAGTGAAGAGTGGAGAGTGAAGGTGAGAAAATACTTAGAAGGGGGGTTGAATAAGTATGAAGATAAAAACTTAGAAATAAAAACTCAAGTATTTTTATCCTAGTTCGTTGAACTCAACTACTCCAGTCCACCCTTCCTAGAGTGATTTGCCTTTCTCAATCAAGGACTTAATCCACTATTTAATCAACTGATTACAATAGTAAGCACTAAGAACAACTGTTCAAAGTCTTCTCAAGAACTACTGATCCTAACTGGATCTTCTTAAGGTTTTCTTACAATCAAATGTAATAACAAATACAAGAGTTTAAATTGTGTAATACCCCAAATTTTACCCTTATATTTAGTCAGTCATTTCGCATAGCATCTCATCTGTGCATCTGCTAACCACTATCAAGTCAGGGAGGTGTTTGTTTTGCAGGATTGGTTCCAGGGGTATTTTGGTCATTTTACGTGGATTCCGCTAATTCCTTGAAGACGGGCTGTTACTGAGCTTTGAGACACTCGAGACACTATTTCTGAGGCATTTATCCATCACCTGGTTTGATTATATCAAGACGTCAATCTGATGTATTCGGTATCGAAATTTGTCGGGCACAACTGGAATTAAGGTCCATTTCATCGCTCATGGTTTATTTCCGGAACACTTCCGTTTCTGTTAATAAGGCACAGTTTAATTGGGTATTATTGGATTGTTTCTCTTAGCATTTGGTCAGTGGAATTCAATTACGGGAAATGTTATCGGTGATACTGAATCTGTTGTGATTACGGCGCACATCCGTGTTTGGTTATAAAATTGCTGGTTAGCATTTAAGTTGGAATGCAAGTGAATTTAATCAGGTGATGAGATTAGGACTACGAGCGAGACAAGTACATAGGCAAGAATATCATTCGTGAATATTTATGGTTTATGACTAGGTTAATGAATTTAAATATTTGTGGATTTATTCACAAACGTTTATAATTTATAACTAGAAATAAATATAAATAAATTCAAAGCTGAACGGTCATGGATATACAAATGAAGTTCTGGAATTTTTATTTCATAAAGGATATCATTATACAAAAAGGAGTAAATCGTTTCACATTTGAATTGCTGTAAAATTACATTTACAGATGTTACTTCTATCCTAAAAATCCTAAGTCCTAAAGATCCATTGGTGTCTTCATGAGGTTCATCCATTGGACATTACTCCATGCTCCTCCGATTAACCTGCACAAAGAGAAACAAAACAAAACAGAAGCAGGAAAGGGTTAGAAGTTGTCTTCGACACTCTCAGAACAACGTCATCACTGAGTGCCGGGAGTGGCACAACCGAAGCTGCGTCCTACCCCCGTTACCGATCCGCGCCATTAGCGTCAGATCAGGTAACATCTGTTCTTATCTAAGGGGCAGCCGAGAGATAAAAGAGATAAAAGAAGCGGGACTGATTCGCTTTTGCCGCAATTGGATTCATTTCAAAATCATGTAAATCCCAATTTACTTTCCAAACTGATACAAGGGTAAAGCAGCACAATCAATTTGGTCATAAACCCGGATGCCAACGGGTATGAGACACTTTGTGTTCAAAGTTTGTCAACACCTGAAATTCACCACAACAGAATCAACATAAAGTGCATAACAGAACTCAACACCCAAAACAGTTCATAAGCTGCACCTAACCAAACAATTCACAGGATGCTCAAATTGAATGAAATTTCAATTCACAAGCCGCTGAACCAGCTCAAAAAAACAGAATGCCCCGGAAACAGGTTCAGTTCCTACCACAGAAAGAGTATCCAACAAGGTCAAAAGGCAGACAACATCAATTCAAAGAACAAGTTCAGCAAAAACCAGAAACATGGCACGATTCAGCAGACATCAAGCTCGGGCCAAGATCCATCAGCAGCAGGACAGGAATAACCACACCAAACTGATATGTTTAATCATGCCATCATTCGAAGAACAGCAAGTCCCACATACACTTTGCTCTTTTCACCATCCAAAGCTAGCTACGAAAAGCCAAGACAAAGGTTGATCGAAAGCAATCAGAACAAGAAACACTGCAAAGTGCCATTAACAGAAATTAATGGAAGTTCATGAGTCAAGAAGAATGGACTTAAACTCAGCCCTCAGTAAATTCATCACTGGGCAGAGGTTCGAGCTGCTGGGAGAGAAACAACTAGAGTATCTCCAGCTCCCGACCAAGCGTCGAAAACAATGGAAATTCGAACAAAACAACCAATCTCGAAGGCTCCCAACAATCATCGAGAGTAGAAACAAGAATGGATGCCCTGGTAGCTCAGACTGTGAGGTCGTCATCGCCCAAACACCTCTCAACGGCTAAAACCGGCAGTATCAGAACTCAAGGAAGCATGGTTTCCCCTGCGAAAGAAGAAGAAGAACATTAAAATCAGCTCAGAGCAAAAGCCCATTAATAAGGGATTATTGGGTCGAAAATCAACTAATTGAATCATAAAAGCGACCATTAGCAACACCAGCCGCAAGACAAAGCAATATCAGTCACAATCAAGCACAAAAATCATGACTCTGAACCAAATTCAAACGAGCAAAGAACACAGCAGAGATTATCAAAAGCAACGGTCAAAGGCAATCGCGGCATCATCGAATAGTATCCCTCGAAGGTTCAGACCCTAAAGTCATCATCACTGTATACCCTCCTCGGCAACTCTGACTCGACCAAAGCCTCAGCATTAGTTCACTGAAAAAGAAGAGGAAAAGTTAGTTCAAAGTGGAAAATACAAAAACCGTGAAGACCAAACCAGATATCAAAGATGTGAATCCGGAACCATATCCATGGATATCCAAATCTACGTCAAAACCAAATCATAATCCACAATGGGATCCAGATTTTAAGACAACAACCAATCCAAATACACATCGAATAAACCACAAAACAAAATCTGTATCAGAAAAGAAATAAGATCAAATCAGAATCACAATATAACAAATCCACATCTGCAAAATAACAACAGAATCAATCTTAGTTTCGAGTAAACCTGGAAAGGAAACAAATCAAATGAGATCAACTTCAATCAGAATCATAACGTAAAAACCCAGAACCAACAAAAGCCCAAGAAGAGAGATATAAAAGGGGAACAACATCACCTCGAACAGAACCCTAGTGGCCGCGAGAGAGAAAGGGGCTAAGGTTCGAAAACCTAGACGGAGAGAATGCGAAAGCCCTAAACGGACAAAGCGCGAACAAAACCCTAACGGGCTAGTGGCCGCGAGAGGGAGAGAGATCGAAACAAGGCAACCCGAGTGGAGAGGATTCACCGGCGCCGTTTAAAGCCACGACGAGCAAATACCTTCCCCGAAAGCTCAGTTACCATCATCGCCTCCGTTCGTCACCGATTGCGAACGAGAATGTAAGCCAGGAACATAATATCGTCACTTTTAACATTGTTCGGTTTGATTTCAGGGTTTTCAACATGATTGAAGAAAGAGTCACAGAGAGAAAGACGATGAGGAAGACGAAGGCTTAACGGCGCCGCGAGGGACATAGGGTTTCTGAAACCCTAAGTTTTCCTTTTTGTTACTCACCAACCGGGTTGGGTCCGGGAGTGATGACCGGCCCAACCCCTTTTATTTTTGTTGTTTTTTTAAAAAAATTGTTTTAAAACCCTTTTATTTTTCTTTTTTTCATATTTAGTTAATTTAAATTTTTATTAAAGATTAAGTATTAAAGTTGTTTTAAATAAATAAAATTAAAAACCTCTTTTTCATATAATAAAATTAAAAACCTTTTTTTAAATAAAATAACTTAAAATCTTTTTTTAAAAATATATACATTAAAACTTTTTCAAGATTAAATTTAAAATATTTTAAAAAATTAACATTACTCTTTCTTTTTATAAATTCAATTAACATCTTTTTTTTCAAAACAACAAAATATCTCCAATATTGCACTTTTGTCTCATGACTCGTCCAATTACCGTCTGGCTTTGCCTACTAACGCGTGTGTTCATTTTTGCAGCCTATTACATTGTGTTTTTATCACTATTGTAACTGCTCCTCGGTTGTAACCTCGCGAATCCTAACAATCGCGCTTTAATTTCTGTCTTTAAGTTCCTGCTTGCCTGGTTTAAATTATGACATTATTTCTCTGTTTGCATGGTTCAATTATCTCACGTCGTTACCATTATTCTGTTACACTATACACATCCGAAGGTTAGGTCTAGCTTTTGGTCGCCGCGCCAATAGTCCTCAACTTCAAACCCTTATAACTCTTACAAACCTTAAATTTTCATAAATGTCTCGCTGTGGACAAAATTACCAATTTTACCCCTAGCATTAGGTCAAAGAGCCGCCACGCTCATTTTAGGGTTTCCCGCCGTGGAATCCCTAATTTAACCCTAATTACAACTTAACAATTCAACGTAGAGATTTGGAGTTTCTACACTCCACGTAAGCGTGTCCTTAAGATGCGTTTATTCCCCTTGAGACCTTGACCACAGTCAAGAAGTCTCTAACCTCCCTATTGAGGGGAACTACGATTACTCTGATTCCATTCCCGTAAGGATACGTAGGCACAAGATGCGATGTCTTGCCGAGTAAACTTAGAATTAACCCCTTAGGTCTCCTTTCTCACTTTTAATCCCTTTGTACATATACCTTAAGCAAATGAATAAAGCAAATAGTAAACATCTGAACAAAAGGTTCCTGTAGAGTACTACAGAAGTTTAAGGTGCTAATACCTTCCCTAAATTTAACCAACCCCCGAATCCTAGAATCTCCCCGCATTGTGTTTACGATGCAAAAATAGGTTTTCCCTCTTTTGACCTTTTCCTTCGGATAAATCAAAGAGCGGTTGTGAATTGAATTGCGATTCAAGCTCGTTAATAGTTTGTAATCCTATTTCCACCGCAACAAATTGCTTCTAATAAAGCTTTATCACAACTGTGATTTTTCACTTAATATTAAGAACAAATAAATTAATTCTAGAAAGAATGTGAATTGTATGAGAGCTTTGGATATTGATTTCTTTTCAGGTAAAACGTCAACTGAAGAAGATGGTTGAAGACTTGCTTTTATAGGCACATTGATCCAAGAGTACTTCATGTTGAGAAGAGTGTACCAAAAGGTCGGAGCCTTTTTGTCTTCACATCAAGTGACCTTTCCTAGAAGAAGAAAGCACAGAGAAATCCTTTTTGTCTGTGTTCTTGTGTCTAGCATAAATAAGGAAAGAGTCGTTTGGATATTCCAACAGACATAATCTTTGAATTCTTCTTCTTCAATTTTCAGCAAGAATCATCAGAGTCTAATTTGATCAGAGCCTTCTGATGTTGATAAGAGTTTTGCTGAATTAGAGTCTTTGCAGCAGGTGTGCTTTTAGCGTGTATAAGTTTAGATCATATTTGAGTCAGATCCTCAGTACTGGCAGCTTTAGTACTTTCAAAATATTATGTAGTAACTATGCTTGAAAACTCTTAATACAAAATTTTTCTTTGGTTCAGATGCTTCTGACTTGCTTCAGATTCTTCTGGAGCTTCTGCCTCAGATCCTTCTGGAGGCTACGCTCAGGATCTTCTGTTGGCAGCATTCAGAATCTTCTAATGGATGCATCTGGCGCTTCAGAGTCTAGCATACTTCTTATGTTCAGTTCTGATTTGCTTCTGGAGTGATAATTACTTTAATATCTACAACAAACACTCTTAAGCAACTTTTAGAGTATACAATTCTTAATTACAAAATTTCATAATAGTTATCATCAAAACATAGAGATATTATTAAGAACCAATCTGTATTCTAACAATCTCCCCCTTTTTGATGATGACAAAAACATCAGAAATTTGGTTTAATTGAAAATAGAATAAATATAACTCCCCCTGAGATGATGCTCCCCCTGAATTAAATATAAATAAGGAATAGAAACTTCCCTTTTGTCTTGAGTATTTTTCAGAGTTAGAGCTTGATTGTTCTTTAACATTTGAGAGTCAGAGTGTCTTGCATATTTCAGAGTCAGAGTCTGATAATTGTCAAATGATCTGAGAGCCTCAGAGTTTCTTTTACAGAGTATACTTATCAAATATTCTGAAATACTCAGATTTTATGTTAGATAAAATTGATATGTCTGAAGTTTCATTCTGGTGAAGTTTAATTAAACAGTTCAGATCTGTTTTCTCCCCCTTTTTTGTCATAAGAAAAAAGTAATAACTTTGAAAAGACAAAGAAAAGGAAATAATAAATGAGATAAATCATTTGGAGAAAACTTTGAAACATTCATTCATTCATTCAGAGCAAGAGTACACACATCAGAAGATATTCAAAATACATATGCAAACATTAAATGAAAACATCAGAAGAAAAAATAAATAAACTAAGAGTGTTTTGACAAAAGCATCTTCAACAGATCCGTGATCTCAGAAGAGGACTGTTCTTGTTTTGACATCCACTTAGCCATTGTTTCATTCTTCTGATCCTGTTGGGACATCCACTGAGTCATGTATTTAGACTTCTTATCTTGTTTAGCCATCCATGACTTGATTTCTGATTGACCAGCTTCCAGAACTGCAATCTTATCTTCAAGATCTGGATGTTCTTTCTTGATCTCAGATGAAGAAGGTGGAATAGTTTCTGAAGCTTGAACAGAGGCAATTTCCGTAGGGGCTTTAGAGCTAGGAGCAGTAGAGCCAGAAGGATGTTCTATCAGAGTCATAGCCAGGGGGTTGTCTTCAAATGCAGATTCAGTATTCTCTTCTGATGATGAAGGAGCATCTGTAAGAAGCAGTGGTCCAGATCTCTTAACAGTCCAGAACAGACTTCTAGCAGCTTCAGCAAATCTGAGCTTCGCATCATTAGAACATACGTTCTTCATATTTGATGCTACAATGTTGAATATGTTTATGAAGCCATTCCAAATGGCATCAGATTCCTTTGCATCCACTGTTGATGAACACTTCCAAACCTAAATACATATGTATTTCTTGCAAAAAAACTTGTAAATAAATGATCAACATTCAATCTAGGTCTGAGGTGTAACAGAGTTTCCAAGGTTATTGGATTGGGTTGGGGAGTAGGTGGAAATATGGATTTATGAATGGAGATCAGAGGAGGAGGGTAGTAGGGTATGAATGGAATTTCAGATGATTTGTCAGGCTTTGATCTGGATAAAGCATTCATCAGATTCGGTTTTGCTTTTGTTGGATAGTGTCGCTTGCGCGAAAATAAGGTGCCGGCATGACAGAAGAGTCGCCACCTTTCGTTATTTATCCCTCAGAGCGGGAAAGGAAACGATCGGGAAAACCTGACGGAAAAGGGTAAGACAAGGTCATCGCAACCATTGTCTGGGTTCGGGAGTCGGTTACGCAAGGGGAAGGTATTAGCACCCCTCACGTCCGTCGTACTCGACGGGATCCTCGCTTGTTTGTTTACTTGGACGGGTTGGTTATAATCTATCTACCTATCAAGGCTGGCTGAAAAAGAAAAGAAAAATGACTCGGCAAAGCGTCGCACTTTATGCCTACGTATTCTCATCAGAGAATGAGAAATCAGAGTCAACGTAGTTCGGCTAACTATGGGTTATGGGGGGGAGGTTGCTCGCTAGGATATCGCATCCTATGCCTACGTACTTTCATCTGGTATGAAAGATCAGAGCAAACGTAGTTCGGCTAACTACGGGTTAAAATGGCTCAACTAGGAGGGAGACTATCAAGTCCTATTGTTATCATGCCATGGATTCATCCTATGGTTGAGGTTTGAACAGGGAACTCCTAGAAGTTGTCATGCATAGGTTTCAACCTAAAAGTCTATCATCAAATCCTCATCAAAGGAAATGAGAGCCCTAAGGGATCATGTCAATGATACACAGAAACAGACAAAAACATCAGCTTTAACAGTAAAATGCATGCAATGCAAGTGAGGGAGGAAATGTGTGTGGGGCTTCAGCCTCTACAAGCTCATCTCAACCTCAAGCCAGTCATGTAATAACAGTAATCATACTGAAAATAATCAACATGCTATCAAGCAAAACAGTAAACTGCAATCATACAGATAAAGGAAATGAAGTACCATCAGGTAAACAAAACACACATGAGAAAGAATCATCTATTCTCTAACCCTAACCCTAATCACAGAGTCTAAACAAATCTAAGCAAAGCTCTCAAGCAAAACTCTAAGCAGGAGCAATCATTCCCAGCCTTCAAGCTTCAGAATAAGCTTACCAAAGAAAGGGAGCTAAGCAATCATACTCATAGTGTCTTCCTCAGGAGAACACTAGGAGGTGTATACTCAGGAGTCATACCCTAGGTGGCTCAACCACTGTGATCAGTTTACATCCCTCCTCAGGAGAGATTAAACTCACAAGCAGGCTCCAACATCACTGGATATTTAAGAAATCCTATTTGAACTAGTGGAACTAGGTGAATAGACTCATAGGACCTTCCTCAGGAAAGTACTAGGAGGCTTCCACTTAGGAGTTGTATCCCATGTGGCTCAACAACATGTGATCAGTTTACATTCCTCCTCAGGAGAAATTAAACTCACAAGTTGGCTCCTACATCATTGGATACTTGAGAAATCCTAGATCAACTAGTGGAACTAAGTGAATAGACCCATAGGACCTTCCTCAGGAAAGTACTAGGAGGCTTCCACTTAGGAGTTGTATCCCATGTGGCTCAACAACATGTGATCAGTTTACATTCCTCCTCAGGAGAAATTAAACTCACAAGTTGGCTCCAACATCATTGGATACTTAAGAAAGAGGTGAGAAGGAAGAATGAAAGTCATTCATAGTGCCTTCCTCAGGAAAGTACCATGAACTTCCCTCAAACTTCAGGCTCTCAAACCTCACAGACAGGAGATGAGACAAGCTCTGGGTCTCTGCATCTTGATCTACAGGCTTCTCCTCATGATGCTCTCCATCAATATCCTCAAGGCAACACAAGCCCTTCATCAAATTCCTCAGAAAGAACCCCACAGATGAACAGATAAACCACTGAACAAACCAAATCATCAGGCAATCTTCAGATAATACCTAAAAATACTAAACTAATGGGGAAAAATTTAACAAATATTCATAAGGGTTCTCAACACCTACTCCTAACATCTACAAAGGTTTCTACCTAAAAATCAAGATAAAACTCAATCAAAGAAAGGAATCATCACCTATGCACAATTCTAAACCCTAATTAGACTAACCAAAGTCAACCCTAATTAAACTAATCAAGATTAATTCTAAAAAATCTAGAAAAAATCCTATGGGGAAGCATAACTCATCATCTAATTGCACAAAAAAGAATGGGTAAAAAAGATTAATGGAAAGTACTAAAACAATTCCTACAAAATCAAATATCAAAATGAACCAATTAAAAAGCTATTTAATTGAAAAATCTACTAAAAATATCAAACATAAAAATAAAATCTCAATTTTATTTTTATAATTTTCTACTCATTTTAATCTACTCAGGAAAAAAAGAAGAAATTAAAAATCATTTTTTATCTATTTTATATGAATTATTCAAAAACAGAAAATATTAAAAGGAAAATAAAAGAAATAAATGAATTAAGGAAAAGGGGGGGGTCAGAATAGCACAAAGCGCTAGTTCAAACTGACTGGGCCAACAAAGGTGGGGGGTGCGAAGAGAAATCCAAGCCCAGAACCGGTCTTAAAATGAAACGCTGCGTTTTCATTAAATTCAAACTTTCCCTCTCTTTTCAGATTAAATCCTGGCCACTAGATTAGATGATTTTGTCAACATATGGGATTGATCCAACGGCTTGGCTTCATCGTCTTCAAACGAACTAGGGTTTTGCAGAACCCTCACGCCATGCACACAAAATCGAGCTCCTCTAGCTCCCTCTACAGGCCACGGCCCCACACGACTCCAACATGGAAAATCATCTACGTCTCAAGCCCTACACAACCCTACGTTCACTTTCTCTTAACTCCTCGTGGATAATCCAAACAGAAGCCTTGAAGATCATGGTACAAACACGGTTATGAATTTCAACTGATATCAACCTAGATTAAACTTCAGCATAATGATCCACAGATGTTCTTGATGTTATCCTGGTGATTCTAAACCAATTCATACTGTCTAAAACTCTTTAAACAGATAGTTCTTGAAACTTAAAGAATCATGCACCTGTTACAAACCATCATGGATCGTGCCCTAGCTTTCTAGAATCAATCCTCTACCCTAACACATCAATTATACACCTAGAATCTAAACCCTCTATGCATAATTATGGTGAAAAAGAGAGGAGAAAGAACCTGTCAAGGAACTATGGTGTATGATGCTTGAGCACGATTCCAAGCTTGCAAATCCTTCAGGATGATCCTTTGATGATGGATAACCTTCTGTTTGCACAATCCTTGAAGGTGGTGGCTTGAAGTGAAAGATCTCTTGACTTTCTTCAACTTGAAGAAACTTCTCCAATGGCTATGCACTTCTCTCTCTCCTCTGACTTGGCTTCACTTTCACCAACCTCTAACACTCCTTGATGCATTCCTTTTATAACAATCAATGGAAGTTTCTAGAATCATCTAGAATGTGATGGAAGTTTCCTTAAAATCTCATGTTATGCCATATTGGTTATCTCATGATATATCACCTCTAACCAACTTACACACCTTTTAAAATCTCACCACATGATAATATGAAATGGTAAGGAAGCTCACATGCCTTGTAATTGCCTTATGTTAAGTTTTCCAACATTGCCTTCTTTCTTAAGTGACAAATTTCCAAAGGAACCTCATCTTTTAAGCCTCAAATGAAAATTCTACTTAAACCAATCTTCTCAAAATGTTTTTTCCAATCAAAATGATATATTGGATGACCTATTTTGGATTTGTAGATCTCCCAAAACACTTTTCAATTTCAACTTTTCAAAGTTATAAGTCATTTTTAGTTCATTTTTGACCAATCATGGAATCTTGTGCTACGAGCCTTTTCAACAATTTGTGACCTTCTTTCTAGACTTAAAATCACATTTTGAGCAACTTTCATGTTTTGAATTTTTCCATTTGAGGCTTGGAAATAGGAGTTTTAGGCATTGGTTAAAATGACCTATAACTGACAAATGACCAAAATACCCCTGCCTTGTTCAAACCATAAGTTGAGTTCCACAAATCCAATCAAGGACTTCTACCACTCAAATTAAAGCTAAGAACATCCTCTTCAACATTCATGTTGACCAAGAAACCATAGGAATCAACCTACTAGGGCAAAAGTTGTCTGGAAGTTGGGTGACTTTCAAGGACCCAGATTCACACACATCAACTGACCTGTAATTTGTCAAAACCATAACTTGAGCTCTGTAACTCCTATCAAGGACTTCCACCACTCAAATTAAAGCTTAGAACAAGCTCTACAACATTCATGTTGTGGGGAAAATGAGATATCAAACACATCTAGTGCTAAAACTGCCTGGAAGATAGGGATCAAATTAGGGTTTTTCCACTGACAATCCTCAGAAACCCTAACTTGAAACTTCTCAAAACTCCTCAATCATGATGAGTTGGTCTAGGAATCATCTTTATATAATCTCTATGCATCATTCCATGATCTCATGGCCCTTGGATTAAGTCTCAACCTTCTCCAAATCTTCAGCTGATCTAGGGTTGACCCAGTCAAAACCCTAATTCTATCACTCATGGTTGAATCTTCTGAATTCTTGCTCAATGACCTCTCTGGGCTTCATGATGGCTATCAAGACATCTCATAGGCTTTCTCAAAACATCAAGTTCATTCTCCAAGTCTCAGAATCATCTGAGGAGCACCCACAACTTTCAAACTGTGAAGCACACAACCCTGGTTTCAACCAACTCCTCTGAGGATCTCTTGAACTTTCTGATGAAGGTATCAACTCTCAAACATTCCATGAATGAATAAATGTTGGTCAAATTTTGGGGTGCAACAGCTGCCCCTATTCAAACGGCTTGGACCTGACTGGGTGAGAAGCGAACGGCTCTCAACCAATCAAGGTACGAGACGGTTGAATATCGGTAAACCCGAAAATTTGCCAACTGCACAAGCACACGGTACTCTGCGGGGAACAAATCTTTGAATACTGCAACACTAGCTGCTCAACAACTAGCTGGAGAAATACTGATCTGACATCGCCGCCGGAAACAAACATAATCTGAGAGACACTCGACATCGCCGTCGTCCAAACATCATCTCTGTTGGGGATTTAAAGGAGTCTGATATTGCCGTCAAACAAACATCCAACCTCGCCGCCGGAAACAAACATGATCTCAAACACATCTGACCTGGGGTTCGCCCCTGGTAAATGAAACACAGAATACACTTGCATACCTGAAGCTACTCCACTGGGAAGGAGAGACTTAACCGAGCACACTCTGATCCGGGGTTCACCCTCAGAACCATAACGAACATCGGAATACTGCTGCACACTGCCCGCCGTAGAACTTCAACATTAAAGATATATGAAACCCTGGCCCCTGGCCACCTCTAGCTTCAGCTAGAAAAGATCTTCAAGCACTTATGAAGATTAAGCATCCTTGGCCTCCAAGGATGGCAACTCTGCAGGAGGTATCTTCGACCTCAGTCTGAAGAAAGTGATCCTTGCCCTTCAAGGATACATGAATCTGCCTTCAGGCAATTCCACCTCTGCTATAGAGCATCCGAGACTTCAGTCAGGGATATACTTCGGCCTTCAGCCCGGATAATGAATCCTAGGTCCTTCACGACCTTGGGGGATAACCTTGCCTTTAGGCACCTCTGCTTCAGCATAAGAAATCTGTGACTTTAGTCAGAGAAATGGTATCCTGAGCCATTCATGACTCCACGGGGATTCAAACACTTTGCCTACAGGCAAAACTCCGCTTCAGCTGGAGAAACATCTTTGACTTCAGTCAGAAGAAACTATCCACTTGATCGCAATCAATCATCACCTCAGGATAACTGACTTGGTCTTCAGACTCACACGAATCACTCTGTTGTATCTACAACCCTGGAACCTTGTCTTCAGCTACCTGTTGATTCTTCAACACGGAAATCTGGACTCACCGGAACCTTCTGATATCGCCTTCGGGCGCTTACGAAATCCATCCTCAGATTAGACATCGTTGTTGGAGCAGACATACCACGCTGCTCTGGTCTTCAAGAATCATCTTGACCAAACAGATCCATCGGGCGCCTTCAAGAATCGTCTTGAACTAATAACCTTTCTGGAGCAAACATTCTGTTGGGAATTCCAGGAATCTTCCTAGGCAACTCTTGCTGGAGGTGCTATTGGGGAACTCAAGTATCATACTAGGCGAACCACTCGGGAAGCTGTACTGAGGTCTTAAGAATCGTCTTAAGCAAATGACCCTGCTGAGGGGTTTGAGAATCATCTCGAACCGAAGTCTTTGCTGGGGATCTCAAAAATCATCTTGAGCGAGCGACTGCGGGGATCACCGGGGTCTTCAGAATCATCTAAGAAAACAACCTTGCTGGGGAGAACATCAAAAATCGTCCTAAGCAACCGGTCTTTTGGGGATACACCTGTTCAACAAGGATGATGATGACATAGGTCATGCTTATGATGCATATGCTTTTGCGTTATGCCCCCACATGGTGGGAATGACATGTATTTATGCTAAATGCCATGCAATCATGCACAATGCTATTGCAACGCCAGATGCTATGCAGTGTTAAATGCCATGCAGTCATGCACAATGCTATGCAATCATGCACAATGCTATGCAATCATGCACAATGATGCGATCCCATCAGCAAATAAATGCCGAAGGGGGGAAATCCTCCTGTCAAGGAGAAAGGACCACTCAGGTAGAGGAATCATCCTGTTGAGGAGAACGTGAACACGCCAATATCAATTAGGCTCTGTCTAGGGAATTAATCTTCCGCGAACTGCTGCAGGGGAACAACTTCAGCTGACTGCTGCAGGGGACGAAGCTCTACGAGAACTTGGATCTGCTGATATCAATCGCTAGAATGAACTGCGTGGCCATCTCGGCTACTCTTCTGGGGATAACCATTCCGTGGGGAACCAACTTCAGCTGTTCAACACTCCACTGGGGAAAAACCAATCATGATCTGACCCACTTCCAAGGATTCGGATCCCTTGGACATCTGCAGACTCGGCTGAGGAGGGAGAAATCATTCTGCTTCGCTGGAAAGAGTGCGACTCTGGGGAAATGCAGCATCAGCCGCCCCATGCTCTGCTGGGGAGAATTGATCATGATCTGATCAACTTCCAAGGATTCTGCTTTTCTGCGGACTCAGCCGGGGAGAGAAATCATTCTACTTCACTGAAGAGTACGACCCTGATGGGGAATTTCAATTCTGCTGGGGAAGAAAGAATCATCTGACTTCGGGGGAGGGTACAACTCTGCCGGGGAATACGACATCAGCTGTTCCAACACTCTACTGGGGAAGAAGGAATCGCCCAACTTCAGGAGAGAACCTGATTCTGGTGAGGAATCTCAATTCCACTGGAGACTTCAGTCTGGCACTATCAGTTACTGCATACTTCGGTATACGACTAGCTTCCTGCGAAACCTACACTTGTGACCCGGTGCGGGGGAAATCCTGCTTCAGCAACTTTACTGGGGAAAACACGAGCTTCAGCTCCCGAACACTTCTATGAACTCTGCACTTGTGACCCGGTGCTGGGGAAAGACGAGCTATGGTACTCAATCATTCTTCGGTGCTTGACTCAGCTTGATGAGGTGACGTTCCTTCTGGATGCGTCTGCTTGGGGAAGAGAATCACCTCTACCTGGGGAAGACATATCAATGCTCATTATCTGATTCTGATTCCGCGGAGGAGAGATCACTGAACTCTGCTGAAGAAGGAGGACTCATCCTGCTTCGGGGATACGCACGACACATCTTCTGACGGGTGCTATGCCTGCAACGACACAAACAAACAGACAAGATACCCTCCTCAAAGGGGCCTATCAGGGTTATTATCTCGCGACAACGTTCAATTAATTAATTGTTTCGACAATCAATGGGCTTAGGCCCGCAGGTTTATGTATGCGCATTTTATCAAAAACACATTGGCGTTATCATTCGCAAACAAAACAGATAAATGCAAAACAGACAAGTGGAATTGCTGAATAATGTGCATTTTATTGATGGTGAACCCCTGAATGGGCAAAAATGTTTTACAACAGAGGCAAGCTCCTGAAATGAGGAAGCCGCGCAAAAAGAAAACATAAATATACATCAGTATATACAAATGTCGGCAATCGAGGCGTAGACGAACACCATGAGTTGATCCCTCTAAGACCCACTCGACTTCGATACTTTTCCGATGCTTCAGCTTTGGAAGAGATTGATTCAGATACACGGCCCTCAGGTCTTCCGAACCACTAAACAATGAAAGTCCATACGCGGAACGCAGTCATTTGCTTATCTAAATCCCTAACTTTTGCGTGAACCGCCCTTTCGGGTTTTCAGTTCACCGGGATACCCTTTTTTGCCGAAGCCGCCCAGTGTAGGTTTTCGACTTTGCGGGTGTACATTTTTTCAATATATCCCTAATTTTTGCCCGAACCTTTTATTCTGTTTTTGGTTCGCCGGGATGCCCCTTTTTTGCCTGGACTCTCTCTTTTTTGTCCAGCGGGTCGCTTTCAAGCAAAGTATTTTTTAACTGCGTCCGCGTTCACCGGGGATGCAAAATCTTCACCATCCATCGTGGATAACAACAAAGCCCCTCCTGAGAAGACCTTGCTGACGACATACGGCCCTTCGTAATTCGGAGTCCACTTGCCCCAGTGATCGGAGTGTGGCGGAAGAATCTTCTTCAGGACGAGATCACCCGTCTGAAAGCTTCTGGGACGCACCTTCTTATCATAAGCTTTCTTCATTCGGCTTTGGTACAGGCGACCAAATGCAATCGATGCTAACCTCTTCTCGTCCATCAGGCTGAGCTGGTTCAAGCGATTCGTCACCCATTCTGCCTCATCAAGTTTCACATCAACCAAAACCCGCAAAGAGGGAATCTCCACTTCTAGCGGTAGGACAGCTTCCATACCGTACACCAAGGAGAAAGGAGTTGCCCCGGTCGACGTACGCACCGTCGTACGATAACCGTGTAAGGCAAACGGCAGCATCTCGTGCCAATCTTTATACGTCACAACCATCTTCTGAACAATCTTCTTGATGTTCTTGTTGGCCGCTTCAACAGCGCCATTCATCTTCGGCCGATAAGGAGATGAGTTGTGGTGTTCAATCTTGAAGCTCTGGCACAGCTCCTTCATCATCTTGTTATTCAAATTCGAACCATTATCAGTAATGATTCGCTCGGGAATTCCATAGCGACAGATGATGTCCCTCTTAATGAATTTAGCAACCACCTGCTTGGTCACATTAGCGTACGAGGCTGCCTCCACCCACTTGGTGAAGTAGTCGATAGCTACCAGAATGAAACGATGACCATTGGATGCGGTGGGCTCGATCTTGCCTATCATGTCAATGCCCCACATGGAGAACGGCCAAGGGGAGGACATGACATTCAATGGGCACGGCGGCACATGAACTCTATCAGCATAAATCTGGCATTTATGACATTTCTTCGCGAATCTGAAGCAATCCGACTCCATAGTCAACCAGTAATATCCTGCTCTCAGGATCTTCCTCGTCATGGCATGCCCGCCGGCGTGCGTACCAAATGTGCCTTCATGGACTTCCTCCATGAGCATACTGGCCTCTTTCTCGTCTACACATCTGAGCAGCACGAGATCGTGGTTTCTTCTATACAGCACTCCATCAGGGTTGAGATAAAAGTTTCCAGATAGCCTCCTCAGAGTCTTCTTATCCTGGGTTGACGCACCCGCCGGATACTCCTTAGTCATAAGGAAGGTCTGGATGTCGTGGAACCATGGCTTGCCGTCAGTGGCATCCTCGATTGCGAACACATATGCTGGTCTGTCAAGACGCGAAAGTACAATGCTTGGAGCCTCATTCCAAAGATTGACCTTATACATAGAAGCCAACATGGCTAAAGCATCAGCCATTTGATTTTCAGCCCGTGGTACATGATGAAGTTCTACTCGGTCGAAGAACGGAAGCAGCCTTCTGGCGTAATTCATGTACGGCACTAGATTCGGTTGACGAGTTTCCCACTCCCCTTTGATCTGATTGATTACAAGCGCTGAGTCACCATATATGTCTAGATTCTTGATTCTCAAATCAATTGCCTCTTCTAGACCCATAATACACGCTTCATACTCGGCTTCGTTGTTGGTAACTGGAAACGTCAGTCTCGCAGTAAACGGGATGTGGGATCCGTGAGGAGTCGTGATGATAGCCCCGATACCACTTCCATAGGAATTGACTGCTCCGTCGAATATCAACTTCCACTGAGACTTCCTATCCGGCCCCTCGTCGGGCAATGGCTCTTCGCAATCCTTTGCTTTGAGAAACATGATGTCCTCATCAGGGAACTCGAACTTCATCGGCTGATAGTCTTCGATTGGCTGTTCGGCAAGGTAATCAGACAATACGCTCCCTTTGATGGCTTTCTGAGAGACGTACTGAATATCATATTCTGTTAACACCATCTGCCATCTGGCAATCCTGCCCGAAAGAGCCTGCTTCTCGAAGACGTACTTGATCGGATCCATCTTCGAAATCAGCATAGTGGTGTGATTGAGCATATACTGTCGTAGACGTTTGGCAGCCCAAGCTAGTGCACAACACGTCTTCTCCAGCATCGAGTATCGAGATTCACACTCAGTGAACTTTTTACTCAAATAATAAATGGCATGCTCCTTTCTGCCCGTCTCGTCGTGCTGACCGAGAACACACCCCATACTATTCTCAAGAACTGTCAAGTACATGATTAATGGCCGTCCAGCCACTGGGGGTATCAAGATCGGAGGTTCTTGAAGATACTGCTTTATCTTATCGAATGCCTTCTGGCAGTCTTCATTCCAAGTAATCGCCTGATTTTTCTTTAACAACTTGAACATCGGTTCACAAGTGGCCGTGAGCTGGGAGATAAACCTCGCAATGTAGTTTATTCGGCCCAAGAAACCACGAACTTCTTTTTCCGTTCTCGGCGCTGGCATTTCTTGGATAGCTTTTATTTTTGCAGGATCAACTTCGATACCTCGTTCACTAACGATAAACCCCAATAACTTTCCGGATCGCACTCCGAAAGTGCACTTGTTAGGATTCAGCCTCAGCTTGAACTTCCTAAGCCTTTCAAACAGCTTCAGCAAATTGACCAGATGCTCCTCCTCCGTTTGGGACTTCGCAATCATGTCATCAACATAGACCTCGATCTCATGATGAATCATATCATGAAACAAAGTTACCATTGCTCGCTGGTAAGTGGCCCCTGCGTTCTTCAGACCGAAGGGCATTACCTTGTAGCAAAACGTGCCCCAGGGGGTAATAAACGTTGTTTTCTCCATGTCCTCCGGCGCCATCTTAATCTGATTGTAACCGGAGAAGCCATCCATGAACGAAAACACGGAAAACTGGGCTGTATTGTCGACCAACACATCGATATGAGGCAACGGGAAATCATCCTTAGGGCTCGCCCTATTCAAGTCCCGATAATCGACGCACATACGTACCTTGCCGTCCTTCTTCGGTACAGGCACTATGTTGGCGACCCACGGAGGGTAGGTGGTGACGGCTAAAAATCCTGCGTCCAACTGCTTCTGGACCTCTTCTTTGATTTTTACAGCCATGTCTGGTCTCGTCCTCCTGAGCTTCTGCTTGACCGGAGGGCAATCTTCACGCAACGGCAAGCGATGAACCACGATATCTGTGTCAAGTCCAGGCATATCCTCATATGACCAAGCAAAGACGTCACTATACTCTCGAAGCATCTCGACCAGTCTATGCTTGACATCGCTCTGCAGCGCAGCCCCGACTCTGACATTCCTGATAAGCTCCTCAGAACCCAGATTTATGATCTCAATCTCCTCTTCATGAGGCAGAATAACCTTCTCCTCTTGTTTCAACAAGCGGGCCAATTCCTCCGGAAGGTCTTCGTCTTCATCAATCTCATCCTCGGCTTGATAGATCGGGCAACCAAAGTCGTAGTGAGCCGTAGAGGGTCCAGAGTCGATGTCGTCTGTTACGTGGATCCTGCAATAACAAGGGTTAAGTTTAAAGCAGGAATATGCAGGTTTGCACGAACCTCGTTGCCATTTTGCTGTTTTTCAAAACAAACATAAAATATGAATAACAGAGAACACAACATTTGATTACGAAGAAAACGCCTTTTTATTTATTGATAAAATGTATACACATAATCCAACAAGGCCCTGACAGTAAAACCACTATGCCCCGGGCAGGACATAGGGTTGTACAAAAGATTGTAAAAAGCAAATCATTACTCTTCACTTGTCAGCTCGATAATCTCCTTGATGGTCCAGTTGTGAAGGCGCTCGCCTGGTTTGCTCGGTTGAATCCAGGCATCGAGATCACAGTCACTGTCTCCGCTGTCCTCCGACGCTGCGTTGACACTTTCGAATATTACTCCTCCTTTGGTGAATAGGATCGGCCCCTTTCCACGAGATGAGCTACCAGAAGAAGTTGAAGCTTCAGCTTCAGGAGAATATCCCAATCCAAACTTATCCTGTTTGAATGGTATATCCAAGACGTGCCCCCAACCTGGGGTAGAACCAGCTTTGACAACTGCTCTAGCTTCCTTAAACGAAGAGAGGTTCACCTCCTGCTTCTCTGCAACAATGGGAGCTACCTCCTTCACCTTGACGGTCTCAAACGCCTGGCAAAGAGTCTCATGGATCTCGCCATCCATTTCGACATACTTGAAGGACGACAGGTGGCTTACCATGATGTCCTCCTCTCCGCAAACTGTCACTATGCTGCCCCCAACAGCATATTTAAGCTTCTGATGCAACGTAGACGTTACGGCACCAGCAGAATGAATCCACGGCCGACCTAAGAGGCAACTGTAGGCGGGCATGATATCCATAATATAGAACACTGCATTAAACGTCTCTGGACCGACTTGAATCGGCAGGGTCAATTCTCCAAAGACGTGGCGTTTGGTTCCGTCAAAAGCCTTTACGACCAGATCACTGGGCGTGCACAGCAGTCCCCGGGTATCCAACTTCATTAGTGCTTTCTTCGGAAGCACGTTCAGCGAGGAGCCCGTATCTACTAGGACATGTGACATAATCGTGCCCCTGCACTCTATCGAGATGTGCAAGGCATGGTTGTGGTCTCTTCCCTTGGGCGTCAGCTCCAAATCTGTAAAACCCAGCCCATTACCAGCGTTGACATGGGCTACTACTTCCTCAAGTTGGTTAACTGATATCTCCTGCGGCACGTATGCAGCATTCAATACTTTCAGCAATGCGTTGCGGTGTGCTTCAGAACACAGCAACAGGTTGAGAATTGAGATCTTTGACGGAGTTTGGTGAAGATGATCTACAATCTTGTAGTCACTTTTCCTGATCAGCCGCATGAACTCTTCGGCGTCTTTAACCAACAAGTCTTTTTCTGCCCCTGCAGGAACCTCTTCAACGGCTTTACCTTTGCCCTTATCAGCAGCATCAGCCCTGACTACCTTCTCTGCCGCACCCTCCGCCGGCGCGAACACTCTGCCACTTCTGGTGATACCACTGGCCTCAGCAAGATTCTGCGCAATCGATCTGGGCGGCTCAATCTCTACCTTCTGGCCATTACAATACACTTCAGCACCATAATGCCATGGAACGGCATTGGTACTCTCAAATGGGATTGGTCCAGCCCTGGTGATGGTAATAGTAGGAGGACGAGGTGCAGAAATGGTGATAGGGTGGCGAGGAATGGTGATAGTAGCAACTTCGTCCGCCTGCTTCAGCACGACTTCTCCCGACGCATTCTCAACGCTTCGACTAAACTGCAAAATACCTTCGGTCATCAGACTCTGGATACCTTCACTCAACTGCTCACACCCGTCAGGAAGTGCAGCACATTCCATACAAAACTCTCCACATCCGGGAAAGAAGCCTTTCTTTAGCAACTTAGCTTTAACAAAAACCAACGGCGTCTTCAACTCTCTGACATCAGTCAGCAGGTCTGAATTCTCTTCAGAGATAATAGCATTTACTCCGCCCCCCCTATGATGAGGCATCGGATTCTTGGTGACGTTGGGCACGTTGTCAGAAAAATTTATTATCTTGGCGTCAATCATGTCCTGGACCTTATGCTTAAAAGCTTTGCAGTTCTCAACTGTATGGCCAGGTGCTCCAGAATGAAATTCACATGTAGCATTAGCATCGTACCCGGGCGGTGGTGCCCCTGTCAAGGGAGCCAATGTCCTTTTCTGAACTAATTGGAGCTGAAGCAGCGTCTGCAGAAGCTGTGCATATGACATGGGAGGAGTTTCCAAATGACGGTTTGCGAGGGGACCCCGATGCTGATATTTCTTATATCCCGGATTATTCTGTTGCTGAGGCTGCTGCTGCGGCTGCGGGGGAGCAGCTGGGATGTTTATGCTAGCGATCTGAGACTGAGGGCCCTTGCCCTTTCTCCTAGCATTAGAGACAGCACTGGCATCGCCCTCCCGACGCTTGCCAGTATAAGGTTTCTTGCTGGCTCCTCCAGATGAGGATGATTCGCCTTGAATCTTGCCGATCTTTATACCATTTTCAACATGCTCGCCCAAAGTGATGAGGGCCGAGAATGTCCCGGACATGCCACTAACCAACTTCTCATAATAGACTCCGGGAAGAGTAGCCACGAACATCTGTACCAACTCACGCTCAACCATCGGCGGTTGAACCCGAGCAGCCAATTCACGCCACCGCTGGGCGTACTCTTTGAAGCTTTCATTGCTTCGCTGCGAGAGATTCTGAAGCTGAACTCGGTTGGGAGCCAAGTCGCTATTATACTGATAGTGGAGAACAAATGCTTCAGCGAGATCTTTCCACGTTCGCACAGCAGCGGGTTCCAAACCCATATACCATTCAAGCGATGGGCCAGAAAGACTATCCTGAAAGAAGTGCATCAGCAACTTCTCATCATCAGAGTAAGCGGACATCTTTCTGTAATACGATCGGAGATGAACACGGGGACAAGTAGTGCCTCTATACTTCTCAAAGATAGGCACCTTAAACTTGTGAGGTACTTTAAAGTCAGCAATCAGCCCAAGTTTGGACATGTCAACGCCCAATGTATTCTGATTTTCTATATCTCTCATTTTATCTTCCAGTGCCTTGAACCTGAGTCTAGCTTCAGCAGTTAACTCAGCCTCTACACCCCTCTGAGAGAAAATGTCGTCTTGATGGTCCTCCAGCCACGGTTGAGGCACCACCATATTTCCTGCACCAACATTAACATTGGCTCCCAAACCACCATTGACGGCGCCCGCCGCGTTAAGTCCGAGATTATTCATAAGATTGCCGTTAGCACTACCGTTGCCCCCGGCAGCAGGAACAACGTTCTGAGGAGTATCCACTTGAGGAGGAGGAGTGGGTACGGCCCCGCCGTGAAGAATTCCATTGCTGTCAACCCTGGAGATGAGAGGTTGAACCAAAGTACGAAGTTGCTCTTGCCCGTTCGCAACTACTTGCATCAACTCCATAAAACGATCCATCCTTTCACGAAGCTCCTGAACATCTGATTGTACCTGGTCCATGATTCTCGTTTGATTGGCGCGAGTCGAGTAACGGTGGATGAATCTTTGATCAATCCTGGAGATTGAAAGCAGCTCGGAACCTGAGTACCTGAAAAACCTGTCAAGATTAAAGGTTAGGAAAAGCAACAGAATGTATGTCATGCAAGAATGCTTCATGCAAATGCATGCGTGAGTCTGTGTGCTTGAGAGATTTCCCCGGTCCTGGCATCTGCTGATAATAATAAGGGGAAGAATCTAAGCCCAATCATGGAGACAGCAACCTCACAGACACACGCTAATGGAATGATTATGCAAGCTAATGCAAAATGCAGGCATGCAACAATATATCCAAGGCTGACGTGGAGATTCGATGTCAACAGTCACTGCTGAGAAGGAAACCCCGGTGTAAACCCACTGATCTGATCTGTTGTGAATAACCATCTGGTAGGATCGAGATCAAGATTCTGCTCTGACAAGAACGAAGGCCTGATAATGAAAAACCCTGGATGCAAGATCAAGGAATATCTGTTGGAGAAGTCTTCAGACCCCAAATCACGAATCCGCCCTTTCAAGAACAAATACACAGCTGCTGATGAGATCTTCAAACCTCACTCAAAACCTGCCCTATCAAGAACAAAATAACAACTGCTGACGAGATCCTCAGACCTCACCCAAAAATCTGCTCCATCCAGAACAAATAACAACCGCTGATGAGATCTTCAGACCTCACTCAAAAATCTGCTCCCTCCAGAACAAACTTCTGATAATAATACACTGATCAAAGCCTGCTCTATCAAGAACAGACAAATACCCGATGATAAGATCCTCTGATCAAACCCTTGCTCTATCAAGAACATATCTGCAACTGAGAACTCAACATACTGATCTACTGTCAAGAAAACCAGGTGGTCTGAAGGTCAAAGTTTCCTGCAATATCCCAACCCACTCACAGGTATGATGGACCTAATCCACGGACAAAGGTACGGCATCCTATGCGGTCGTCAGCGTCACAGACTTTCACGAGTGACAATACGATTCCCAGAAGGAGTGGCATCGTCAAGTCATGAAGAGGCCTCTCTTAGCTGACTTCCAAATGATCGGTCCCCAGAGTCGACAATCCTCACGTCTGGACTCCCCTCAGATCCTCAGGACCGGAAAGGAGCACCTCTGCAAGAATCTCGTCTGAGCGCAGATTTTCGTAGGGAACTGTGCCTGCTCAGCAGACAGGTTCGTCTACTACTTCTCCGCAACTATATCTAGGTGTGTACTCAAGCCCGGGTCCGGCTTTTCACTCACAGTAACATCCCTCTCCCACAGCAGCACAGATAATCATATCAAACTGGAAATAAAACGCGGGAAATAAAATGCGGGAAGTAAAGTGCGGGAAGTAAAAATGCGATAAATAAACGCAACCCAACAAGCAAACACACAAACGATAGGATTGACTCTCATAGGGAACCGGAGAACCAGAGATTCTGTCTTTGTTCCCCAGCAGAGTCGCCAGCTGTCGCTTGCGCGAAAATAAGGTGCCGGCATGACAGAAGAGTCGCCACCTTTCGTTATTTATCCCTCAGAGCGGGAAAGGAAACGATCGGGAAAACCTGACGGAAAAGGGTAAGACAAGGTCATCGCAACCATTGTCTGGGTTCGGGAGTCGGTTACGCAAGGGGAAGGTATTAGCACCCCTCACGTCCGTCGTACTCGACGGGATCCTCGCTTGTTTGTTTACTTGGACGGGTTGGTTATAATCTATCTACCTATCAAGGCTGGCTGAAAAAGAAAAGAAAAATGACTCGGCAAAGCGTCGCACTTTATGCCTACGTATTCTCATCAGAGAATGAGAAATCAGAGTCAACGTAGTTCGGCTAACTATGGGTTATGGGGGGGAGGTTGCTCGCTAGGATATCGCATCCTATGCCTACGTACTTTCATCTGGTATGAAAGATCAGAGCAAACGTAGTTCGGCTAACTACGGGTTAAAATGGCTCAACTAGGAGGGAGACTATCAAGTCCTATTGTTATCATGCCATGGATTCATCCTATGGTTGAGGTTTGAACAGGGAACTCCTAGAAGTTGTCATGCATAGGTTTCAACCTAAAAGTCTATCATCAAATCCTCATCAAAGGAAATGAGAGCCCTAAGGGATCATGTCAATGATACACAGAAACAGACAAAAACATCAGCTTTAACAGTAAAATGCATGCAATGCAAGTGAGGGAGGAAATGTGTGTGGGGCTTCAGCCTCTACAAGCTCATCTCAACCTCAAGCCAGTCATGTAATAACAGTAATCATACTGAAAATAATCAACATGCTATCAAGCAAAACAGTAAACTGCAATCATACAGATAAAGGAAATGAAGTACCATCAGGTAAACAAAACACACATGAGAAAGAATCATCTATTCTCTAACCCTAACCCTAATCACAGAGTCTAAACAAATCTAAGCAAAGCTCTCAAGCAAAACTCTAAGCAGGAGCAATCATTCCCAGCCTTCAAGCTTCAGAATAAGCTTACCAAAGAAAGGGAGCTAAGCAATCATACTCATAGTGTCTTCCTCAGGAGAACACTAGGAGGTGTATACTCAGGAGTCATACCCTAGGTGGCTCAACCACTGTGATCAGTTTACATCCCTCCTCAGGAGAGATTAAACTCACAAGCAGGCTCCAACATCACTGGATATTTAAGAAATCCTATTTGAACTAGTGGAACTAGGTGAATAGACTCATAGGACCTTCCTCAGGAAAGTACTAGGAGGCTTCCACTTAGGAGTTGTATCCCATGTGGCTCAACAACATGTGATCAGTTTACATTCCTCCTCAGGAGAAATTAAACTCACAAGTTGGCTCCTACATCATTGGATACTTGAGAAATCCTAGATCAACTAGTGGAACTAAGTGAATAGACCCATAGGACCTTCCTCAGGAAAGTACTAGGAGGCTTCCACTTAGGAGTTGTATCCCATGTGGCTCAACAACATGTGATCAGTTTACATTCCTCCTCAGGAGAAATTAAACTCACAAGTTGGCTCCAACATCATTGGATACTTAAGAAAGAGGTGAGAAGGAAGAATGAAAGTCATTCATAGTGCCTTCCTCAGGAAAGTACCATGAACTTCCCTCAAACTTCAGGCTCTCAAACCTCACAGACAGGAGATGAGACAAGCTCTGGGTCTCTGCATCTTGATCTACAGGCTTCTCCTCATGATGCTCTCCATCAATATCCTCAAGGCAACACAAGCCCTTCATCAAATTCCTCAGAAAGAACCCCACAGATGAACAGATAAACCACTGAACAAACCAAATCATCAGGCAATCTTCAGATAATACCTAAAAATACTAAACTAATGGGGAAAAATTTAACAAATATTCATAAGGGTTCTCAACACCTACTCCTAACATCTACAAAGGTTTCTACCTAAAAATCAAGATAAAACTCAATCAAAGAAAGGAATCATCACCTATGCACAATTCTAAACCCTAATTAGACTAACCAAAGTCAACCCTAATTAAACTAATCAAGATTAATTCTAAAAAATCTAGAAAAAATCCTATGGGGAAGCATAACTCATCATCTAATTGCACAAAAAAGAATGGGTAAAAAAGATTAATGGAAAGTACTAAAACAATTCCTACAAAATCAAATATCAAAATGAACCAATTAAAAAGCTATTTAATTGAAAAATCTACTAAAAATATCAAACATAAAAATAAAATCTCAATTTTATTTTTATAATTTTCTACTCATTTTAATCTACTCAGGAAAAAAAGAAGAAATTAAAAATCATTTTTTATCTATTTTATATGAATTATTCAAAAACAGAAAATATTAAAAGGAAAATAAAAGAAATAAATGAATTAAGGAAAAGGGGGGGGTCAGAATAGCACAAAGCGCTAGTTCAAACTGACTGGGCCAACAAAGGTGGGGGGTGCGAAGAGAAATCCAAGCCCAGAACCGGTCTTAAAATGAAACGCTGCGTTTTCATTAAATTCAAACTTTCCCTCTCTTTTCAGATTAAATCCTGGCCACTAGATTAGATGATTTTGTCAACATATGGGATTGATCCAACGGCTTGGCTTCATCGTCTTCAAACGAACTAGGGTTTTGCAGAACCCTCACGCCATGCACACAAAATCGAGCTCCTCTAGCTCCCTCTACAGGCCACGGCCCCACACGACTCCAACATGGAAAATCATCTACGTCTCAAGCCCTACACAACCCTACGTTCACTTTCTCTTAACTCCTCGTGGATAATCCAAACAGAAGCCTTGAAGATCATGGTACAAACACGGTTATGAATTTCAACTGATATCAACCTAGATTAAACTTCAGCATAATGATCCACAGATGTTCTTGATGTTATCCTGGTGATTCTAAACCAATTCATACTGTCTAAAACTCTTTAAACAGATAGTTCTTGAAACTTAAAGAATCATGCACCTGTTACAAACCATCATGGATCGTGCCCTAGCTTTCTAGAATCAATCCTCTACCCTAACACATCAATTATACACCTAGAATCTAAACCCTCTATGCATAATTATGGTGAAAAAGAGAGGAGAAAGAACCTGTCAAGGAACTATGGTGTATGATGCTTGAGCACGATTCCAAGCTTGCAAATCCTTCAGGATGATCCTTTGATGATGGATAACCTTCTGTTTGCACAATCCTTGAAGGTGGTGGCTTGAAGTGAAAGATCTCTTGACTTTCTTCAACTTGAAGAAACTTCTCCAATGGCTATGCACTTCTCTCTCTCCTCTGACTTGGCTTCACTTTCACCAACCTCTAACACTCCTTGATGCATTCCTTTTATAACAATCAATGGAAGTTTCTAGAATCATCTAGAATGTGATGGAAGTTTCCTTAAAATCTCATGTTATGCCATATTGGTTATCTCATGATATATCACCTCTAACCAACTTACACACCTTTTAAAATCTCACCACATGATAATATGAAATGGTAAGGAAGCTCACATGCCTTGTAATTGCCTTATGTTAAGTTTTCCAACATTGCCTTCTTTCTTAAGTGACAAATTTCCAAAGGAACCTCATCTTTTAAGCCTCAAATGAAAATTCTACTTAAACCAATCTTCTCAAAATGTTTTTTCCAATCAAAATGATATATTGGATGACCTATTTTGGATTTGTAGATCTCCCAAAACACTTTTCAATTTCAACTTTTCAAAGTTATAAGTCATTTTTAGTTCATTTTTGACCAATCATGGAATCTTGTGCTACGAGCCTTTTCAACAATTTGTGACCTTCTTTCTAGACTTAAAATCACATTTTGAGCAACTTTCATGTTTTGAATTTTTCCATTTGAGGCTTGGAAATAGGAGTTTTAGGCATTGGTTAAAATGACCTATAACTGACAAATGACCAAAATACCCCTGCCTTGTTCAAACCATAAGTTGAGTTCCACAAATCCAATCAAGGACTTCTACCACTCAAATTAAAGCTAAGAACATCCTCTTCAACATTCATGTTGACCAAGAAACCATAGGAATCAACCTACTAGGGCAAAAGTTGTCTGGAAGTTGGGTGACTTTCAAGGACCCAGATTCACACACATCAACTGACCTGTAATTTGTCAAAACCATAACTTGAGCTCTGTAACTCCTATCAAGGACTTCCACCACTCAAATTAAAGCTTAGAACAAGCTCTACAACATTCATGTTGTGGGGAAAATGAGATATCAAACACATCTAGTGCTAAAACTGCCTGGAAGATAGGGATCAAATTAGGGTTTTTCCACTGACAATCCTCAGAAACCCTAACTTGAAACTTCTCAAAACTCCTCAATCATGATGAGTTGGTCTAGGAATCATCTTTATATAATCTCTATGCATCATTCCATGATCTCATGGCCCTTGGATTAAGTCTCAACCTTCTCCAAATCTTCAGCTGATCTAGGGTTGACCCAGTCAAAACCCTAATTCTATCACTCATGGTTGAATCTTCTGAATTCTTGCTCAATGACCTCTCTGGGCTTCATGATGGCTATCAAGACATCTCATAGGCTTTCTCAAAACATCAAGTTCATTCTCCAAGTCTCAGAATCATCTGAGGAGCACCCACAACTTTCAAACTGTGAAGCACACAACCCTGGTTTCAACCAACTCCTCTGAGGATCTCTTGAACTTTCTGATGAAGGTATCAACTCTCAAACATTCCATGAATGAATAAATGTTGGTCAAATTTTGGGGTGCAACAGATAGGAAACCACATCAAATGGTTTATCAGAGTAAGGTTTGAAAGCAGATTTAGCAGGTTTATCAGATTTAGCAGATATAGCAGAGGATGGTTTTGGATCTGATGAAGGTACTACAGACATTATTTTGATATATGTTTGAAGCACAGATGGTAAAATGATGGTAAGTTTGGGTTTGAGAGGAGTGATAGTGTCAGAGGGTTCAATTCTGGTGTAGAAATTTTTCAAAGTGAAACTAGAAGGAAGTTTGTTAGAAGAAGATAGTTTGCACGAAGCAGAAGGTACATGCTCAGATGTTCTTGGCTTGGGTGCAGGGGTAGGATTTGGAATGGTAATTTCAGAAGATGGTTTAGGTGTTGGAATAGGATCTGGAATAATAATTTCAGAAGAAATAGGGGGTTCTGGTTGGTTTACTTCAGAATTTCTGTGAGAGGGGGATACCAGAAAATCTGGGTGTATATCAGATTCTGAGGAATTGGATGATGAGGTTGGAGTGTAAGAGGTAGATGACACTTCAAAAACAGTTTTGCGAGGTGTAATGTTTAAAACCTCTGTCTCAGGAATATAGGTTTCAGATGGGTTAGCTATTTCTGATGGATTTTCAGAGGGTTTTGATGGTGGTGCAGTTGTAGGTGGTTCTGATGTAATAGGATCAGATGTAACTTTTGCAGATCCAATAGGTTCAGATGTGGTTGATGGTGGTTTTTCTGGTTGTGGTTGTTTTTCTTGTTGTTGTGGTTGTGGTTCAGATTGTTTTTGTTGTTGATGTTCAGATTCTTTTTCTTGTTGTGGTTCAGATTGTTTTTCTGGTTGTTTTGGTTGTTGTTCAGATTGTTGTTGTTGTGGTACAGATTGTTTTGTTGATTTTTCTGGTTGTGGAGTCTGATTTTGTGGTTTTGTTGTTGTTGGTTTTGGTACAGGTGATTGTGTAGTAGAAGGTTTTACAGGTGAGATGGAAACAGGATTAGATGATTTTTGTGGGGATGGAACAGATATATGAGGTGGAGCAGGAACAAATTGTTTTTGGGTAGAAGGTGGTTTTGGAATAGACTTAAATGTTGAATCATTTACAACAGTATTATTTACAGAAGATACAGAAGATTTGGTACCTTTAATCTTGATACGTTTTGCAGGAACAGAAGGAGTGTCTCCAGATGCTTTCCTCTTTATCAGCTTCTGAGGCTTCTCAGCAACTTTGGGCTTCTTCTGAACAGGCGCAACTTCTGCTTCTGATTGACTTCTTTTTCTTGTGATCTCTTCTCCTCCAACAGGCAATGGTTCCCTTGCTCTTTTCAGAATGTTTGCAGGAACGGGCGTTCCATCTGCCTTGCAAGCATCAATATAACTCACTATTATTTCCCTTGGTTCTTCAGCAAAGAACAGAGGGTAGTCATCTACGGGGATTCTCTTCTGATTGAGTTCAGTGATATTCAGCTTCTTGGGTGCTGTTGTAAGTTCTTCTACAATTTTTAGTCTCTGAAGACTCTTTGCATTCAGAGGTTTTCCAAGAATGAATTCAAGTTCATCTGTGACTCCAGCAACATATAGAGCAGTCACCAGTCCATTTTCTGTAAGAAAATCTGAAATTAACCTTCCAAAGGGAATCCATGTTCTGATCTTCTGACCTTTTTCTTTCACAGATTCTCTGGAGGCATTTATATGATTCCATAAGTGCATAAACAGAATGTAGGGAAGATCTACCTTGGTGCTCTGACTTAAGCAATACATAAAGTAGAGATGTTCATTGTTCACGTATGAAAATCTTTGCCCAGATCTTGTAGTCAGGCTTCAGATCTTTGAACTTATTAGAGGCCTGTCCAGCAGTCATCACTTCCTCATATACTTCTTCCATATCTACACGCCCAGCTGGCAGATGAGATACTCCATCTGTCTCCTCATATCCAATGAGTTTCCTGATCAGATCTTCTGTGATGATTATCTCTTTACCCAGAACAGAAGACAAGATAAACTTAGGGTATACAGCAGCCTGGATCCAGAATTCTTTCACCAGAAGGGGGTAGACTGGTCCAAAAAGTCTGTCAAAGTATTTTACCCATCCTTGAGCATAAATTATGGAGCGAAACTCAAATCCATTTTCAGCCAGTGAATCAAATTCCACCATTGATTCACAGAGAACTTCCAGTTTGTCAACAGGTGTTAACAAAGTTCTCTTTGGTGTCGTATATGGAGTCACACCCATATTTGCAGAAGTAACTGCAGCCATGGTTGATTGAAACTGTGCAGCAGTGGATGATGAAGTTGCCATTGAAGATGAGTTTGTCAAACGTTTAGGGTTTTTGTGAAGAGAGAAAAGAAGACAGAAATGCATAAACGTTTTGAGATGTGAAAAGTGTGAAAGTGGTGAGAAATGAGATATTTATAGTAAACACTTAGGCATACAAACAGTCAGATAATGGCACGTTCACACATAGCATTTAATGAAAAAGAATAAAAATCATTTCAAGCATTAATTGATTCTGACAAATTGGGGGGAAAATCAAGATTTTCACTATTCAAACTTCACCTCAAACGTCTCTTCAGTAGTGTACACGCCACCTTTGCAGATTCAGAATGACATGTGTTTGCTTGCATGTGCTTCTGAATTCTCTTGAGAAATGAAACGTTAACCAACATTCAGATCCTCTGAGTATTGTTAGTTCAGAGTTTCACACAAAAAAGTAATTTAAGGAAATGAATAAGTAATCAGAAGAAATACTTCAGAGCATTAAACATTTTTGCATCTGTAAAATTTACTTCTGACAAATATTATTCTGGACAAAAATCCATACCAATATTTTTCAGAATAAATTTGAATCTATCTTCAACAAGGGGTTTTGTGAAAATATCTGCCCATTGATGATCTGTATCAACAAAGGCTAAATTTATAATTCCCTTCTGAATATAGTCTCTGATGAAATGATGCTTAATTTCTATATGTTTTGCCTTAGAATGTAAAATGGGGTTTTTAGACAAACATATAGCAGAAGTATTATCACAGAATATAGAAATGTTACTTTCAAATATCTGATAGTCTTCTAGCTGACTTTTCATCCAGAGCATTTGCGTGCTACATCCAACAACAGCAATATATTCTGCCTCTATGGTAGATAGTGCAACTGTGGGTTGCTTCTTGCTGTACCAAGAGATTAGATTTCTTCCTAGAAATTGACAACTTCCAGAAGTACTTTTTCTTTCCACTCTGTCTCCAGCGTAGTCAGCATCACATAATCCAACTAATTTGAAATCATCAGATTTTCTGTAACACAAACCCACATTAGAACTACCTTTCAGATACCTTAGAATCCTCTTGACAGCTGTCAAGTGTGATTCTCTAGGATCTGATTGGAATCTAGCACACAAGCATACATTGAACAATATGTCAGGTCTAGAAGCAGTTAAGTAAAGAAGAGGTCCTATCATACCTCTGTAGAGTTTCTGATCTACTTTCTTACTTACCTCTTCCTTGCCTAGTGAACTAGTTGGATGCATGGGAGTCTTTGCCAGCTTACTATCAGTCATGTTAAATTTCTTCAGAAGTTCTTTAACATATTTGGTCTGATGTATGTAAGTGCACTCTGGAGTTTGGTTGACTTGAATTCCTAGAAAGAATCTCAGTTCTCCCATCATGCTTATTTCAAATTCTGCCTGCATACATTGAGCAAACTCCTTTCCCATCATAGTATTGGAGATCCAAATATGATATCATCCACATATATTTGACAAATTAGAAGATCTTTCTTAAATGATTTACAAAAGAGTGTTGTGTCCACTTTGCCTCTGATGAAAATTTTCTCCAGAAGAAAATTGCTCAATCTCTCATACCAAGCTCTGGGAGCTTGTTTTAAACCATACAGAGATTTCTTTAGTTTGAAAACATGATCTGGAAATTTTTCACTCTCAAAACCAGGAGGCTGGTGGACATAAACTTCTTCTTCTATAATACCATTTAGAAAGGCACTTTTAACATCCATCTGATACAGAATTATGTTATTTTGTGCAGCAAATGAAATAAGAAGGCGTATAGATTCTAACCTTGCCACTGGAGCATAAATTTCAGTATAATCAATACCTTCTTGTTGACTGTACCCTTGAGCAACAAGCCTTGCCTTATTTCTTTCAACTTCTCCTTTCTCATTAAGCTTATTTATGAAGATCCATTTAGTTCCAATTATATTGAATCCTTTTGGTCTTTGAACTAAATCCCACACATCATTTCTAGTGAATTGATTTAGCTCTTCTTGCATGGCAATAATCTAATCATTGTCTTGCAGAGCTTCATCTACAGAAGTTGGTTCAATTACTGACACCAGTCCAAATAATGATGCTTCAGATGATCTGAGAAAGGATCTTGTTCTGATAGGATCATCCTTCTTTCCAATAATAACATTCTCTGGATGAGAAGCTTTGATTCTGGAAGATGATCCTCTAATAGTTGATTCTTCATAAATGTTTAAATTGTTCATCTGAGAAGTTAAAGGAATTGCATCTGGCGTTGCTTCTGGTTCCTTCACTTGAGCTTTGTCTGCCTCTGAGCCTTCAGAGTCTGTGAAGACTACTTCTCTATCTGCAGAGTTTTCAGACTGCTTTGGCTTTTTACTGCCAAGCTTATCATCAAATCTAACATGAATAGATTCTTCCACAATCTGTGTCTCAGTGTTGTATACTCTGTAGCCTTTAGAGCGTTCAGAATATCCAAGCATGAAACACTTCTGTGCTTTGGAATCAAACTTGTTCAGATTTTCTTTAGTATTTAACATATAGCAAATACATCTAAAAGGATAAAAATATGAAATGTTGGGCTTTCTGTTCTTCCACAGTTCATATGGAGTCTTCTCCAGAAGAGGTCTTACAGACACTCTGTTCTGAATGTAACAGGCTGTGTTGATTGCTTCTGCCCAAAAGTGTTTTGCCAGATTAGTCTCATTGATCATGGTTCTGGCCATTTCTTGCAGAGTTCTATTTTTCCTTTCTACAACTCCATTTTGTTGTGGAGTTCTAGGACAGGAAAAATCATGAGCAATACCATTTTCATTAAAATATTTTTCAAAATATTTATTTTCAAATTCACCACCATGATCACTTATGACTTTTATAATTTTGAAATCTTTTTCATTCTGGACTTGTTTACAGAAGTCAAAGAAGACAGAATGTGACTCATCCTTGTGTTTTAAGAACTTTACCCATGTCCATCTACTATAGTCATCAACAATGACTAATCCATACTTTTTGCCTCTGATGGATGCAGTTTTCACTGGTCCAAATAAATCAATATGAAGTAATTCTAGTGGTCTGGAAGTAGAAACAACATTTTTTGATTTAAAAGATGATTTTGAAAACTTCCTTTTTTGGCATGCTTCACAAAGAGCATCTGAGGTGAACTTTAGATTAGGAAGTCCTCTGATAAGATTAAGTTTATTAATCTGAGATATACGTCTCATATTAATATGCCCCAATCTTCTGTGCCAGACCCATTGCTCTTCATTAACAGACAAGAGGCATTTAACATTCTGAACCTTAAGTTCTGAAAGATTTATTTTATAAATGTTGTTTATCCTCTTTCCACTAAATAGGATAGAGCCATCCTTTTGACTAATAGCTTTACAACATTTTTGATTAAAAGTTATATCATAACCATTGTCACTTAATTGACTTATGGACAATAAATTATGCTTTAATCCTTCTACAAGTAAAACATTAGTAATAGAGGGAAGTTTACCATTTCCAATAGTGCCAGATCCAATGATCTTGCCCTTCTGATTCCCTCCAAATTTCACATCACCTCCAGATCTAAGCTCCAGACTTTGGAACATAGACCTTTCTCCTGTCATGTGTCGCGAGCATCCAGAGTCCAGGTACCATGATTGGTGTAACACCCCCTTCTATACCCCCAAATAAATGCATATACAAATTTATCAGAGTGAAAATTTTAGAATAAGGTATAAAGGAAGAATGTCACAATTTCACCAATGAAACACTTTAACATTTGCTCCATAAAATATGTAACATTTTCATGGTTTAGAAATCACATTTCAACATTTAAATTTAAGCGGAAGATAAAATCATTTAATCATTTCCAAAATATTAATTCACATACAGATAAGATATCCAGATTGATACATCATGTCCGGTAATTACAAAACCACATCAGCAAATACATCGCAATGTATCACAAAAGAATAACTATACTAGTCTAACTACCCGGTGTTACATATCAGAGCAGCCGACTCAAAAGAATGAAGATAACTTCACAAAAAAACTCCAGCATCCTAATCTGCAATGCCTCGTAGAGCATTATAAAACAGCAGAAGGATGAGAAATATAACCATAATAATCAAAGCATAAGGTTATATATATATATATATATATATATATATATATATATATATATATATATATATATATATATATATATATATATATATATATATATATATATATATATATATATATATATATATATATATATATATATATATATATATATATATATATATATATATATATATATATATATATATGTATATATATATATATATATATATATATATATATATATATATATATATATATATATGTATATATATATATATATATATATATATATATATATATATATATATATATATGTGTGTGTATATATATATATATATGTATATATATATGTATATATATATATATATATATATATATGTATATATATATATATATATATATATATATATATATATATATATATATATATATATATATATATATATATATATATATATATATATATATATATATATATATATATATATATATATGTATATATATATATATATATATATATATATATATATATGTATATATATATATATATATATATATATATATATATATATATATATATATATATATATATATATATATATATATATATATATATATATATATATATATATATATATATATATATATATATATATATATATATATATATATATATATATATATATATACATATATACATATATATATATATATATATATGTGTGTGTATATATATATATATATATGTATATATATATGTATATATATATATATATATATATATATATATATGTATATATATATATATATATATATATATATATATATATATATATATATATATATATATATATATATATATATATATATATATATATATATATATATATATATATATATATATATATATATATATATATATATATATATATATATATGTATATATATATATATATATATATATATATATATGTATATATATATATATATATATATATATATATGTATATATATATATGTATATATATATATATATATATATATATATATATATATATATATATATATATATATATATATATACATATATACATATATATATATATATATATATATATATATATATATATATACATATATATATATATATATATATATATGTATATATATATATATATATATATATATATATATATGTATATATGTATATATATATATATATATATATATATATATATATATATATATATATATATAGGTAATCATATAATTCAACTCCATATTTCTCACCACAATTCACCCTCTTAGTCATATATATTTACCACACATATATAAACAACATGAATATTCACAAACCATTCCCACATCATGCATACACTCACATTTCCACAATC
This sequence comes from Lathyrus sativus, assembly GCA_963859935.3. Taxonomy (NCBI): domain Eukaryota; kingdom Viridiplantae; phylum Streptophyta; class Magnoliopsida; order Fabales; family Fabaceae; genus Lathyrus; species Lathyrus sativus. The sequence goes on along the minus strand of OZ012739.1, from coordinate 99,406,367 downwards.
TTATCATTCACACATAAGCATCTCTTCATGCATATGTCATATATCAATGTGACTCAACAACTCAATGCAACTCATGCAATGCGGTACCGACTCTCGTTATCATTTTTCGATTTTTACATTAAACTGGGTCCTCTCTTCTAGACCGATAACCCGTTATCATTTTTCGGTTTTTACATTAAACCGGGTCCACTCTTCTAGATCGATAACAACAAAGGCCCGTCCTCTAAGCCTTCAAACCCACTCTTCTAGGTTTGGGACAAGTCACTAGTCTCCACGAAACTAGCAAGGATTGCCTCTTGACTAAATGATGCATATGCAATCGAAAATCAAATGCACTTAAGACCGACATCTTAATCTTATGCATTCCAATAATTCATCTCTTCAAGAATTACAACATGATTGCACACACAACATATTCATAACAATTCAAAGTATTCACATTAATACCATTAACGTAATTCACAAGTCATGCACACATATCCACAATGTTCTCATGCATACTTATCACACAATTGCATACAACATTAGGCATTCACAATTTATCAGACAATGCACACATAACCTCTATTATGTTCTCATGCATTTCCAATCAATATAAACAATATACACATCTCAAAACCTAGGATTCACGCCCGAAGGCTACCCACAGCATATCATAATAGTACATAAACTATGCGATTAATCAAGCAATAAACCATAGTCGAACCACACAATCAACCTATGGATAAATCTCAAATAAAACATCAACCTGTCATACTCGCTACTCCTTCGCTAAGCGAACTCCTAGCGAGTATTCGCTACTTGTTCGCCTAGCGAACATGCTAGCGAATCTCAACAGAAGTTACTGACTTCATTCGCTACCTGCTCGCTACAGCGAGCTTCCCAGCGAATCGTTTGCTATCTCTTCGCTACACTTTCGCTACCAGCGAACACACCAAAATCCATTCTGTCCAAGTCTGGGACCATTCGCTACTTGTTCGCTGAGCGAGCTCCTAGCGAGCATTCGCGACCTGCTCGCCTAGCGAGCTGCTAGCGAGTGTCTGCGTATTTTGTTTTTCACTTACTGTTATCCAACTCAACCAACTCCAAAAACTCCAATATCACCAATCCAATTCCAATACTCTTAGTCTAACATTTCTAGACAATTCTACATCATCTATTTCAGATTTTAACCGATTAAATTGAGTTCTACCGATTATTCCAACTTTTTCCCTAAATGGAAAAGGATGGAAACTACACCAAAACCTCAACCCAACATATATAACATCATGAATTGATCAAATAGAAACATTTCTCACCCTTACCTCGATTAATCGGAGCTTTGATGTTGGTTCTTGATGATTTTCCACTTTCCTCTTCTTCTCCTCTCTTTCTCTTCTATTTTCTTTCCAAATGTTTCTCTCTAACTTTCTTTTCTTTTCCTTCTCTATTATATATTTCCTTTATTTTCCTTCCTTCCAATTTCCTTCTCAATTCTCTATTAAGTCCAATTAATAAAAATTAATTTCCAACATTAATAAAAATCTCACTAAATCAATTAAATACTATAATTAATTATTTAATGAAACTCGGGTTGTTACAACCCTCCCCCACTTTAGGAATTTTCGTCCTCGAAAATGTTACCTGGTTCAAACAGTTCTGGATAAGACTCCCTCATTTGGCTCTCTAGTTCCCAAGTCACATTTCCACCAGCCGGTCCTCCCCAAGCGACCTTCACCAAAGAAATCTCCTTGACTCGAAGTTGCTTCAATTTCCGATCCTCTATCCGCATAGGTGATGTCTCAACAGTCAGGTTATCTCTCACCTGCACATCATCTAATTGGACTACATGAGACGGATCCGCAATGTATTTCCTCAACTGAGATACATGGAATACGTCATGAAGATTAGCAAGCGATGGTGGTAAAGCCACACGATAGGCCACTTCTCTTATCCTCTGCAAAATCTGATAAGGACCAATGAAACGCGGCGACAACTTGCGTGACTTCAATGCCCTACCAACACCTGTCATCGGAGTGACTCGAAGAAACACATGATCTCCCTCTTGAAATTCAAGTGTCTTCCTCCTCTTGTCATAATAACTCTTCTAACGACTCTGAGCAACTCTCATCTTCTCTTGAATCATCTTGATCTTATCAGTAGTCTGTTGAACTAACTCGGGTCCAACAACAGAACTCTCTCCGGACTCAAACCAACACAATGGTGTCCTACACCGCCTACCATACAACGCCTCAAATGGTGCCATACCGATACTCGAATGAAAACTGTTTTTGTAGGTAAACTCAATCAAAGGCAAGTAGCTATCCCAAGCTCCTCCTTTTTCCAATACACAAGCTCTCAAAAGATCTTCAAGCGACTGAATCGTCCTCTCCGTCTGACCATCTGTCTGAGGATGATAATCTGAACTCAAACGCAACTTAGTACCCAAAGCACTCTGTAAGCTCTCCCAAAATCTCGAAGTGAACCTCGGATCTCTATCCGAAACAATACTCGACGGAATACCATGCAAACACACAATCCTCTCAATATACAATTTAGCCAACTTCTCCAACGGTTAATCCACACGCATAGGGATAAAGTGAGCAGATTTAGTCAATCTATCCACAATAACCCAAATAGCCTCAAAATTACTCGGCGTCCTCGGCAAACCCGATACAAAATCCATGGAGATACTATCCCATTTCCACTCAGGAATAAACAACGGCTTCATCAAACCCGATGGCTTCTGATGCTGAATCTTTGACTTCTGGCAAGTCAAACAAGAATACACAAATTCCGCAATATCCTTCTTCATACTAGGCCACCAAAACACTTTCCTCAAATCCTGATACATCTTAGTAGCACCCGGATGAATACTCAATCCGCTACGATGTCCTTCCTCAAGGATACTCTTTTTAAGCTCCACAACATTCGGAACACAAACTCAATCCCGACATCTCATAATCCCATTCTCATCAATCCGAAAATCACCACCTTGGCCTTGGTTGATTAAAGTCAACCGATCAACTAAACTCAAATCGGATTTCTGTCCTTCTCGAATTTCATCCAAAATACCACTTGTAAGCTTTAACATACCCAACTTAAATCCAAAAGAAGTTCTCTCACATACTAAACTCAAATCCCGAAATTGCTCGACCAATTCCAACTCTTTCACCATCAACGCCGACATACGCAATGATTTCCGACTCAATGCATCCGCTACTACATTCGCTTTACCCGGATGGTAATTCAAACCAAAATCATAATCCTTCAAAAGTTCAAGCCATCTTCTTTGTCTTGCATTCAATTCCTTTTGATCAAAAAGATATTTCAAACTCTTGTGGTCACTAAACACTTCAAATCTTGCACCAAACAGATAATGCCTCCAAAGTTTCAACACGAGTACAACGGCGGCCAACTCTAAGTCATGCGTCGGATAATTCTTCTCATGCACTTTGAGTTTCCTCGAAGCATAAGCCACAACTTGATTATTCTGCATCAACACACCTCCCAAGCCCATTAAAGAAGCATCATAATACACAACGAATGGTTCTTCCGGATTTGGCAAAATCAAAACAGGGGCTGTCGTCAACCTTCGCTTAAGTTCTTGGAAACTCGCTTTACACTTGGCATCCCAAACAAAATCTTGACCCTTCCTAGTCAACTGCGTCAACAACAACGATAACTTAGCGAATCCTTCAATAAACTTCCGATAATAACCGGCTAAACCAAGGAAACTTCTAATCTCAAAAACTGACTTCGGAGTCTCCCATTGTGATGCCGCTTCAACGTTCGACGGATCAACCGCAATACCATTACTCGAAATTACATGACCAAGGAGACTAACTTCCTTCAACCAAAACTCACACTTAGAAAGCTTTGCAAACAACTGCTTCTCTCTCAACACAGATAACACAATCTTCAGATGCTCGGCATGCTCTTCTTCGCTCTTCGAATAAACCAAGATGTCGTCGAAAAACACAACCACAAACTTGTCCAAATAAGGATGGAAAATCCTATTCATGTACTCCATAAATACACCTGGTGCATTAGTCACATCAAATGGCATTACAGAATACTCATAGTGTCCATACCTTGTTCTAAAAGCAGTCTTCTGAATATCCTCAGCTTTCACGCGAATCTGATGATACCCAGATCTCAAATCAATCTTGCTGAACACACTTGCACCAACCAACTGATCCATCAGATCATCAATCATCAGAAGTGGATACTTGTTCTTAATAATCACCCTGTTCAACTGTCTGTAATCCACACAGAGCCTCATAGAACCCTCTTTCTTCATAACCAACAACACCGGTGCACCCCACGGCGATACACTCGGACGAATAAACCTCTTTTCAAGCAAATCCTCAAGTTGACTCTTCAACTCTTTCAATTCTGATGCCGACATACGATAAGGAGCCATCTATATCGAACTAGTTCCAGGAATCAAATCTATTGAAAACTCCACTTCTCGCTCCGGTGGTAAATCCTTTATCTCTTCAGGGAAAACTTCCGGAAAATCTTTAACAATTGGTAAAGCACCAATCTCTTCACTTCCACCAATTCTCAAAGTTTCCATAAGCATAAATACCTTAGCTCCATCTTGCACTGATTCTTTCACTTGTCTCGCTGTCATAAACAAATCTCTTGCAACATCCGATTCCGAAAAAATAACCGTCTTGTCAAAACAGTTAATATATACCCGGGTGAATTCCAACCAATTCATTCCAAGGATGACATCGAGTTGGTCTAGGTGAAGACACACTAAATCAATTCTAAAATCTTTACCGAAGATACTCAACGGACAATTCAAACAAACATACGGTGTAGTTACCGAACCCATAGCAGGAGTATCAATAACCATACCGCCACCAATCACAGACAACTCAAGATTCAACCTTCTAACACAATCCAAAGAAATAAAAGAATGCGTAGCTCCGGTATCAATTATAGCGATCAAAGGTGTACCATTAATGAAGCACGTACCTCTGATCAAGCGATCGTCACTAGCAGTTTCAGATCCAGATAGAGCGAACACTTTTCCGCTCCCTTGTTTCTTCTTCGACTTATTGCATTTGGTACTAATGTGTCCTTGCTCGCCACAGTTGTAGCAAGTCACATTTGCACCGCTTCTGCATTCAAGAGCTTTGTGGCCTGGCTTGCCACACTTAAAACACTTCTGTTCCACACTCTTGCACTCAGGAGCACGATGCCCCGCTTCACCACAATTGTAACATCTCACTGGAGTAGAAACTCCCCCACTTGGCTTCTTACCGAAACCAACCCTTTGTTTTCCCTTATCAGCAGGAGTCACGTAAGGTTTCCCTCGGAAGTGGCCCTTTCCTTTCTTATCACTTAGGCTCTTGTAGTGGCTAGATCGAGCCCTACTATCCTCATCGTAAATCCTACTCTTGTTTACCAACTCCGAAAATCGTTGGATTTCCTGGTAACCAATAGCTTGCTTGATCTCAAGTCTCAAGCCATTCACAAATTTGAGACACTTAGATCTCTCGGCATTAGCAGTGTTGTAGTGAGGACAAAACTTGATCAACTCCTCAAATTTTGCCGCATACTCAGCTACCGTTGAATTACCTTGCTTCAGCTCAAGGAATTCAATCTCTTTCTTTCCGCGCACATCTTCTGGAAAATACTTCTCCAGAAATGTCTCTCTAAAAAGATCCCAGGTGATCACAATATCATCCTCTTCAAATCTTTGGCGAGTATTACCCCACCAGTCTTCGGCTTCCTCTTCGAGCATGTGAGTCCCAAACTGCACCTTTTGTGCATATGAGCAATTCATAACCCGAAAAATCTTCTCGATAGCTTTCAACCAAATTTGTGCTTTGTCAGGCTCGTGGGTTCCCTTGAACATCGGGGGATTATTCCTTTGGAACCTTCCCAAAGCACGGAATTCATCATCAGCATTATTCCCCACATTCACATTGGCCGGAGGATTCTGCCCAATCGCTCCCGCCAACCTTGTCAAAGCTTCTACGATCGCTTCATCGTTCCTCCCTGCAACCATCTTACTAATTCCAGCAACAGAACCACGTAAGAACAACCAATATTGATGATGAAACACACGCATATCAATAACACACAGGGAAAAACACTCTAACAACTTGGCCAGACGGACCGACCTGCTCTGATACCACTGTTGTAACACCCCCTTCTATACCCCCAAATAAATGCATATACAAATTTATCAGAGTGAAAATTTTAGAATAAGGTATAAAGGAAGAATGTCACAATTTCACCAATGAAACACTTTAACATTTGCTCCATAAAATATGTAACATTTTCATGGTTTAGAAATCACATTTCAACATTTAAATTTAAGCGGAAGATTAAATCATTTAATCATTTCCAAAATATTAATTCACATACAGATAAGATATCCAGATTGATACATCATGTCAGGTAATTACAAAACCACATCAGCTGATACATCGCAATGTATCACAAAAGAATAACTATACTAGTCTAACTACCCGGTGTTACATATCAGAGCAGCCGACTCAAAAGAATGAAGATAACTTCACAAAAAAACTCCAGCATCCTAATCTGCAATGCCTCGTAGAGCATTATAAAACAACAGAAGGGTGAGAAATATAACCATAATAATCAAAGCATAAGATTATATATATATATAGGTAATCATATAATTCAACTCCATACTTCTCACCACAATTCACCCTCTTAGTCATATATTTACCACACATATATAAACAACATGAATATTCACAAAGCATTCCCACATCATGCATACACTCACATTTCCACAATCTTATCATTCACACATAAGCATCTCTTCATGCATATGTCATATATCAATGTGACTCAACAACTCAATGCAACTCATGCAATGCGGTACCGACTCTCGTTATCATTTTTCGGTTTTTACATTAAACCGGGTCCACTCTTCTAGACCGATAACCCGTTATCATTTGTCGGTTTTTTACATTAAACCGGGTCCACTCTTCTAGACCGATAACAACAAAGGCCCGTCCTCTAAGCCTTCAAACCCACTTTTCTAGGTTTGGGACAAGTCACTAGTCTCCACGAAACTAGCAAGCATTGCCTCTTGACTAAATGATACATATGCAATCGAAAATCAAATGCACTTAAGACCGACATCTTAATCTCATGCATTCCAATAATTCATCTCTTCAAGAATTACAACATGATTGCACACACAACATATTCATAACAGTTCAAAGTATTCACATTAATACCATTAACGTAATTCACAAGTCATGCACACATATCCACAATGTTCTCATGCATACTTATCACACAATTGCATACAACATTAGGCATTCACAATTTATCAGACAATGCACACATAACCTCTATTATGTTCTCATGCATTTCCAATCAATACAAACAATATACACATCTCAAAACCTAGGATTCACACCCGAAGGCTACCCACAGCATATCACAATAGTACATAAACTATGCGATTAATCAAGCAATAAACCATAGTCGAACCACACAATCAACCTATGGATAAATCTCAAATAAAACATCAACCTGTCATACTCGCTACTCCTTCGCTAAGAGAACTCCTAGCGAGTATTCGCTACTTGTTCGCCTAGCGAACATGCTAGCGAATCTCAACAGAAGTTACTGACTTCATTCGCTACCTGCTCGCTACAGCGAGCTTCCCAGCGAATCGTTCGCTATCTCTTCGCTACACTTTCGCTACCAGCGAACACACCAAAATCCATTATGTCCAAGTCTGGGACCATTCGCTACTTGTTCGCTGAGCGAGCTCCTAGCGAGCATTCGCGACCTGCTCGCCTAGCGAGCTGCTAGCGAGTGTCTGCGTATTTTGTTTTTCACTTACTGTTATCCAACTCAACCAACTCCAAAAACTCCAATCTCACCAATCCAATTCCAATACTCTTAGTCTAACATTTCTAGACTATTCTACATCATCTATTTCAGATTTTAACCGATTAAATTGAGTTCTACCGATTATTCCAACTTTGCCCTAAATGGAAAAGGATGGAAACTACACCAAAACCTCAACCCAACATATATAACATCATGCAATGATCAAATAGAAACATTTCTCACCCTTACCTAGATTAATCCGAGCTTTGATGTTGGTTCTTGATGATTTTCCACTTTCCTCTTCTTCTCCTCTCTTTCTCTTCTTCTTTCTTTCCAAATGTTTCTCTCTAACTTTCTTTTCTTTTCCTTCTCTATTATATATTTCCTTTATTTTCCTTCCTTCCAATTTCCTTCTCAATTCTCTATTAATTCCAATTAATAAAAATTAATTTTCAACATTAATAAAAATCCCACTAAATCAATTAATTACTATAATTAATTATTTAATGAAATTCAGGTTGTTACAATTGGCGTCCTGACCTTGCTGCTAAGAACATCTGCAACAGGAATTATTTTACTTTTAGGTACCCAGATCTTCTTGGGTCCTTTAGGGTTAGTTGTTCTGAAGGTTTGTCTAAACTTCTGTTTTTCAACATAAGGTTTATTCTGACTAGCCTTAGATTTAAACACATGAATATTCTTTTCAGAACGTGTTTGTTCAATATCATTCAAGTGACCAAATTTAAAGTGGGAATATAAAGGTGTCTTATTGATGATAATTTTGTCAACAGGTTTTGGATTTAAATCCTTTCCAGAGGAAGATTTATATCCAATTCCTTTTCTGTTATTTCTGCTAACTCCATAGATCATAGAAGCCATTTTGCTTCTGTCTATGCTTTTAGCAAGAAACTTCTGAAAGCTATAATCATATTTTTCCAAAATATTTTTGCATTCAGATTCAGTTTCAGAATCAGAGTTTTGTTGAGCTAATTCATAATCATTTTTCAATTTTAAGTTCTTTTCATTTAGCTCAGCTACTTCTGATTTGAGAATATTATTCTCAGATACAAGCTTGCTTTGACGCTTCTTGTATTTGAGCTTAATATTGTTATAGCTCTTCAGAACTTCTGATAACACTTTGATAAGTTCTTCTTTAGTGAGTTTAGCCATTACCTCTTCAGCGTCAGAGTCAGATTCAGAGTCAAATTCAGATCCTGAAGTTCCTTCCTCCTGATTTTCTATGTCTGCCATCAAAGCTACATTGGCACATTCCTCTTCTGACTCAGATTCAGATTCAGATGTATCTGAATCATCCCAGGTGGCCATTAGAACCTTTTTCTTCTTATCAGATTATCTTTTAGGCTTGTCTTTCAGCACCTTTGGACATTCATTTTTGTAATGTCCAGGTTCTTTACATTCATAACAGACAACCTCCTTTTTGCCAGATCTTCTGTGTCCAGAAGATTCTTTTCTTTGGTCAGGCTTCCTGAAGTTTCTGAACTTCTTTCCTTTATGCTTCCAGAGTTTGTTTATTCTTCTAGACAACATGGATACTTCATCTTCATCTTCAGATGAGGATTCTTCAGAGCTTTCCTCTATTACCTGCAATGCTTTAGCAGATTTTTTAGATTTTAAAGCAATTGATTTACCTTTATTTTGAGGTTCATCTTCCTCAAGTTCAATTTCATGACTTCTTAGTGAACTGATTAGTTCCTCCAAGGAGATCTTGTTCAGATCTTTAGCCATTTTCAGTGCAGTCACCATAGGTCTCCATCTGGTAGGTAAGCTTATGATGATCTTTTTCACATGATCAGCAGTAGAGTATCCTTTATCCAGAACCTTTAGTCCAGCTGTAAGTATTTGGAATCTGGAGAACATAGCTTCAACAGATTCAGAGTCTTCCATCTTGAAGGCTTCATACTTCTGGATTAGAGCCAGAGCCTTTGTTTCCTTGACTTGAGAGTTTCCCTCACGAGTCATCTTTAAGGACTCAAACATGTCAAATGCAGTTTCTCTATTTGTGATCTTTTCATACTCAGTCTGAGATATTGCATTTAACAATATTGTTCTGGCCTTGTGGTGATTTCTAAATTCCTTCTTTTGGGCTTCTGTCATAGATTTTCTATCTACTTTCTTGCCACTCCCATTAATGGGATGAACATATCCATCTATGACCAAATCCCATAAATCAGCATCATATCCAAGGAAAAAACTTTCAATCCTGTCTTTCCAATAATCAAATTTCTCCCCATCAAACATAGGGGGTTTAGTGCTGATTCTGTCCCTTTCTTCATATTTGTTGTTAATGTTAGACATTGTATTATCAGCCATAGTAACAACCAAATATATATCAAAGTTTTTCTCACTGGATCTTTACTGTCACTGTGAAGTGGTAGCACACACAGAACCGGAGCTCTGATGCCAACTGAAGGTGAGAAAATACTTAGAAGGGGGGTTGAATAAGTATGAAGATAAAAACTTAGAAATAAAAACTCAAGTATTTTTATCCTGGTTCGTTGAACTCAACTACTCCAGTCCACCCTTCCTAGAGTGATTTTCCTTTCTTAATCAAGGACTTAATCCATTATTTAATCAACTGATTACAATAGTAAGCACTAAGAACAACTGCTCAAAGTCTTCTCAAGAACTACTGATCCTAACTGGATCTTCTTAAGGTTTTCTTACAATCAAATGTAATAACAAATACAAGTGTTTAAATTGCTTCTAATAAAGCTTTATCACAACTGTGATTTTTCACTTAATATTAAGAACAAAGAAATTAATTCTAGAAAGAATGTGAATTGTATGAGAGCTTTGGATATTGATTTCTTTTCAGGTAAAACGTCAACTGAAGAAGATGGTTGAAGACTTTCTTTTATAGGCACATTGATCCAAGAGTACTTCACGTTGAGAAGAGTGTACCAAAAGGTCTGAGCCTTTTTGTCTTCACATCAAGTGACCTTTCCTAGAAGAAGAAAGCACAGAGAAATCCTTTTTGTCTGTGTTCTTGTGTCTAGCATAAATAAGGAAAGAGTCGTTTGGATATTCCAACGGACATAATCTTTGAATTCTTCTTCATCAATTTTCAGCAAGAATCATCAGAGTCTAATTTGATCAGAGCCTTCTGATGTTGATCAGAGTTTTGCTGAATCAGAGTCTTTGCAGCAGGTGTGCTTTTAGCGTGTATAAGTTCAGAGCATATTTGAGTTAGATCCTCAGTACTGGCAGCTTTAGTACTTTCAGAATCTTCTGTAGTAACTATGCTTGAAAACTCTTCATACAAAATTCTTCTTTGGTTCAGATGCTTCTGACTTGCTTCAGATTCTTCTGGAGCTTCTGCCTCAGATCCTTCTGGAGGCTACGCTCAGGATCTTCTGTTGGCAGCATTCAGAATCTTCTAATGGATGCATTTGGTGCTTCAGAGTCTAGCATATTTCTTATGTTCAGTTCTGATTTGCTTCTGGAGTGATAATTACTTTAATATCTGCAGCAAACACTCTTAAGCAAATTTTAGAGTATCCAATTCTTAATTACAAAATTTCATAATAGTTATCATCAAAACATAGAGATATTATTAAGAACCAATATGTGTTCTAACAGAGAGCACCTCTAACAAAAATTAGTGGAGGACTTGCAATAAAGATAGAAAGCTCTTGGGTATCCATTTCAAACCTTTCTCTCTTTATTTTTTGCTTTTATGTTCATTTTACTTCCTCTTTTATGTGTTGTTGTACTGAGTATATCATGTAAGGTTGTAAGGGGACCAAGAAGTCATTTTTAAAAACCGATAGAAAGGAAAGAAAACCACAAAAGACAGCAAAAAAATAGCAAAATATTACATTTTTTGCTTCAGGTCGCGGCACGAACATGCAAAAATCAGAATGAAAACTCTCCCAGTTCGCGGTGCAAACATGCAAAAAACAGATTGTTCACTTTTCTCAGTTCGCGGCGCGAACTGATCAGTTTGTTTATTTTTTTTTGCTGTTTTTACCTTAAAAATTTTTTTTTCAAGGAGTTCGCCGTTTTTTTGCATGTCTCGTTTTTTTTAGCCGACTAACCCCATATGTTTGTACGATTTTAGTGTCAATATTTCTTTTTTCCTTGTTGACTTTTAATTCCAAAAACCATTTTCAAAAACAAACTCTCGATTTTATCGAGCCATTTTTAACCTTGTAAGTCGATTGCCTTGCGCATCGCCATCGACCTTATCCGTATCGCTTCAAATATATATTTACAAACAATAAACCTTGATCCAACATCAAGTGATCTTTTTTCTCATAAAAAACCCAAAATACAAGGCGCTCCGAATATGGTTAGGGTTGCACACCAAGTGATCCAACATCAAGTGATCCTTCAAATATGGTTAGGGTTGCACACCATGGATTTTAAGGTGGTGGAGAAGGAATGAGAATGGAATCCTCCTACACTCGTTCCGAATATTTTGGATACAAGGCGCTCGACTTGGCAATTCAAAAAATTCATCTCTATCCAAAATCCTTTTGTGTAATCCTAATCAAGAACCGTTTATCTTCAAAAAACCTAAAAATAACATCAACTCATCGAACTATTTTTCGCCTTAGGGAATCAATCGAAAACCCTTTTTCGAGGTATAAAATCAACCAACAAACAACTATTTCATAAGCCTCCGAACTACGGAGCTCTGATTCTTCACTTCTTTTAAGTGAGGATACGTAGGCACAAGGGCCACAATCCTTGGCGAGCATTAAAATAAATAAACTAACCCCTCTTTTCCTTAAGCAAGCAAACTCTTAATAAAAACACCCATTCACGCTAAACAACCTAGAAGGTTCCCATCGAGTACGATGGATGCGAGGGGGTGCTAACACCTTCCCCTTGCATAACCGACTCCCGAACCCTAAGACTTGGTTGCGATGGCCATGCTCTTTTACCAAAGGTTTTATCGCTATTTCCCTTTCCCTCCTTGGGATAAATAAAATCCGGTGGCGACTCTGTGTCATTTTTCGCGTAGCGACAATGGGCACTCTTCTCGAAGAGGCAAGCGATGAACCACGATATCCGCATCGAGTCCGGGCATATCTTCGTATGACCAAGCAAAGACATCTTTGTACTCTCGGAGCATTTCTACCAGTCTTTGTTTGATATTATCTTGCAACGCGGGCCCTATCCTGACTTCCTTTCTATCCTCTTCTGTGCCCAGGTTGACGACTTCGATTTCCTCCTGATGAGGCAGAATAACCTTTTCTTCTTGTCTCAGCAACCTAAGAGCTCTTCAAGCAGGTCTTCGTCTTCTTCAATCTCTTCTTTAGCTTGAAAGATTGGATTATCAAAGTCATACCGAGTCATAGACGAGTCTGAATCGGTGGCCTCTGCAATGTGAAACCTGCAATGATGATGATTTAATGCTTAAAATGATATGCAAACAAGCACAAACCGCATTGCCATTTTATTGTTAAAAACAAAAATAAGAATAACAAGGATCATAATATTTGAATGCAAGAAAAACGCCCTTTAATTAATGATAAAACAAATTTTTAGACATAAAAGATAAGGCTCTTCAGACACAAACCACTATGCTCCGGGTAGAACATAGGGCTACCCATAATCAAGAAAATAGGAAAATTACTCTTCATGAGTCACTTGGATAACTTCCTTGACGGTCCAGTTTTTCAAGCTCTGACCAGGGATACATGCCATGTCGCAGTCACTATCGCCTTCTTCGTTAGACACGGCGTTGATTCGATCAAAAATCACCCCACCACTTATGAATTGGACTGGTCCCTTGTAGCGCGAAGTGCTCTATGCAGAAGAAGAAGACGGGTTGTACCCCAGTCCAAACTTGTCTTGCTTATTGGGGATGCTCAAAACTCGTCCCCAACCCTGAGATGATCCAGACTCCACCACCGCTTGCGCTTCCTTGAAAGACGACATAACAACCTCAGACACTCTGCCCACAACTGGCGTCTTCTCTTTAATCTGGACGGTTTCAAAAGCTTGGCACAATGTTTCATGAATCTCCCTGTCTACCTCCACATACTTAAATGAGGACAAATGGTTTATCATAATATCCTCTTCCCCGCGAACGGTGACAATATTACCACCCACCATATACTTCAGCTTTTGATGTAGGGTTGAAGTCACAACTCCCGCCGAATGAATCCAAGGTCGTCCCAACAAGCAGTTATATGCTGGCTGAATATCCATAATGTAGAACACAACATTGAAAACCTCTGGACCAACCTGGATTCGAAGAGTCACTTCTATGAAAACGAACCTTCTTATCCCATCAAATGCTCTTACAACCAAATCACTTGGGGTGCACATTACTCCCTGGGTGTCCAACTTCATCAAAGCTTTCTTGGGCAACACATTAAGTGAAGAACCAATGTCCACCAGCACATGCGACAACACAACCCCTCTGCATTCAATAGAAATATGCAGGGCGTGATTATGGTCTCTTCCATTAGGCGTCAAATCAAGGTCAGTAAATCCTAGCCCATTTCCGGCGTTCACGTGCGCCACCACTCCTTCCAGTTGGTTCACAGATATCTCCTATGGCACATATGCAATGTTCAAAATCCTCAAGAGGGCATTCTGATGTGCCTCAGAGCATAATAGTAATGATAAGATTGAAATCTTCGACTGAGTTTGATGCAAATGGTCTACAATCTTATAGTCACTTTTCCTGATCAAATGTACAAATTCTTCCACGTCTTTCAACAAAGTATCTTTCTCAGCATGCTGAGAACTTTCTTCAACCACAACTTTCCCTTTTCCCTTATCTGACCTTTCGACATTCGCTTCTGGAGGTGCAAACACCCTCCCACTTCTGGTTACTCCACCGGTCCCTACCAGATTATCAACAAAATCAAACGGCGTACTCTTCAGCTCTTGCTTCTGACCATTGCAATAGACCTCAACCCCATAGTTTCATGGGATAGCCTTGGTGCTTTCGTAGGGCACTGATCCCGCCTTAGTGATTATAATGGTGGGTGGCCTCGGTGACACAGAAATATTGATCGTTCCATAAGGAATAGAAATTGTGGCCACTTAATCCCTCTCTTCATCAATTACCTTTTCACTTTCCTCTTCCAAAACTGGAACTGCAGAACGCCCTCATCAATTAACCTTTGTACATGATTCTTCAAATTTTTACATCCCTCAGGATGAGCCAAACAGCTTGCACAGTCTTACAACCGGCAAATACCCCTCCACTCAACAGCCTATCCTTCAAAAAACTCAGAGGAGTCTTCAGTTCTTCAACATCGGTCACCAGATTCAAACCTTCTTCCTCAACAATGGCGTTTACCCCAGCCGCTCCATGATTTGGCATAGGATGTTGCACAACGTTAGGCGCGTCATGTGAAAAATTGATAGCTTTACCGTCGATAAGGTCTTGCACCGTATGCTTGAAGGATTTACAATTATCAATGTTATGGCCGTGAGCACCGAAATAAAAGTACCACCTGGCATTTGCATCGTACCCTGGGGGCGGTGCGCCGGTTAAAGGAGCTAGCATCCTTTTTTGGATCAATTTCAACTGCATCAAATGTTGAAGTAACTGTGAGTAAGGCATCGGCAGTGCATAAAAGTGTTTGTTCACTACTCTCCCACGGTCTTGGAATCGCCGCAGAGCATAATTTTATTGTTGTCGCTGTGGACGATGTTGCTGTTGTTGTGGTGGTGGTACAGCTGGAATTGAAATGCTTGCAACTTGAGGTTGCTGCTACCGATATTGCTGATTTCTGTTCTTATTCCGGGTTCTGAAACCTAATACTGCATTTGTTTCCCCCTCTCTTTTCTTACCAAAACTTTTCCTACCTCCTCTAGTTAAGGATCCTTCTCCGGCCTGTATCTTCCCCAGTTTGATTCCATTTTCAACATGTTCACCTGTAATGCTCAAGTCTGAAAAGCTTCCCGACATATTGCCTATCAATTTCTCATAATACACTCCCAGCAGTGTAGCAACAAACATGTCAATAAGTTCTCTCTCCATCATAGGAGGTTGAACTCTCACTGCCAGCTCGTGCAATCTCTGGGCGTATTCCTTGAATCCATCACTACTGCTCTGTGACAAGTTTTGCAACTGTACGCGATTAGGCGCCAAATCGCTGTTATACGGATAATGCCTGACAAAAGCTTCAGCCAAATCTCTCCAACTTCTAATGTTAACCGGCTCTAAACCCTATCGCTACCGCGAAAATAAGGTGCCGGCAAAATAGAAGAGTCGCCACCTTTCATTATTTATCCCACAGAAAGGGAAAGGAAACGATAGGAAAAACCTGATGAAAAGGTATAAGACAAGGTCATCGCAACCATGTCTGGGTTCGGGAGTCGGTTACGCAAGGGGAAGGTATTAGCACCCCTCACGTCCATCGTACTCGATGGGATCCACGCTTGTTGTTTATCTGACGAGTTGATTTAACTATCTACGCTAAAACTCTGGTCTAAAGAGAAAAGAAAATGACTCGGCAGAACACAACAATTCTATGCCTACGTATTCCCGTCTGGAACGAGAAATCAGAGTCAACGTAGTTCGCCTAACTACGGGTTACGGGAAAGGTTGCTCGCCGAGATATCGCATCTCGTGCCTACGTACTTTCACACGGCGTGAAAGATCATAGAAAACGTAGTTCGGGCTAACAAGACCACAGGTTGGTTCAAATGTTTTAACCCGAGTATGGTTAACAAACGGTTCTAGCAGTTTGGTGTATGCAGCTCGACCTTTGGAGACTTAGGAATTTACCGTTTGTGGTAGAACCGAGAGTTAACAAAACTCTCCTTAAGAAAAGGGTTTCAAAGGATTAAAAGGTCCCAGAGGACAAAAAGAGTTTGATCTTTTTTTTTGAAGTCTTTTAAAGAAGAAGTGTTTTGAGTTTTGTTTGTAACTCATGTTGCACTAAAGACTTGGACTTAAGAGTGAATGCGTCGCATGTCACCCAAAGGGTACCACACTAAACACCCAAGCTATTGAAGAGAGACCCTCCAACAACCCTTTCTCAAGTGCTTAAGGCTCGTAGCGTACAACACGTGTTATCCTTTATTAAGTGTTTTAAGAATGTTTGAAGATGAGAAGAGAAAGGACGCACTAAAGGGGAACTAATCCAATCCTAAAGTTGTCATGCAAAGTTCATCCTATGGTTGAGGTTAGGATGGAACTACCTAATGTTATCATGCATGGTTAGGAACCTAATGTCTATCACATTCCAACTTGAACAAGAAGGAATGGAAATCCTAAGGGAAGGAAGACAAAAGAAGAAGAAGCAAACAATTATAAGAATGCAAACATGGAAGGTAAGGATGCAATTACAAGCTCATCTTAACCTCAAGCCAAAGTATGAATAATTTCAAAGAGAAGAGGAGAAGAAATGCAACAAAAGCAAATCACAAACAACATCCAAAAGAAGTCCTCAAGGATTCACCACTTTAGGCATGCCTTAGATACCTCCAAAGGAGGGACCTAAAACTTCCTTAAATGACACACTAAGGTCATTAGACAGAGGGTGTCATATTCTAATCATACAACCTAAGCCACAAATGAATATCAAAAGGAAAGTGGCAAGGAACCAAGAGAAATGGGCAAAAGAAAGTACGTACACCACCATATGGTACCACAATGTGCAAGCATGAAAGTAAGCCATCAAATGAGAATGTTACACACAATACAAAGATCCACAAATTGGTACACAATACCTATAATAAGTATATAACATGAAGCAATCACCATAAGATCCATCATACAAGCATTACAAGGCTTTTGGAGCCAAAACAATACAAGTGTACAAGTGAAAGTGCCAAATTATGATCAACTTGCAAAATAAGGAAAAAATAGTAAAACACATCTAAAAATGCCAATTAAATTCTCTAAGGACCTTCAAAGTATGGGGAACCATAGGTTCAAAGGGGAGGAAAATAATCCAAAGGGAAGTGCGTCAACAGAGGGAAAACATAAAGGGTACCCCAAAACTAGGGCAAAATAGAGCATGAACAAGATGGTACCCAAAACCTATGCACATGGTACAATAAAATCCAGAGAAAAATACACATAAATCCTTCAAGATGTATACAATAATCCCATAAAAGATTAGACATTTATTTGTTGTTTTGGTACCTCAACAAAAATCCACAAGAAAAGGACACAATTATCATATTTTTAATGACTATTAAAAATAGAAAAAATCAAACAAATTGAAAATAAATCCAAAATCAGTTTTCTCAATTCCTAAAATCCCTAATCATGTCAAAGATTATTGTGTAAAAGTCTCAAGATTTTATGAGCAATATTACTATTTTTACTGACATAAAAGTAAGCAAGCAAGAAAGAATGAAAATAAGTAAAAATAAGGAAAACAATTAAATGCTGCGTATCAAATAGCAAGAAAGGCAGTTCAAAGTTGGGCTGGGCTTGGTAAAAGGGTGTAAATAGCAACAGAGGTTCAGTCCATTCTTCCCTTTAATGAAACGCTGCGTTTCATGGAGGAGGTGGCGTGGATGCATCTGACGCGTAGGATGTGCATACATAGTCAAAGCTTTCCACGTGATCTGATGGCCAACACATCTTCTTCTTCATTTGAATTGAGAGAGAGAGAGAGAGAGAGAGAGAGAGGGAAACACGCAGCGTCGTGCACGGTGGCTGGAGAAACACGCCGGTCATCCCTTTCGTTCACCAAAACCCTAACTCCCTTAATACTTCGCCAAAATCCAAAACTCTTGAACCAAACTCACTCCATTTTTCACGTAGATTGCAAATATGATATTTAATTCCCCTTTTATCCACTAAATCATCAAAACCGTACACGTCCAAGAAATATCCAAGAACCATAAACTTGTTCAAATATCCCTCAAATTATACCAGAAACAAACTACTCCTCAAGGGGTTCCAAAAATGTGAAAATGGCATCTTAAAAAGACTCATAAATAGTGAGTTATGATGAATGTAAATACCTCTGAAAATGGTGATGGTGATGGTCCAAACAACCACTGATCCTTTAAGAAACTTGCTCAGAATCACTCAAGGATGGTTGCTAGAGGTGTTTGGATACTTGAAATAGATTGAATTGATGAGAAATGGGAAATTCAAATTCCAACTTGCAACAACCTGTTTCCTCACCAAAATCATCCAAAAAAACTCATGGATTTCATGTATGATACTTATAGAATGTGTTTGCAATGAAATGGGGGCCCAATTGTGGCTTAATCACTCAATTGGATTTTTGGATTTTCAATTATGGAAGCCCATGGAAATGCTTCAATTCATGGCTGAGTTTCCTTGTTTTTGATTCAATTCCATTCCTTGTGATGTAAGGAAGATCTATGGCTCACAATTACTCCTTGGTTCCATCTCAATGGCTATGATCCAAAGTGTTGCTTAAACATGAAGAAACCTTGAAATGCACCATGAAAAGTATCTCAATTGCAATTGATTTTGGTGACAACATTCTTAAAACATTTTTTGCAATCAGAAAATGCACAAATATGACAATATTTGGTTAAAAATTGACAAGACCCCAAACTTGGATTTTCACATGCTTTTACATAAAATCTCCTTCACCAATATTTAATCACAAGCTAGCCCATTGACAAATTGAGGTTTAGTTGATCAAATGACCCCATTTGGAGCAACTTTCATGTTGGAAAAAATTCCATTTGAGTTATGCAAAGTGGTGAACTTGACCTGTAATTTTATGACCTGTAATCAAAGTTTCCCAAAATACCCCTGCCTTGTAAAGCCTGTAACTTGAGCTCTACAAATCATATGGAAGACTTCTAGTACATTGTGGAAAGCTAAGACCAAGACCTATAACTTTCATGTTGGCCAAAAGTTGAGGAGAAACATCCTTCTAGGTCAAAAGTGCCTTGGAAGTTGGTGAACTTTCACAGATAAAATTCACATTCATCTGATGACCTGTAACTTGTCTGGATCATAACTTGAGTTCTATAAATCCAATCAAGGACTTCTAGTACTCAAATTAAAGCTAATAACATGCTCTACAAGTTCCATGTTGGTAAAAAGTTGAGAAGAAACTTGTATCTTGAGATAAGTGGTCTTGAATCCAGGCCCTAAATATGGGATTTTACCCTGAGAACCCTAGTTTAGCAACTCCTCACACTTTGAATTATTCTTGAATTGATCTTCGAATGACACCTCATGCATATCAACACAACTTTTCATGATCACAAAGACTTAGAATTGAGTCTTAATCTCCTCCAATTGTACAGTTGACTCAAGGTTAACCAGACGAAAACCCTAATTGCAACACCTTCAACTGTGGCTCTTCACACTTAGCATAAACACTTGAATGAACTCTACCATGACCCTCAAGGCACTCTGTGAGTTCTATCCACATACTCTATCCATAATCAAGGCTTCACAACCCACTGATGGTCTTCAATTGGCTCCCAAGTTAGGAGATGAACCACATACAAGCATCCAAACTTCTCAAGAACACAAACCATTTCCTGATGACTTTAGTGCCTTCTCAAGCTTGAATAAAACCTCTAGATAGGCTCCTCTTGATATATATCACACTTGATACCCTGCATAAATGCTAATGTAATGCTTATGATAATGCTAGAACAATGGTATGCTAATGCAATGAAACATAAACCAAGTAAGAAAAGTTTAGGCAAATTTTGAGGTGCAACAAACCCATATACCATTCTAGGGATGGACCAGAAAGGCTATCCTGGACGAAATGCTTGAGCAGCTTCTCATCGTCGGAGTATGCTGACATCTTTCAATAATAAGAACGCAGATGCACCATAGGACAGGTCGTCACCTTATACTTATCGAAGTCTGGAACCTTAAACTTTGGAGGAATATCCAGGTCTGGGATCAGCCCCAGATTTGACATATCTAGACGGAGTGAGTTTTGATTTTCAAAATTCTTCAACTTTTCCTCTATCAGCTTAAACCTTCTGTCTGCGT
Source organism: Lathyrus sativus (assembly GCA_963859935.3). Taxonomy (NCBI): domain Eukaryota; kingdom Viridiplantae; phylum Streptophyta; class Magnoliopsida; order Fabales; family Fabaceae; genus Lathyrus; species Lathyrus sativus. The sequence goes on along the minus strand of OZ012739.1, from coordinate 99,385,636 downwards.
CAGATTGCAGACCAGCACCAAGCTTTTTCACAGAGAAAACATTATCTTGGTCATCCTCATCCCACTGAGGGCCAGTATTCCCATGTACAACACATGTCGCTCCTGGAATGTGAACTCTAGTATGATTTCCTCCGCCCGGAGGGACAACAACCATTGGAATAGCGTTAGCATGTGGAGTACCCACATCATTCTGAGGAGGAACATCAGCAGTTCCACCATGAAGAATGTAACACCCTGTTCCCAAAAATAAAATAAAACAATCAAATAAAACACATATCAGAGTTTCTCTCCCAAACGGGATGCCACAATACACATCAAAATTTCCACAAATATTTTTCCAAATAATTTAACTGAATTTTTCCATAAAACTGCAGCGGGAAAAAAATATGGTCTGTCATAACACAAAATATCATATACATATATATCATCCATATCCATCATCATTATCATATATACAATAACGACCATCTGCCCCAAAATACATAACATCATCACCGATCAACATCAAACATCTCACAAAATATCAGATACGCCACGGGGGCACACATATCAAAAATACACAATAATACTCCCAAAAACGCCCCGGTGTTACGTATCAGAGCAGTCCTACGGAGACACCACAATCCAACTAGCTAAACACCTGGATTGTCTGTACTTCCGAAGAAGCACAGACCACAACAGTAACAAAAGGGGTGAGAATTACGATCAAATCATAATGGCATAGTAGTACATGAAATGAAAGGCATAAATCAATAATAATACTATTTCATATACATATCATCCGGACTCACGGTCCCACCATCAACCACAATATACAATCGCGCAACAAATGCACTCACACAACTCTTAACACACGGTACCGACTCAAAATCATGATGGGCACCAGGCCATCAACCCTCCTCACAAGAGCACATATTAACGATGGGCACTTGGCCATCAACCCTCCACTCAGGGAGCACACCACACTGATGGGCAACTGGCCATCAACCCTCCACAATGGGAGCACCGCAGCAATACCGATGGACACCAGGCCATCACCCTCCACAACGGGAGCACATCTCCGATAGACACCTGGCCATCACCCTCCACTACGGGAGCACCTCATCAACATCGATGGACACATGGCCATCACCCTCCTCACCGGGAGCACAACACATTAACGATGGACAACTGGCCATCACCCTCCTCACTGGGAGCACACCAACAATACCGATGGTCACTGGGCCATCACCCTCCACTACGGGAGCACAACAATTAATGTCGATGGACAACTGGCCATCACCCTCCTCTAAGAGAGCACACAAAGATATTCACATGCATCAACATCTAGCACACCAAGTGCACACCGATCCTATTGATCCACCCCTCACACAACACATATATACACGATGCATAAGGCGTACCGATCCCACATATCCATTCACATCATAAAATACATACATAACAAGCACACACAGTGCGTCGATCCCACGGATCCGCTCACCACACAACGTATCACATACAATGCACACAAGGCATGTCGGTCCTACTGACCCAAATACATCACATAACAGCACACAAATGTAACGCATAATAAGTGTATCGATCTTCACGGATCCATTCACCACAACACACCAACACAACGCACTCAAGGCGCAACGATCATACTGATCCTCACATCTCACACACAACACATACACGGTGCACACATCTCACATACACATCTACACCGGTTCATACATAATGCGTAATCCACCAATTATGCCTCTTGCGATAAATGCCAGCCAAACAGCCCTACAACCACCAACATACGCTCGCATCAGCATCTCCAGCAAGCCTCTCGTCTCACATGTCCAACGAGGGTCCAAGTCCACAGCGGAACAACACAAACATAGCAACAAAATACAAAACTGCTGTCGGGCTCGCTGACACATTCGCCCGGCGAAGCCCCGCAGCAAACACTCGCTGCCATTCGCCTGGCGAAACCTCTGGCGAAGCCAGACAGAAGCTTCTGCCAGCACTCGCAGGCTAATTCGCCCAGCGAAGCCTAGCGAAGGCTCGCCCCCATTCTCCCAGCGAATACCTGCGTACTCAGAAAAATTCCGCGCTGCAAAATCGCCTCCCACACTGATTTCGCCCGATTAAATCGAAAACTCTCAACTAACAACACACTACAACTGAGCTACGGGTCTATTCCCGATTCTATCCGATAAAATGCATCATCTGCTCAAATTACCAACTTCCGGCATAACTCCGAAACTACTCAAAAACCCCAAATTCATTCAACCCAATATTCTCAGCACATGCAAACGAATTTAACATAATCTAACAACTTAATCTCAACAATAATCACATGCATTCATCATCAAACAATAATAATAAATGGGGTTGGGGATTTTCCCCCGTTTCTACCGATTTCATGCAAAAACCAATTAACCGTAAAATTCTCCCCCCCTTACCTCAATTCAAGCTTTGATGATGAACAAGCTCCTCAATCCGCACGAAATCCGCTTGTTCAATCTGTTGATCTTGATGCTTCAGCCTTGCTCAAAACCGTGTTCTTGCTCGCTTGCTTCTTCACGTGCTCCTCTTTCCAATTCTATTTCTCCAAAATGGCAATGTTACCCCTCATCCCAAATAATCTTCTTTTTAATCCAAAATAAATATAATTCTCTTAATTCTTTTAATTCAAAATCCATTTAATAACATTTTCTCATTTATATTAATATTATCAATAATAATGATAATAATTAATAATAATTTTTACACTACTATCAATTATCACATTTTATCACAATTTATTAATATTATGAGTTCTTGACCTTCCACAATAATTCTCAAAATACACCCGCGAATAAAATAATCACAGAAACCAAAAATAAATAAAATGGGCGTTACAACTCTCCCCTACTTTAATTATTTTCGTCCTCGAAAATACCTGATGGAAACAGCTCTGGATACGCTTCCCGCATCCTGCTTTCCAATTCACAGGTCACACTGCCACCTGCAGCACCTCCCCAAGCCACTCTCACCAACACTATCTCTTTTCCTCTAAGTCGCTTCATCTTGCGATCCTCGATCCTCAACGACAATGTCTCTACAGTTAGATTCTCTCTAACTTGGACTTCATCCCTCTGAATCACATGAGACGGATCGTGCACATACTTCCGAAGTTGCGACACGTGAAACACGTCATGCAAGTTCGAAAGCTTCGGCGGCAACGCCACCCTATAAGCCACAGTACCAATCCGCTTCAAGATCTGATACGGTCCGATAAACTTCGGATCCAACTTTTTGGACTTCAAAGCACGTCCAACACCCGTCACTGGGTCAACCCTCAAGAATACATGATCATCCACACTGAATTCCAACTCTTTCCTGCGGTTATCAAAATAACTCTTCGGTCGATCCTGAGATGCTTTCATCTTTTCACGGATCATCTGCACCGTCTCTGTAGTCTGCTGTACCAACTCTGGTCCCAAAACCACACTCTCACCCGACTCATACCAACACAAAGGAGTCCTGCACCTCCTGCCATAAAGAGCCTCAAACGGTGCCATCCCGATACTGGAATGGTAACTGTTGTTGTACGTGAACTCTACCAAAGGCAAATAAGTATCCCATGTACCACCTTTCTCCAACACACAAGCCCGCAACAAATCTTCCAATGTCTGAATAGTCCGCTCCGACTGCCCATCCGTCTGCGGATGATAAGCTGAACTCAGCTTCAACTCAATACCCAAAGCCTCTTGTAAACTCTTCCAAAACACAAAAGTGAACCTCAGATCTCTATCCGACACAATGCTCAACGGTATACCGTGCAGCTTCACAATTACCCAAATGTAAATCTCTGCAAGCTTCTCCAACGGAAAGCTAATACTGATCGGTACAAAGTGTGCAGACTTCGTAAGCCGATCCACAATCACCCAAATGGCGTCAAATCCTCTCGCCGTATTCGGCAAACCTGTGACAAAGTCCATAGCAATACAATCCCACTTCCAAACCGGAATCTCTAACGGTTGCATCATCCCAGAAGGTCTCTGATGCTCCACCTTCGACTTCTGACAAACCAAACAAGCATAGACATATCGAGCAATATCCTTTTTCATGCCCGACCACCAAAATAACTTTTTCAAATCCTGATACATCTTCTTAGCTCCTGGATGAACACTCAGGCTACTACGATGTCCTTCGTCCAAAATTGACTTCTTCAACTCATCACTCCCAGCAGTGTAGCAACAAACATGTCAATAAGTTCTCTCTCCATCATAGGAGGTTGAACTCTCACTGCCAGCTCGTGCAATCTCTGGGCGTATTCCTTGAATCCATCACTACTGCTCTGTGACAAGTTTTGCAACTGTACGCGATTAGGCGCCAAATCGCTGTTATACGGATAATGCCTGACAAAAGCTTCAGCCAAATCTCTCCAACTTCTAATGTTAACCGGCTCTAAACCCTATCGCTACCGCGAAAATAAGGTGCCGGCAAAATAGAAGAGTCGCCACCTTTCATTATTTATCCCACAGAAAGGGAAAGGAAACGATAGGAAAAACCTGATGAAAAGGTATAAGACAAGGTCATCGCAACCATGTCTGGGTTCGGGAGTCGGTTACGCAAGGGGAAGGTATTAGCACCCCTCACGTCCATCGTACTCGATGGGATCCACGCTTGTTGTTTATCTGACGAGTTGATTTAACTATCTACGCTAAAACTCTGGTCTAAAGAGAAAAGAAAATGACTCGGCAGAACACAACAATTCTATGCCTACGTATTCCCGTCTGGAACGAGAAATCAGAGTCAACGTAGTTCGCCTAACTACGGGTTACGGGAAAGGTTGCTCGCCGAGATATCGCATCTCGTGCCTACGTACTTTCACACGGCGTGAAAGATCATAGAAAACGTAGTTCGGGCTAACAAGACCACAGGTTGGTTCAAATGTTTTAACCCGAGTATGGTTAACAAACGGTTCTAGCAGTTTGGTGTATGCAGCTCGACCTTTGGAGACTTAGGAATTTACCGTTTGTGGTAGAACCGAGAGTTAACAAAACTCTCCTTAAGAAAAGGGTTTCAAAGGATTAAAAGGTCCCAGAGGACAAAAAGAGTTTGATCTTTTTTTTTGAAGTCTTTTAAAGAAGAAGTGTTTTGAGTTTTGTTTGTAACTCATGTTGCACTAAAGACTTGGACTTAAGAGTGAATGCGTCGCATGTCACCCAAAGGGTACCACACTAAACACCCAAGCTATTGAAGAGAGACCCTCCAACAACCCTTTCTCAAGTGCTTAAGGCTCGTAGCGTACAACACGTGTTATCCTTTATTAAGTGTTTTAAGAATGTTTGAAGATGAGAAGAGAAAGGACGCACTAAAGGGGAACTAATCCAATCCTAAAGTTGTCATGCAAAGTTCATCCTATGGTTGAGGTTAGGATGGAACTACCTAATGTTATCATGCATGGTTAGGAACCTAATGTCTATCACATTCCAACTTGAACAAGAAGGAATGGAAATCCTAAGGGAAGGAAGACAAAAGAAGAAGAAGCAAACAATTATAAGAATGCAAACATGGAAGGTAAGGATGCAATTACAAGCTCATCTTAACCTCAAGCCAAAGTATGAATAATTTCAAAGAGAAGAGGAGAAGAAATGCAACAAAAGCAAATCACAAACAACATCCAAAAGAAGTCCTCAAGGATTCACCACTTTAGGCATGCCTTAGATACCTCCAAAGGAGGGACCTAAAACTTCCTTAAATGACACACTAAGGTCATTAGACAGAGGGTGTCATATTCTAATCATACAACCTAAGCCACAAATGAATATCAAAAGGAAAGTGGCAAGGAACCAAGAGAAATGGGCAAAAGAAAGTACGTACACCACCATATGGTACCACAATGTGCAAGCATGAAAGTAAGCCATCAAATGAGAATGTTACACACAATACAAAGATCCACAAATTGGTACACAATACCTATAATAAGTATATAACATGAAGCAATCACCATAAGATCCATCATACAAGCATTACAAGGCTTTTGGAGCCAAAACAATACAAGTGTACAAGTGAAAGTGCCAAATTATGATCAACTTGCAAAATAAGGAAAAAATAGTAAAACACATCTAAAAATGCCAATTAAATTCTCTAAGGACCTTCAAAGTATGGGGAACCATAGGTTCAAAGGGGAGGAAAATAATCCAAAGGGAAGTGCGTCAACAGAGGGAAAACATAAAGGGTACCCCAAAACTAGGGCAAAATAGAGCATGAACAAGATGGTACCCAAAACCTATGCACATGGTACAATAAAATCCAGAGAAAAATACACATAAATCCTTCAAGATGTATACAATAATCCCATAAAAGATTAGACATTTATTTGTTGTTTTGGTACCTCAACAAAAATCCACAAGAAAAGGACACAATTATCATATTTTTAATGACTATTAAAAATAGAAAAAATCAAACAAATTGAAAATAAATCCAAAATCAGTTTTCTCAATTCCTAAAATCCCTAATCATGTCAAAGATTATTGTGTAAAAGTCTCAAGATTTTATGAGCAATATTACTATTTTTACTGACATAAAAGTAAGCAAGCAAGAAAGAATGAAAATAAGTAAAAATAAGGAAAACAATTAAATGCTGCGTATCAAATAGCAAGAAAGGCAGTTCAAAGTTGGGCTGGGCTTGGTAAAAGGGTGTAAATAGCAACAGAGGTTCAGTCCATTCTTCCCTTTAATGAAACGCTGCGTTTCATGGAGGAGGTGGCGTGGATGCATCTGACGCGTAGGATGTGCATACATAGTCAAAGCTTTCCACGTGATCTGATGGCCAACACATCTTCTTCTTCATTTGAATTGAGAGAGAGAGAGAGAGAGAGAGAGAGAGGGAAACACGCAGCGTCGTGCACGGTGGCTGGAGAAACACGCCGGTCATCCCTTTCGTTCACCAAAACCCTAACTCCCTTAATACTTCGCCAAAATCCAAAACTCTTGAACCAAACTCACTCCATTTTTCACGTAGATTGCAAATATGATATTTAATTCCCCTTTTATCCACTAAATCATCAAAACCGTACACGTCCAAGAAATATCCAAGAACCATAAACTTGTTCAAATATCCCTCAAATTATACCAGAAACAAACTACTCCTCAAGGGGTTCCAAAAATGTGAAAATGGCATCTTAAAAAGACTCATAAATAGTGAGTTATGATGAATGTAAATACCTCTGAAAATGGTGATGGTGATGGTCCAAACAACCACTGATCCTTTAAGAAACTTGCTCAGAATCACTCAAGGATGGTTGCTAGAGGTGTTTGGATACTTGAAATAGATTGAATTGATGAGAAATGGGAAATTCAAATTCCAACTTGCAACAACCTGTTTCCTCACCAAAATCATCCAAAAAAACTCATGGATTTCATGTATGATACTTATAGAATGTGTTTGCAATGAAATGGGGGCCCAATTGTGGCTTAATCACTCAATTGGATTTTTGGATTTTCAATTATGGAAGCCCATGGAAATGCTTCAATTCATGGCTGAGTTTCCTTGTTTTTGATTCAATTCCATTCCTTGTGATGTAAGGAAGATCTATGGCTCACAATTACTCCTTGGTTCCATCTCAATGGCTATGATCCAAAGTGTTGCTTAAACATGAAGAAACCTTGAAATGCACCATGAAAAGTATCTCAATTGCAATTGATTTTGGTGACAACATTCTTAAAACATTTTTTGCAATCAGAAAATGCACAAATATGACAATATTTGGTTAAAAATTGACAAGACCCCAAACTTGGATTTTCACATGCTTTTACATAAAATCTCCTTCACCAATATTTAATCACAAGCTAGCCCATTGACAAATTGAGGTTTAGTTGATCAAATGACCCCATTTGGAGCAACTTTCATGTTGGAAAAAATTCCATTTGAGTTATGCAAAGTGGTGAACTTGACCTGTAATTTTATGACCTGTAATCAAAGTTTCCCAAAATACCCCTGCCTTGTAAAGCCTGTAACTTGAGCTCTACAAATCATATGGAAGACTTCTAGTACATTGTGGAAAGCTAAGACCAAGACCTATAACTTTCATGTTGGCCAAAAGTTGAGGAGAAACATCCTTCTAGGTCAAAAGTGCCTTGGAAGTTGGTGAACTTTCACAGATAAAATTCACATTCATCTGATGACCTGTAACTTGTCTGGATCATAACTTGAGTTCTATAAATCCAATCAAGGACTTCTAGTACTCAAATTAAAGCTAATAACATGCTCTACAAGTTCCATGTTGGTAAAAAGTTGAGAAGAAACTTGTATCTTGAGATAAGTGGTCTTGAATCCAGGCCCTAAATATGGGATTTTACCCTGAGAACCCTAGTTTAGCAACTCCTCACACTTTGAATTATTCTTGAATTGATCTTCGAATGACACCTCATGCATATCAACACAACTTTTCATGATCACAAAGACTTAGAATTGAGTCTTAATCTCCTCCAATTGTACAGTTGACTCAAGGTTAACCAGACGAAAACCCTAATTGCAACACCTTCAACTGTGGCTCTTCACACTTAGCATAAACACTTGAATGAACTCTACCATGACCCTCAAGGCACTCTGTGAGTTCTATCCACATACTCTATCCATAATCAAGGCTTCACAACCCACTGATGGTCTTCAATTGGCTCCCAAGTTAGGAGATGAACCACATACAAGCATCCAAACTTCTCAAGAACACAAACCATTTCCTGATGACTTTAGTGCCTTCTCAAGCTTGAATAAAACCTCTAGATAGGCTCCTCTTGATATATATCACACTTGATACCCTGCATAAATGCTAATGTAATGCTTATGATAATGCTAGAACAATGGTATGCTAATGCAATGAAACATAAACCAAGTAAGAAAAGTTTAGGCAAATTTTGAGGTGCAACAAACCCATATACCATTCTAGGGATGGACCAGAAAGGCTATCCTGGACGAAATGCTTGAGCAGCTTCTCATCGTCGGAGTATGCTGACATCTTTCAATAATAAGAACGCAGATGCACCATAGGACAGGTCGTCACCTTATACTTATCGAAGTCTGGAACCTTAAACTTTGGAGGAATATCCAGGTCTGGGATCAGCCCCAGATTTGACATATCTAGACGGAGTGAGTTTTGATTTTCAAAATTCTTCAACTTTTCCTCTATCAGCTTAAACCTTCTGTCTGCGTCAGATTGCAGACCAGCACCAAGCTTTTTCACAGAGAAAACATTATCTTGGTCATCCTCATCCCACTGAGGGCCAGTATTCCCATGTACAACACATGTCGCTCCTGGAATGTGAACTCTAGTATGATTTCCTCCGCCCGGAGGGACAACAACCATTGGAATAGCGTTAGCATGTGGAGTACCCACATCATTCTGAGGAGGAACATCAGCAGTTCCACCATGAAGAATGTAACACCCTGTTCCCAAAAATAAAATAAAACAATCAAATAAAACACATATCAGAGTTTCTCTCCCAAACGGGATGCCACAATACACATCAAAATTTCCACAAATATTTTTCCAAATAATTTAACTGAATTTTTCCATAAAACTGCAGCGGGAAAAAAATATGGTCTGTCATAACACAAAATATCATATACATATATATCATCCATATCCATCATCATTATCATATATACAATAACGACCATCTGCCCCAAAATACATAACATCATCACCGATCAACATCAAACATCTCACAAAATATCAGATACGCCACGGGGGCACACATATCAAAAATACACAATAATACTCCCAAAAACGCCCCGGTGTTACGTATCAGAGCAGTCCTACGGAGACACCACAATCCAACTAGCTAAACACCTGGATTGTCTGTACTTCCGAAGAAGCACAGACCACAACAGTAACAAAAGGGGTGAGAATTACGATCAAATCATAATGGCATAGTAGTACATGAAATGAAAGGCATAAATCAATAATAATACTATTTCATATACATATCATCCGGACTCACGGTCCCACCATCAACCACAATATACAATCGCGCAACAAATGCACTCACACAACTCTTAACACACGGTACCGACTCAAAATCATGATGGGCACCAGGCCATCAACCCTCCTCACAAGAGCACATATTAACGATGGGCACTTGGCCATCAACCCTCCACTCAGGGAGCACACCACACTGATGGGCAACTGGCCATCAACCCTCCACAATGGGAGCACCGCAGCAATACCGATGGACACCAGGCCATCACCCTCCACAACGGGAGCACATCTCCGATAGACACCTGGCCATCACCCTCCACTACGGGAGCACCTCATCAACATCGATGGACACATGGCCATCACCCTCCTCACCGGGAGCACAACACATTAACGATGGACAACTGGCCATCACCCTCCTCACTGGGAGCACACCAACAATACCGATGGTCACTGGGCCATCACCCTCCACTACGGGAGCACAACAATTAATGTCGATGGACAACTGGCCATCACCCTCCTCTAAGAGAGCACACAAAGATATTCACATGCATCAACATCTAGCACACCAAGTGCACACCGATCCTATTGATCCACCCCTCACACAACACATATATACACGATGCATAAGGCGTACCGATCCCACATATCCATTCACATCATAAAATACATACATAACAAGCACACACAGTGCGTCGATCCCACGGATCCGCTCACCACACAACGTATCACATACAATGCACACAAGGCATGTCGGTCCTACTGACCCAAATACATCACATAACAGCACACAAATGTAACGCATAATAAGTGTATCGATCTTCACGGATCCATTCACCACAACACACCAACACAACGCACTCAAGGCGCAACGATCATACTGATCCTCACATCTCACACACAACACATACACGGTGCACACATCTCACATACACATCTACACCGGTTCATACATAATGCGTAATCCACCAATTATGCCTCTTGCGATAAATGCCAGCCAAACAGCCCTACAACCACCAACATACGCTCGCATCAGCATCTCCAGCAAGCCTCTCGTCTCACATGTCCAACGAGGGTCCAAGTCCACAGCGGAACAACACAAACATAGCAACAAAATACAAAACTGCTGTCGGGCTCGCTGACACATTCGCCCGGCGAAGCCCCGCAGCAAACACTCGCTGCCATTCGCCTGGCGAAACCTCTGGCGAAGCCAGACAGAAGCTTCTGCCAGCACTCGCAGGCTAATTCGCCCAGCGAAGCCTAGCGAAGGCTCGCCCCCATTCTCCCAGCGAATACCTGCGTACTCAGAAAAATTCCGCGCTGCAAAATCGCCTCCCACACTGATTTCGCCCGATTAAATCGAAAACTCTCAACTAACAACACACTACAACTGAGCTACGGGTCTATTCCCGATTCTATCCGATAAAACGCATCATCTGCTCAAATTACCAACTTCCGGCATAACTCCGAAACTACTCAAAAACCCCAAATTCATTCAACCCAATATTCTCAGCACATGCAAACGAATTTAACATAATCTAACAACTTAATCTCAACAATAATCACATGCATTCATCATCAAACAATAATAATAAATGGGGTTGGGGATTTTCCCCCGTTTCTACCGATTTCATGCAAAAACCAATTAACCGTAAAATTCTCCCCCCCTTACCTCAATTCAAGCTTTGATGATGAACAAGCTCCTCAATCCGCACGAAATCCGCTTGTTCAATCTGTTGATCTTGATGCTTCAGCCTTGCTCAAAACCGTGTTCTTGCTCGCTTGCTTCTTCACGTGCTCCTCTTTCCAATTCTATTTCTCCAAAATGGCAATGTTACCCCTCATCCCAAATAATCTTCTTTTTAATCCAAAATAAATATAATTCTCTTAATTCTTTTAATTCAAAATCCATTTAATAACATTTTCTCATTTATATTAATATTATCAATAATAATGATAATAATTAATAATAATTTTTACACTACTATCAATTATCACATTTTATCACAATTTATTAATATTATGAGTTCTTGACCTTCCACAATAATTCTCAAAATACACCCGCGAATAAAATAATCACAGAAACCAAAAATAAATAAAATGGGCGTTACAACTCTCCCCTACTTTAATTATTTTCGTCCTCGAAAATACCTGATGGAAACAGCTCTGGATACGCTTCCCGCATCCTGCTTTCCAATTCACAGGTCACACTGCCACTTGCAGCACCTCCCCAAGCCACTCTCACCAACACTATCTCTTTTCCTCTAAGTCGCTTCATCTTGCGATCCTCGATCCTCAACGACAATGTCTCTACAGTTAGATTCTCTCTAACTTGGACTTCATCCCTCTGAATCACATGAGACGGATCGTGCACATACTTCCGAAGTTGCGACACGTGAAACACGTCATGCAAGTTCGAAAGCTTCGGCGGCAACGCCACCCTATAAGCCACAGTACCAATCCGCTTCAAGATCTGATACGGTCCGATAAACTTCGGATCCAACTTTTTGGACTTCAAAGCACGTCCAACACCCGTCACTGGGTCAACCCTCAAGAATACATGATCATCCACACTGAATTCCAACTCTTTCCTGCGGTTATCAAAATAACTCTTCGGTCGATCCTGAGATGCTTTCATCTTTTCACGGATCATCTGCACCGTCTCTGTAGTCTGCTGTACCAACTCTGGTCCCAAAACCACACTCTCACCCGACTCATACCAACACAAAGGAGTCCTGCACCTCCTGCCATAAAGAGCCTCAAACGGTGCCATCCCGATACTGGAATGGTAACTGTTGTTGTACGTGAACTCTACCAAAGGCAAATAAGTATCCCATGTACCACCTTTCTCCAACACACAAGCCCGCAACAAATCTTCCAATGTCTGAATAGTCCGCTCCGACTGCCCATCCGTCTGCGGATGATAAGCTGAACTCAGCTTCAACTCAATACCCAAAGCCTCTTGTAAACTCTTCCAAAACACAAAAGTGAACCTCAGATCTCTATCCGACACAATGCTCAACGGTATACCGTGCAGCTTCACAATTACCCAAATGTAAATCTCTGCAAGCTTCTCCAACGGAAAGCTAATACTGATCGGTACAAAGTGTGCAGACTTCGTAAGCCGATCCACAATCACCCAAATGGCGTCAAATCCTCTCGCCGTATTCGGCAAACCTGTGACAAAGTCCATAGCAATACAATCCCACTTCCAAACCGGAATCTCTAACGGTTGCATCATCCCAGAAGGTCTCTGATGCTCCACCTTCGACTTCTGACAAACCAAACAAGCATAGACATATCGAGCAATATCCTTTTTCATGCCCGACCACCAAAATAACTTTTTCAAATCCTGATACATCTTCTTAGCTCCTGGATGAACACTCAGGCTACTACGATGTCCTTCGTCCAAAATCGACTTCTTCAACTCATCACTATCCGGCACGCAAATTCTGTCCCGAAACCTCAACACACCCGCACTATCCAACCTAAAATCACTACCGGAGTCACTTCCGGCCTCTCGCGTCACATCCATAAGTTTCACATCCAACTTCTGATGTTCCTTAATCATGTCAAAGAAATCATTCTTCACTTGTGTTGCGGTGGAAATAGGATAACAAACTATTAATTAGTTTGAATCGCAATTCAATTCACAACCGCTCTTTGATTTATCCGAAGGAAAAGGTCAAAAGAGGGAAAACCTATTTTGCATCGTAAACACAATGCGGGGAAGATCTAGGGTTCGGGGGTTGGTTAAATTTAGGGAAGGTACTAGCACCCTAAACTTCTGTAGTACTCTACAGGAACCTTTTGTTCAAATGTTTACTATTTGCTTTATTTATTTGCTTAAGGTATATGTACAAAGGGATTAAAAGTGAGAAAGGAAACCTAAGGGGTTAGTTATAAGTTTACTCGGCAAGACATCGCATCTTGTGCCTACGTATCCTTACGGGAGTGGAATCAGAGTAATCGTAGTTCCCCTCAATAGGGAGGTTAGAAACTTCTTGACTGTGGTCAAGGTCTCAAGGGGAATAAACGCATCTTAAGGACACGCTTACGTGGAGTGTAGAAACTCCAAATCTCTACGTTGAAATGTTGAGTGGTAATTAGGGTTAAATTAGGGATTCCACGACGAGAAACCCTAAAATGAGCGCGGCGGCTCTTTGACCTAATGCTAGGGGTAAAATTGTAATTTTGCCTGCGGCGAGGCATTTGTGAAAATTAGGGTTTGTAAGGGTTTGAAGTTGAGGACTATTGGCACGGCGACCAAAAGCTAGACCTAACCTTCGGATGTGTGCAATGTGACGTAAATAATAGTGATGAAAGTGTGAGAAATTTAGATCATACAAGCGGAAGTAAAATGCGAAGAGTAAATGCGATTATTGGTTCGCGAGATTACAACCAGGAAACAGTTACAATTATAAATAAATAACGGTAAACATAATAGGCTGCAAAACAAACAAACAACGTTAGTGGGCAGAATTAGATGAATTATCAGACACGCCAGGAAGTGAAATTATGCCTATTTTTGTGGTTTTATATTATGATATAAACTTCAATTTGAATTAAAATAGGATTTTTAATATTGATAAATAAATTTAACTTAAATCCTCCAAAACTATTTTAACCTAATTATCTAACAAAACTCCACATTATTATTATTATTATTTTTTTTTTAGGTAGGTTTTTATGTCATTTGAAAAAAAATAATAATACTATTTATTTTAAAAAATGGATTTTAACATTATTTTAACAAATCAATAATAATAATAATAATTATAATAATTGAATAAAATAAAAAATAAATAAAAAAAAGTTTTGGGGAAGTTGGGCCGGTGGTTCTTCAGCCCGTTGCCACTTCACTTGAAGGTCATAGTAGAAACTTAGGGTTCCAAAACCCTCCGTTTGGTCTCGCGGCGCATGCTCTTCGTCTCGTTCTTGTTTCATCTTCTCCATCGGCCATTCGATGTTGGGTTTTCCATCTCACCAATTCCTGAAAACACAAACGCACACACAAATATATGAGATCTTGAAATATGAGTAATCAACCTTTTAGCTTGAGTTCGGATGATCTCGTTGAGGCGATGATGGTGGCGATGAAGCTAAGCTGAGCCTCGAAGCGTGGTTGCCCGTCGAAGACGAAGGCGGCCTTTGCTTCACAACTTTCTTTCGTTCGGGTTTAACGGCTACCGATGGTTATTCGTTAGGGTTTTTGCGCTTTGAGTGTTCTTCGTTCTCTCTCTCTCT
This sequence comes from Lathyrus sativus, assembly GCA_963859935.3. Lineage (NCBI taxonomy): Eukaryota > Viridiplantae > Streptophyta > Magnoliopsida > Fabales > Fabaceae > Lathyrus > Lathyrus sativus. The sequence continues at coordinate 99,370,445 of OZ012739.1, read as the reverse complement.
CACACGGCTACCTCTCCCTTTTTGATGGTGAGATCGTTCTCTTTATATCTCTTTCTGATTTTCGAATGGGCCTTTGATGGCCTTGGACGAGATTGATTTCTGATTGGAACAAATCTTTTCCTTTTCTGATTTTACCTAGCTGTTGTGATCACTTTTGGATTTGATTCACTTTTGTGAGATTGGATTTCGTTTGCTTCTGATTTGTGATTCGCTTTTACTTTGATTTGCTTTCTGATTCCACTAATAGGGATTGATTCTGATATGATTGGATTTATGCATTCTCGGATTTGTTTTTCCTGATACGGTTTGCTGAACTTTCGATTTTGGATTCATTTGGAATGTATATTCCCAGCTTGATTTGATTTGCTTTCAGAAACGGGCTTACTTCAATCTGTTTTGGAACCAAACCTATTTTGGATATTGTGGATTGAAACCGGATTGGTTGTGATCTGTTTCGAAAACCCTCTTGTTTGGATATCTGCTTTGAACTGATTTGGATTGATTTGGTCCTGATTTGGATCTGTTGATTTTATCTGATATGGTTTTGATCTTCTACAGATATGGATTTTCGCTCATTTGGATTTGGATGACTTATTTTCTTTGGTTTAGCCCTTATGCTGTGGTTGAGGTGGCAAATCGAAGCTATTGGTATTGTTCTGCTGTTGTTCGCTTCTGCCCGATGATGATTCGAACTGAGGGCTGAACCAATGATGTCGTTGTTGTCGCTAATGCTATCCTTATTTCTTGCTGCTTATGATGTTCCATTGTCGTTGTGTGCAGAAGCTTGCCATACTTGTTGATGCAGATGTTGATGTTGTGGTGTTAATGGTTGCTCTTGAAATTGTTTGCAGATGCTAGTCGACTTGTTTTGCTTGCAATTGATACCTGCAGATGTTGAACTGGTGTTGCTCGCTGTGTTGCAGTCGGCGTTGTTTGCAACTGATATCTGTTGCTGCTATTGTTTGTAGCTCAGAAATTGCTACTGTCGGGGGGAATTTGAAACGGTGATGATGATTCGTGAATCTGAACCGTTTGTTAGAGGCTGTTATTGCAATGTTGGTGCTTGCGAGTGACGCTTGCTCGTAGCTGATATTGTTGAGGTGAAAAAAACCTGTTGTTGTTGCACTGTGATGCTTACAGCTGATACTACTTTGTTATTGCAGGTTGTAACTCGTGTTGCTTCTCTTTGCTTGTTGTAGCTGATATTGGTTCTACGGTTTTGTTGCCTGTTTCTTGAACTGAACTGTTTTAAACTCTGTTATGAAATTGGGGTTGCTGAATCTTTTGATACCTTGTCCTATGTTATTTTGCCGCAGCTTGTTGTGTGTCTCATTCTTCTGTACATGGTTCAGAACTGATGCTGCTCATGAACTATTTAGGTTTTGAGTTCCAAATTCTGAATCTGACATTGATGCGTTTGTGGCTTTTCAGGTGTTGGAAACTTCGGAACCAAAGCGACTCAGACCTGTCGGCATCCGGGTCTGAGTCCAAACTTGCCCATGTTGCCTTATTCTCGTATCAGTTTGGAAATCCAATCGCGGCAAAACGAATCAGCCCCACTTCTTTTATTTTTTTCTATCTCTCGGATGTCCCGTATCGATAAGAACAAGCATTACCTGATCTGACGCCCACGGCGCGGATCGGTAACGGGGGTAGGACGCAGCTTCGGTTGTGCCACTCCCGGCACTCGATGATGACATTGTTCTGAGAGTGTCGAGAAACTTCTAACATTTTTTCTACACTGTTTGTTTTTCTTTTTGATGTGCAGGTTAGTCGAGATTTGCGACAAAACTTAAAGACAGCATGAAGACCCTTAGGAACTTTTAGGATTTAGGATAGATGCTTATTGACTTAATGTAATTCTTTTTGTAAATGAAAGATCATCATGAATAAAATCCAAAAATTACTTCCATTTCAACCTGTAATTCTAGATGTTTATGAAATAAAATCCAGTAAATATTCATTTCTATTTTCTCAATTATGAATTTAAATATCCATGAATAATCATCCATAAATTATTTAAATTCAACTTTGATTTGTAGCTTATGAACATTCATGAATAAAAGCTCACAACTATTAAAACTTAACCTCTCCTTTGCCTTTTATAAATGATATCCCGCCATATGATTATATCCAAACAAATTCACATTAAAACCTCGTTGATCACATCACTTCTCAAAATAACCTTAACAGTATCCACTTCCTTTTCAACCCAACTTTATAAAAGGAAACAAAACTGTTTGGAAATGTTTCAGAATCAAACAAAGCACGGCCCCGAGTCCAATCATATTTCTGACAAAACATACTGGCACCTTGACCCAAATGGCAAATAAATGCCTCAGAACGTAATAACAGCCCGTTTTCAAGAAATTAGCAGAATTTGCGTGAAATGACCAAAATACCCCTGGGACCAAATCTGCAAAACAGACACCTCCATGACTTGTTAGTGGTTAGCAAATGTTCATAGGAGATGATATGCGAAATGCCTGACTAAATGTAAGGGTAAAATTTGGGGTATTACAGTTGCCCCTATTTAAATAGCTACACCGGACGATTTGAGTGACAGAGACTCGAGGAATCGTGGTGGAGAGATTTCAATATAGATAACCGAAAATTTTGCCCTTATATGCGACGATATGCAATGCTATGGACAAAACTGGAACGACTTAATGCAGATGATGCCATGACTATGATATGATGCGTATGCTGGAATAATGAATGCGAAAATGCTGACGAAACATGACGACACCGAGACAGACGCCACGAGAAGAAACACACTGGGGAAAATGACGCGCTGAGACACAGTACATCACTGGGGAATTCTAAAAATGATAGTCAACTGGTGCGAATGACCAATTGTCACTTTTAGAAAAGGAACGAGATCCTCGAATGGAGATGGTACCTATGAGACGGCCTCCACTGGGGAATCTAAAAATAAAACTGGATCACGTACGATTGTAAGATCGATTACAGAATGCTGGAGCATTGAGCAAGGAATAACATCCAAGCTTCTGTAAACTACCCCTCGTGACAGGATCAAACGGACTTTTCGGAACTCCGTAGCAAATATACAGGGTAAAGACCGACTGTATGCCAAAATAAATGGACTTTGATGGGAATTGCCCTGATAAGCTTCTCGAGGGAGAACTGTCACTTATCGTTGGAAGGGACTTATGTGCAAAGAATGGATAAGCACTCAAATAAAGAGGCTGCTGCTTATCTGATAACTAAATCTTCTCGCATTTAAGGTCGGCGCCTGGAATACGATTCTGATTCTTCTCTTACTGAAGGATAAATAAACTTCTTCATGCTTCAAGATTATGTTCTCCTGAACATGAAAAGGGTAAACTGAACTTCCTCATACTTCAGAATCGTGCTCTCCTGAATATGAAACTGGATGACTGAATATACTCATATTTCAGAATCGTGCTCTCCTGAATATGAAACTGGATGACTGAATTTCTTCATATTTCAGAATCGTGCTCTCCTGAATATGAAACTGGATGACTGAATATACTCATATTTCAGAATCGTGCTCTCCTGAATATGAAACTGGATGACTGAATTTTCTCATATTTCAGAATCGTGCTCTCCTGAATATGATTTGGTTGTAAATGAATTTTTCCATACTTCAGAATCGTGCTTTCCTGAATATGAAACTGGGTAATCGAACTTCCTCATAACTCAGAATCGTGCTCTCCTGAATATGATTCGGTTCCTGAAATTTCTTCATTCTTCAGAATCGTGCTCTCCTGAAAAACGGCCAACTGAACTTCCTCATAACCCAGAATCGTGCTCTCCTGAATATGATTCCGTTCCTTCTTTTACTAAAGGATAAATGAACTTCTTCATAACTCAGAATCGTGCTCTCCTGAATATGATTTCGCTCAAACCTTCCCGTAACTCAAGATCGTGCTCTCCTGAATACGAATTGGTTCGTACCTCAAGACGGCAAATAAATGGAAGCCCAACTGCTCCATGGAGATGGCCATTTGCTGCGAGTCGTAACGAGGATATGATCGACTTCTTAGGTGAGAAATGTCGTATGCTGATGCTGTAAGATGTAAAGTGTAAAGGGTTGTAACATGTAGGATCGTAAAGTGTTGTACTGATATATTTTCCAGGCGTGAACTGGCGTGTATCTGTAGAGGATTGTAGTTGATTTTCTTGAAAGATAGTGCAAAATAAATGCACGTCCGGGTACGGTGATAAACTTCTCAAGCGAGATAGTCGCGTATCTGTCATGGTATGGTGAAAATCTTTAGATGGTGCAAAATAAATGCACGTCCGGTTGGGCTTGACGACCGACAAGACTGAGATTCAATCTAGGATCGAGCTAGAAAGAAGACTGGTAATCAAGACTCCATCGAGGGAATGAACTCGAAGGGTAAATATCTTATCCTGGCGAGGAAAGATAGCTGAAGTAACCGTCATCCACGAGGATCGATCTCTATGGGGAAACTGGAAACACCTATGTATTTTATGCTTAGGGCTGACAATCTATTTGGAGAGAATGGACAAACCCAGTTACTCGGCGGTAACAACCAATGATGGAGAGACACAATGAACCTGTGAATGCTAACGCATATGTTGATGCATATGTTAATGTGAATGTATGTTAATGTCTATGTATGTAACTATGCAAGATGTTATGAAATGAGTATGTAATGAGTATGTAATGAATATGTAATGAATATGTAATGAATATGTAATGAAATAGGCATGTGATGCTTATGCCCTTGCGTATGCTGACGAAACAGACTAGAGACAGGACGAGAGACGAAATAAATATCTCGACGGAGATACCCTGCGTTCTCTGCAACCAATACGTCAATCATGGGTAAGAAGGATCAATGGTGGAACCAAATCTGGTTTTAAAGTTCTGAATTTTCTGGGGAGAAGGTAATTTGCTTGGGTGCACAGTATCACGTCTTCACATGGGGAGAAGAAAACCTGAGGGACACTTTCGAGTTACCCAAGAAAAAGTTGTCAGCTTATAGTCTCTCTGGGGCCTATCACTGGGCAATGGTTTGAAAGTGTTTCTGCAATAATGATATTTCCGGGGAATGAAGAGATCCTGTCGGAATTTCCACTAGTCAAAGTAATTTATTACATTTTAAATTTGTTTTGTTTTTTGAAAAAATAGTTTTGAAAAATCTACAATGCACCTTTCATTTTCAAATTTTAAGAATAAACGCATTTTGCATAACAATAGAAAGCAAAGAGCAATGCACCAAAGAATGTAAGTAACGAGATGGTATCTTTTATTAAAGGGTGGCTGCTTGCTGAAGGCATAGCTCCACAGATGATTACATTTTGAAATTGGCAACATGGGAAAAAGGTTATATTGAATCCAATGACACCTACTGACACTAATAACTAAGACTAATCCAGAATCCTGCTTTGGGCAAGGATGAAAGAGCTGAAACATGGCTCTCATGCGGAAAGTGTGTCTTCTGATGCAATGAAATGCCTCTGTCCCTAACTTTTGCCTGGACCGCCCTTTCGGGTTTTCAATCCACCGGGACGCTCTTTTTTGCCTAAGCCGCCCTTTCGGGTTTTCAACTTAGCGAGCTTTTTATTATTATTATTTTTTTTCTTTTCAACCCTTACTTTTGCCTAAGTCGCCTTTTGCAGGTTTTCGACTTAGCGGGTTTTTAGGCATAATATTTTCGGACTGCATCAGAATTCACGGGATGTGCTAGTTCTTCACCGTCCATTGTCGTAAGTATTAGAGACCCTCCGGAGAAGACAGTCTTTACAACGAATGGGCCTTCATAATTGGGCATCCACTTTCCACGCATATCTTTGTGTACTGGCAAGATCTTTTTGAGTACGAGCTCTCCTTGGCGGAACTCACGAATACGAATCTTCTTATCAAACGCTCTTTTCATCCATTTCTGATATAATTGCCCATGGCACATGGCTGTCAAACGCTTCTCGTCAATGAGATTCAACTGATCCAATCTGTCTTGAACCCACTCAGCTTCCTCAAGTTCAGCTTCCATTAACACTCTTAAGGAAGGTATCTCTACTTCGATGGGGAGCACGGCGTCCATTCCATATACCAGTGAGAAAGGGGTTGCCCCTGTCGAGGTTCTCACCGAGGTTCTGTATCCATGCAAAGCAAACGGTAACATCTCATGCCAATCTTTGTAAGTCACAACCATCTTTTGCAGGATCTTCTTGATATTCTTATTCGCAGCTTCAACGGCCCCATTCATCTTAGGACGGTACGGAGAAGAGTTATGGTGAGTGATCTTGAAACTATCACACAGCTCTTTCATAGTCTTGTTGTTCAGATTGGTGCCATTGTCAGTTATTATCCGGCTTGGGACTCCATAACGGCAGATAATCTCTTTCCTGATGAAGCGGGCAACCACTTGCCTGGTCACGTTAGTGTAGGAGGCAGCCTCTACCCACTTGGTGAAATAATCTATAGCAACGAGGATAAAACGATGACCATTAGAGGCTTTCGGCTCAATTGCCCCAATCATGTCAATGCCCCACATAGAGAACGGCCATGGTGAAGACAAAACATTCAACGGTGACGGAGGTACGTGCATTTTATCGGCATAAATTTGGCACTTATGGCATTTCCTAGCGTATCGGATGCAGTCGGCTTCCATGGTTAACCAGTAATACCCAGCCCTTAACATCTTCTTGGACATAGCATAACCATTGGCATGGGTTTCGAAGGTCCCCTCATGAATTTCCTGTAGTAACATGTCCGCTTCCCGTTTATCAACACATCTGAGCAGGACCATGTCGTGATTTCTCTTGTACAACACACCATTACTGATAAAGAATTTGGACGCCAATCTTCTCAATGTCTTTTTGTCCAGACCAGTAGCACCATCGGGATATTCCTGCTTGACGAGATAGTTCTTGATATCGTGAAACCAAGGCTTTTCATCCACCTCAACTTCTTCGACCGTCTGACAATAAGCGGGCTCAACCTTGCGCTCAATATGGATAAGAGGTGCTTCATTAACGAATTTAACTTTCCACATAGATGCTAACATGGCTAATGCATCAGCTACGTGATTCTCGGATCTAGGAACATGCTCGAACTCTATCTCGTCGAAATACTTGATCAGCTCAATAATGTAGTCCTTATAAGGGATCAGCTTCTCATTCTTCGTTTCCCATTTGCCTTGTACCTGGTAAATAACCAAGGCTGAGTCACCACTTACTTTAAGAAGTTTGATTCGGAGGTGAATTGCTGCTTCGAGGCCGAGGATACATGCTTCATATTCTGCGACGTTGTTAGTGCACTCAAAGTCCAACCTTGCTGTAAATGGTGTGAATCCACCCTTCGGGTTCATCAAAACGGCGCCTATACCATGCCCATTGACATTTGAGGAACCATCAAACATCATCTTCCACCAAAGACCTGGTTCTGGACCTTCGCTCGGATCTGGCTCTTCACAATCTCTTTTAATCAACAAAATATCCTCATCAGGAAAATCGAGCTTAAGAGGTTCATAATCTTCAACTGGCTGGTCTGCGAGGTAATCAGATAAGATACTACCCTTAATCGCCTTCTGGGGTACATACTGGATGTCATATTCGGATAACAACATGTGCCACCGGGCTAGCCTCCCGGTTTGAGCAGGTTTTTCAAAAATATACTTGATCGGATCCATTTTAGAAATCAATAACGTGGTATGACAGACCATATACTGCCGAAGGCGCTTAGCGGCCCATGCCAATGCACAACAAGTTTTCTCTAATGGTGAGTATCTGTTTTCGCAATCGGTAAACTTCTTGCTCAGGTAATAAATTGCATGTTCCTTTTTCCCAGTCTCATCATGTTGTCCAAGCACACAACCCATAGACTTCTCGAGAACAGTAAGGTACATAAACAACGGTCTTCCAGGTACGGGCGGGATCAGAATAGGGGGATCTTGCAAATAACCCTTAATCTTCTCAAACGCTTTCTGACAATCAGGGTTCCACTCAACTGTCTGCCCCTTGCAAAGCAACTTGAATATCGGCTCACAAGTAGCGGTCATATTAAAGATAAACCTGGAAATGTAATTCAGACGTCCCAGAAAACCCCTAACTTGCGTCTCGGTTCGCGGAGCCGGCATATCTTGAATGGCTCGGACTTTGTCAGGATCCACCTCAATCCCTCGCTGGCTAACAATGAAACCAAGCAATTTTCCGGATCTGACACCGAAGGTACATTTTGCAGGATTCAATTTCAACTGATATTTCCTGAGTCGTTCAAACAGCTTCACCAAATGGTCTAAATGCTCCTCTTCACTCTGAGATTTGGCTATCATATCGTCCACATACACCTCAATTTCTTTGTGCATCATATCATGAAAAAGAGTGGTCATAGCACGTTGGTAGGTTGCCCCTGCATTCTTTAAACCGAAGGGCATGACTTTGTAGCAGAAGGTTCCCCAAGGAGTAATGAAAGTAGTCTTCTCTCGATCATCGGGATCCATCTTGATCTGATTATAGCCAGAGAAACCATCCATAAATGAAAACAACGCAAAACTGGCCGTATTGTCTACCAGTGTGTCAATATGTGGCAGTGGGAAGTCGTCTTTTGGACTTGCTTTGTTCAGGTCCCTGTAGTCTACACACATCCTAACTTTACCGTCCTTCTTAGGTACTGGCACAATGTTGGCAACCCAATCTGGATATTTTGCGACTGCCAAGAAACCTGCATCCAACTGCTTTTTAACCTCATCTCGAATCTTCAAAGCCATGTCGGGTCTCGTTCTTCGAAGCTTTTGTTTGATAGGTGGACAACCTGGCTTAAGCGGCAACTTGTGAACAACAATATCCGTGTCTAGGCCCGGCATATCTTGATACGACCACGCAAACACATCAACATACTCTTTTAACAACTCAATCAACCTCGGCCTAATCTCTGTCCCAAGCATTGCACCAATCTTGACCTCTTTCTTGTTCTCATCTGTACCGAGATTAATTAGGTCCACCTGCTCTTTATGCGGTTGAAGCTCTGTGTACTCGTACTCAATCAATCTTGTCAGTTCCGCGGGTATTTCAAAATCTTCTTCACCCTCGTCCTCAGCTTGATTGATGGGTGCATCCCAGTCAGGAGTGTCAGTAAGGTCATCGGATCCAACAAGGGTTATGATGTCTCTGCATGATGGAAGGCTTACTTAATTAAAATGCTCGAAGACATGTAAGAATGAAATGCTGTTTTTTTTATTATTATTTTTTTTTGAAAAAGGTTGCCAATTTCATTTTTAAAGGTGAAAACAAAAAACGCAAATGAACCAAAGTGGAATTGAACAAAGTGCTTTTATTAATATCTTTTTAGAAATGAAAGGTGGCCCGACAAAACAACCCTATAGCCTTGGGCAGAGCTACAGATTTTTATTTGAAAATGTAAATGAAACTTTAAAAAACAATTACTTTGACAAGGGAAAAATAACAGGGATCTCTACGGCCTCCCAGTTGTTCAAAACTGCATCACCCTTAAACACCAGGTTGCTCAGCTCTTCATTTTCTTCACAGTCGCTGATGGCATTGACTTGGAAACCTCCGCTGACAAATACTTCTTGGATAACCTTCGGACGCCCTTCGACAGTCGTTGCAGCTCCATTCTGAGTTGGTTTGTAACCCAACCCAGAGCAATCAGTCTTGGTCTTGACATCAATTACCTCTCCCCAGCCTTCAGGAATGCCCCTGTCAATTGTTGCTTTGGTACTCTTCAGAGATGCAAAAGATGGATTACCCTGACCCACTGTCTCTTCGACCTCCAGCAGAACAGCATTGGCGATCTCAAGTGCTTGAAAGGAGATTTCTAAAGCATTCTCATCGGCCTCGATGTAACGGAAAGAAGACAGGTTACTGACCATCAGATCCTCCTCACCGTGTATAATAACCAACTTTCCCTCGATCACGAACTTCATCTTCTGATGTAAAGTTGAGGTCACTGCCCCAGCGGCATGAATCCACGGCCTTCCGAGTAAACAACTGTAGTTGGGATTAATGTCCATGACTTGAAACGTGATATTAAAAACTTGCGGACCAATCAGGATAGGAAGCTCAACCTCCCCCATTACCGATCGGCGAGAGCCATCGAAAGCCTTGACAACCAAAGGAGTAGGTTTCAACGCAGTCTCTTTACAAGCCAACTTATCGAGAACCCTCTTGGGTAGCACATTTAGAGAAGACCCGGTGTCTACTAGCACTCTCGCTAAATTGTCCTCCTGACATTTCACCGATATATGTAAAGCACGATTATGGTTCGGACCCTCCTTCGGTAACTCTTCATTGCTGAAACTAAGGGTGTTACAAGCGGTCAAATTGGCAATCACACTATTAAATCGACTGGTGCTAATATCTTGATCCACATGTGCTTGAGTCAAAACCTTCTGCAAGGCCATCCTATGAGCGGGTGAATTCATTAACAGAGATAGAATTGAGATCTTGGAAGGAGTCTGATGAAGTTGATCGATAACTTTATAGTCACTTTTCTTGATGATCCTTAAAAATTCAGCATCTTCATCATTCGTAACGGCTCCCTTACCTTTGTCTTTGGCAGGCATCGGGGTACTAGTCGTTTCCTTAGGTGGGACCTCATTGGAATGGGGAGTATACACACGGCCACTGCGAGTCATCCTGCTTACCTCTGCGATATTGGTCACCGTGTCCTTACCCTCTTCCTTTGGAATAACCTTCCCAGACTCCTTGTCAATCATCGTCACGTCGTATTTCCAAGGCACGGCTTTAGGATCACTGAAAGGAAACGGACCTGGTTTTCGAATAACTATAGGCTTAGGCTGATTCACTTCAGGGATATACGACCTCGGTATATCGAACACGAGGTTGGCGGAGCCTGCCCCTGATAAATTAAACACTGGTACCTTACCCTTTGATTCAGGCTGATGGAAGACAGGCTCAACCACAGCGACTACATCCTTCTTGGCTTGGCTTGTCACTTGTAAAACACCCTCATTAATTAACCTCTGAACATCATTCTGAACCAACATGCAACCCTTAATACTGGCTTCACAACTTACGCATGCAACGTGGGAAGTATCTACTAAACCAGCTTCAAACAGCTTCGAATGGAACATCTTAAGAGGAGTCTTAATCTGTTCAACATCAAGGGCATAACCTTGCTCTGAGTCAGCACTAATGGCATTGACGCTCTCATGGTTAGGAAAAGGGTTCTTCTTAACATTTGGTTGAGGATCTTCGAATGACAAAATCTTCTTTTCCAATAAATCTCTAACAATATTTTTGAGAGCATAACAATTCTCCAGATCATGACCAGGCGCACCCTCATGAAATAAACAATGAGCGGCGGCGTTGTAATTGGCGGGTAGAGGATTAGGAGGCGGACCCAAAGCCCGAGTAGTGATGAGACCCTGCTTGACCAGAGAGGGATACAACTCGGTAAAAGTCATCGGGATCGGCGGACAAGGTTTATACGTTCTCCTGTTCGGCATATTCTGGCGAGGAGCCGGACTCTTTGGCTGTTGAGGAGCAGGAGTATTAGGTGCCTGTAGGTAGTTGACAGGAGGCGGATAAACAGGAGGTTGTTGCATAGGTTGATACATGGGAACCTGTTGATTGAAAGAAGGTGTAATAGTTGCCACATAGGGTTGTTGAGCATATTGGACTGGGTACCCTTGAGGTTGAGCATAACCTTGCGGATGCCGGTAAAAGCGTTCCCTTGGTCTACCAGAGGATATAGCATTAGTCTCACTCTCCTTCTTTTTCTGGGAGCTATAAGGAGGTTTCTTCGGCTGATCCTTAGAAGCGCCATGACTATTTGTCATTTTACCACTCTTCATACCCAATTCAATCTTGACACCCACAGCAACGATGTCGGAGAAATTTGAAGTCACACTACCCACCATTCTCTCGTAAAATTCTGGACGGACTGTGTCGACAAACCAATCAGCTAACTCTTTCTCGGTCAAAGGAGGTTCTACCTGCGAAGCAGTCTCTCTCCACCTTTGAGCATACTCTTTGAATGACTCAGAATTCTTTTGTGACATACTCAGCAACTGTCTTCTGTCAGGAGCCAGATCCATATTGTACTTGTAGTGTTTGATGAAAGCGTCAGATAAATCTTGAAAACTCTTAACGCGGGATTGGTCTAAAGTTAAATACCACTTGGAGGAAGCACCCTTCAAACTATCTTGGAAGCAATGAATCATCAGCTTATCATTCTCAACATGGGCAGCCATTTTGCGATAATACATGATCAAATGACTCTTAGGACAGGTGGCACCTTCATAGCGATCGAAGTTCGGAGTTTTGAACTTCGGGGGAATAACTAAACCCGAGACCAAACAAACATCCCTTGCAGCAGTCCCAAAAATTTGATCACCCTCTACCTTTTTCAATCTCTGGACGATAGTGTTTACTTCCTCACGAAGCTTATCATGTTTCTCATAACCCTCAACATTCTCATCAAGATTATCAAAAACTGTCTCATTGGAGTACGGTTGCGCACGAGTGTGTACAACAGGTGGTGCAAAGATAGGGGCCCCCCTAGAAACTTCAGAAAACAAAGGCACGGCTTGCTGAACAGGTTGATTAATCGGAACAGTGGCTTGAGGAGGCACAAAGCCGGGAGCAAGACCATAAGGTGGGTCCCTTGCTACGGTCACACTTGGTGAAGGGTCCACAGTAACGCCGGTAATCTCAGAAACAACAGTGGGCTGGGTATCCATCTTAGCATTCATGACATGTAACAATTCCATCATTCGCCCCATACCCCCTCGAAGGTCTTCAAGTTCATTGCTAAGGCGATCAATCTCTTTTGCCTGATCCTCCAATCTTTTCCGAGTTTGAGCTCTGGTGTTGTATTGGTGCCGAGAACTCAGGGTGACGAAACTGGAAGGTGAGAGAACCGAGTGTGAGAAATCGGGAGACACATGCAATGCAAGAGTATGATGCTAAAATGTGAATGTAAATGAAGATTTCATGGAATTCAAAACATTTACGAATGTCGTGGGGTACCAAAGAAATCTTTTTCTTGTTTTTTCATTTTACTTTTTTTATTTATGGTATCCCGTGATATCCATAAATGATATTTGAACTCCATGAAATACAATGCAATGAGATGCTTTATGGATGCAATGCATGAAAACACACAAAGTCCTAGGTTAAAGGCTTGCATGAGGTTCAAAGGCAAGTACCCTCCCTTGAAGTTAGATGGTTCATCCTGTCCTACAAAAGTAACCAGGTTCTAAGGGATCTCAAATATCATTGATCCTTCACCAGGGTGGTTGTTCAGAAGGCAACTTACTTGCCAACCAAAACCCTCCAAGTTTAAGATCTCAATGAGCGTAGTATCGAGTGTCAACCAACTTCAGTCTGCACCAAAGCCGGTTACCTCACTACTTTCTAAAGGCCAAGATGAGTTAACTAGGGTTCTAAAAGTCAGTTAGTGCATTGACAACATATGGCAGCCTCAATATTATCCTCAACTTGACTTAAGGAATATAAGCACCAACCAAGAAGTCGCACTAACTATGGCCACCAGATCAACCGTATCGATATACGTCGTACAGTTTCCTTGGTCTATTGCCATTTACCTAAGGTACACTAGATCCGGGTGTAGGACTCATCTCACAGCACAAGGAACAGTCCCACAATCAAAGCACAAATATATACATGCAAATGAATAATAACACAGATAGTAATAAATATGAACAAGTTAGGGATAACCCTCAAAAGTTAGTTCATTCCCCAGTGAAGTCGCCATTTTCTGTTGCGGTGGAAATAGGATAACAAACTATTAATTAGTTTGAATCGCAATTCAATTCACAACCGCTCTTTGATTTATCCGAAGGAAAAGGTCAAAAGAGGGAAAACCTATTTTGCATCGTAAACACAATGCGGGGAAGATCTAGGGTTCGGGGGTTGGTTAAATTTAGGGAAGGTACTAGCACCCTAAACTTCTGTAGTACTCTACAGGAACCTTTTGTTCAAATGTTTACTATTTGCTTTATTTATTTGCTTAAGGTATATGTACAAAGGGATTAAAAGTGAGAAAGGAAACCTAAGGGGTTAGTTCTAAGTTTACTCGGCAAGACATCGCATCTTGTGCCTACGTATCCTTACGGGAGTGGAATCAGAGTAATCGTAGTTCCCCTCAATAGGGAGGTTAGAAACTTCTTGACTGTGGTCAAGGTCTCAAGGGGAATAAACGCATCTTAAGGACACGCTTACGTGGAGTGTAGAAACTCCAAATCTCTACGTTGAAATGTTGAGTGGTAATTAGGGTTAAATTAGGGATTCCACGGCGAGAAACCCTAAAATGAGCGCGGCGGCTCTTTGACCTAATGCTAGGGGTAAAATTGTAATTTTGCCTGCGGCGAGGCATTTGTGAAAAATAGGGTTTGTAAGGGTTTGAAGTTGAGGACTATTGGCACGGCGACCAAAAGCTAGACCTAACCTTCGGATGTGTGCAATGTGACGTAAATAATAGTGATGAAAGTGTGAGAAATTTAGATCATACAAGCGGAAGTAAAATGCGAAGAGTAAATGCGATTATTGGTTCGCGAGATTACAACCAGGAAACAGTTACAATTATAAATAAATAACGGTAAACATAATAGGCTGCAAAACGAACAAACAACGTTAGTGGGCAGAATTAGATGAATTATCAGACACGCCAGGAAGTGAAATTATGCCTATTTTTGTGGTTTTATATTATGATATAAACTTCAATTTGAATTAAAATAGGATTTTTAATATTGATAAATAAATTTAACTTAAATCCTCCAAAACTATTTTAACCTAATTATCTAACAAAACTCCACATTATTATTATTATTATTTTTTTTTTAGGTAGGTTTTTATGTCATTTGAAAAAAAATAATAATACTATTTATTTTAAAAAATGGATTTTAACATTATTTTAACAAATCAATAATAATAATAATAATTATAATAATTGAATAAAATAAAAAATAAATAAAAAAAAGTTTTGGGGAAGTTGGGCTGGTGGTTCTTCAGCCCGTTGCCACTTCACTTGAAGGTCATAGTAGAAACTTAGGGTTCCAAAACCCTCCGTTTGGTCTCGCGGCGCATGCTCTTCGTCTCGTTCTTGTTTCATCTTCTCCATCGGCCATTCGATGTTGGGTTTTCCATCTCACCAATTCCTGAAAACACAAACGCACACACAAATATATGAGATCTTGAAATATGAGTAATCAACCTTTTAGCTTGAGTTCGGATGATCTCGTTGAGGCGATGATGGTGGCGATGAAGCTAAGCTGAGCCTCGAAGCGTGGTTGCCCGTCGAAGACGAAGGCGGCCTTTGCTTCACAACTTTCTTTCGTTCGGGTTTAACGGCTGCCGATGGTTATTCGTTAGGGTTTTTGCGCTTTGAGTGTTCTTCGTTCTCTCTCTCTCACACGGCTACCTCTCCCTTTTTGATGGTGAGATCGTTCTCTTTATATCTCTTTCTGATTTTCGAATGGGCCTTTGATGGCCTTGGACGAGATTGATTTCTGATTGGAACAAATCTTTTCCTTTTCTGATTTTACCTAGCTGTTGTGATCACTTTTGGATTTGATTCACTTTTGTGAGATTGGATTTCGTTTGCTTCTGATTTGTGATTCGCTTTTACTTTGATTTGCTTTCTGATTCCACTAATAGGGATTGATTCTGATATGATTGGATTTATGCATTCTCGGATTTGTTTTTCCTGATACGGTTTGCTGAACTTTCGATTTTGGATTCATTTGGAATGTATATTCCCAGCTTGATTTGATTTGCTTTCAGAAACGGGCTTACTTCAATCTGTTTTGGAACCAAACCTATTTTGGATATTGTGGATTGAAACCGGATTGGTTGTGATCTGTTTCGAAAACCCTCTTGTTTGGATATCTGCTTTGAACTGATTTGGATTGATTTGGTCCAGATTTGGATCTGTTGATTTTATCTGATATGGTTTTGATCTTCTACAGATATGGATTTTCGCTCATTTGGATTTGGATGACTTATTTTCTTTGGTTTAGCCCTTATGCTGTGGTTGAGGTGGCAAATCGAAGCTATTGGTATTGTTCTGCTGTTGTTCGCTTCTGCCCGATGATGATTCGAACTGAGGGCTGAACCAATGATGTCGTTGTTGTCGCTAATGCTATCCTTATTTCTTGCTGCTTATGCTGTTCCATTGTCGCTGTGTGCAGAAGCTTGCCATACTTGTTGATGCAGATGTTGATGTTGTGGTGTTAATGGTTGCTCTTGAAATTGTTTGCAGATGCTAGTCGACTTGTTTTGCTTGCAATTGATACCTGCAGATGTTGAACTGGTGTTGCTCGCTGTGTTGCAGTCGGCGTTGTTTGCAACTGATATCTGTTGCTGCTATTGTTTGTAGCTCAGAAATTGCTACTGTCGGGGGGAATTTGAAACGGTGATGATGATTCGTGAATCTGAACCGTTTGTTAGAGGCTGTTGTTGCAATGTTGGTGCTTGCGAGTGACGCTTGCTCGTAGCTGATATTGTTGAGGTGAAAAAAACCTGTTGTTGTTGCACTGTGATGCTTACAGCTGATACTACTTTGTTATTGCAGGTTGTAACTCGTGTTGCTTCTCTTTGCTTGTTGTAGCTGATATTGGTTCTACGGTTTTGTTGCCTGTTTCTTGAACTGAACTGTTTTAAACTCTGTTATGAAATTGGGGTTGCTGAATCTTTTGATACCTTGTCCTATGTTATTTTGCCGCAGCTTGTTGTGTGTCTCATTCTTCTGTACATGGTTCAGAACTGATGCTGCTCATGAACTATTTAGGTTTTGAGTTCCAAATTCTGAATCTGACATTGATGCGTTTGTGGCTTTTCAGGTGTTGGAAACTTCGGAACCAAAGCGACTCAGACCTGTCGGCATCCGGGTCTGAGTCCAAACTTGCCCATGTTGCCTTATTCTCGTATCAGTTTGGAAATCCAATCGCGGCAAAACGAATCAGCCCCACTTCTTTTATTTTTTTCTATCTCTCGGATGTCCCGTATCGATAAGAACAAGCATTACCTGATCTGACGCCCACGGCGCGGATCGGTAACGGGGGTAGGACGCAGCTTCGGTTGTGCCACTCCCGGCACTCGATGATGACATTGTTCTGAGAGTGTCGAGAAACTTCTAACATTTTTTCTACACTGTTTGTTTTTCTTTTTGATGTGCAGGTTAGTCGAGATTTGCGACGAAACTTAAAGACAGCATGAAGACCCTTAGGAACTTTTAGGATTTAGGATAGATGCTTATTGACTTAATGTAATTCTTTTTGTAAATGAAAGATCATCATGAATAAAATCCAAAAATTACTTCCATTTCAACCTGTAATTCTAGATGTTTATGAAATAAAATCCAGTAAATATTCATTTCTATTTTCTCAATTATGAATTTAAATATCCATGAATAATCATCCATAAATTATTTAAATTCAACTTTGATTTGTAGCTTATGAACATTCATGAATAAAAGCTCACAACTATTAAAACTTAACCTCTCCTTTGCCTTTTATAAATGATATCCCGCCATATGATTATATCCAAACAAATTCACATTAAAACCTCGTTGATCACATCACTTCTCAAAATAACCTTAACAGTATCCACTTCCTTTTCAACCCAACTTTATAAAAGGAAACAAAACTGTTTGGAAATGTTTCAGAATCAAACAAAGCACGGCCCCGAGTCCAATCATATTTCTGACAAAACATACTGGCACCTTGACCCAAATGGCAAATAAATGCCTCAGAACGTAATAACAGCCCGTTTTCAAGAAATTAGCAGAATTTGCGTGAAATGACCAAAATACCCCTGGGACCAAATCTGCAAAACAGACACCTCCATGACTTGTTAGTGGTTAGCAAATGTTCATAGGAGATGATATGCGAAATGCCTGACTAAATGTAAGGGTAAAATTTGGGGTATTACAACTTGCAATTTACCCAACGTCACACCATCCGATGTAAACTCACAAACCATGCTCAAATCCTGAAATTGCTCAATAAGCTCCATCTCGTTTACCATTAATGCCGACATATGAATTGTCTTTCTACTCAACACATCCGCAACCACATTTGCTTTCCCTGGGTGATAACTCAAACTAAAATCATAATCCTTCAAGAATTCCAACCATCTCCTCTACCGCATATTCAGCTCCTTCTGAATAAACAAATATTTCAAACTCTTGTGATCACTGAATACCTCAAACCTTGAACCATATAAATAATGTCGCCAAATTATCAACACAAAAACTACCGCAGCCAATTCAAGGCTATGAGTAGGATAGTTACGCTCATGCACCCTCAATTACCGCGAAGCATAGGCTACCACTTTTCCATTCTGCATAAGAACTCTGCCCAATCTCATGTTGGACGCATCATAATAAACAACAAAAGGCTCACTCGGATTCGGTAACATCAAAACCGACGCTGAAGTCAATTTCTTCTCTAGTTCTTCAAAACTCTCTTCACAAGCAGCATCCCACACAAACACTTGATCTTTTCTTGTTAACTGAGTCAACGGAAAAGCCAATCTAGAAAAGCCTTCAATGAATCTCCGGTAATACCCTGCTAAGCCCAAAAAGCTTCTAACCTCTGTTACTGTCTTTGGCGGTTCCCACTGTAACACCGCACTCACCTTAGATGGATCCACAGAAACACCATCACCCGAAATAACATGCCCCAGAAAACTCACCGTCTTCAACCAGAATTCAAACTTTGATAATTTAGCAAACAACTTGTTATCCTTCAACACTTGTAAAGCGATCCTCTAATGTTCCGCATGCTCTTCCTCAGACTTAGAATAAATCAGAATGTCATCAATGAACACGACAATAAACTGATCCAAATAAGAATGGAAGATACGGTTCATATATTCCATAAACACACCCAGCGCATTAGACACTCCGAAAGGCATTACTGCATACTCGTAATGTCCATATCGAGTCCTAAACGCCGTCTTTTGAATATCACCTTCTCTCACTCTTATCTGATGATAACCCGACCTCAAGTCAATCTTACTGAACACACGAGCTCCCACTAACTGATCCATCAAATCATCGATCCTTGGAAGAGGATATTTGTTCTTGATGGTCACTTTGTTCAACTGTCGGTAATCAATGCACAAACGCATGCTACCGTCCTTCTTCTTTACTAACAATACTGGAGCTCCCCACGGCGACACACTTGGCCTGATGAACTTTCTATCTAGCAACTCTCTAATCTGAGTCTTCAACTCGGCCAACTCCACTGCCGACATCCTGTACGGAGCCATAGAAATAGGCCTCGTACCAGGAACAAGATCAATGCTAAACTCAACCTCTCTCTTCGGAGGAAACTCTGCAATATCATCTGGGAACACCTCCGGAAACTCATTCACCACAGCTAACTCATCCAACAATGCCTTGTTGCCAACAGACAGTGATGCAAATAAAGCAAACACCTGCGCTTCATCTTCCAACAAGGTTCTCAATTCCTTACCAGACAAGGAATCTGCCAACGCTTCCTCTTCAGGAGTCAAAAACAATAACACTTTCCGAAAACAATCAATGTACACTCGGTTGAACTCCAACCAGTTCATACCCAGTATAACATCCAAACCACCAAGTGGAAAACAGATCAAATCCACACCGAAGTCTCGGCCAAAGATAGTTAGTGGACACTTCAAACACACAAGTGAAGTAGTCACTGAACCAATTGAGGGAGTTTCAATAGTCATCCGCCGCTCAAGAGTAGTCGGCACCAAACCTAACCTCTTCACACAATCAACAGAGATAAACGAGTGGGTTGCACCCGTATCAATCATAGCAGTCAAAGGAATGTTATTGATAAAAAAAGTACCTTTGATTGAATATTCTCCGTCTTCCGCTTGAGTTCCCACAACTGCAAATACTTTACCCGCCACCTGAGGTGCCTGAGCCCTCCTCGGCTTCTCACAATGAGTACTAATGTGGCCCTTCTCGCCACAGTTATAACATGTAGGCATATTAGTCCTACAATCCACCATCACATAGCCCGACTTCCCACACTTGAAGCACTTTTTCGCATCAGGAGGACAATCATTGGCACGATGACCCATGGCACCGCACCGGAAACACTACGTACCAGCCAACGCCCTACCCTCTCTGGGCTTTCTATTAACATCACCCTTGAACTTCCCCTTACCAGTCGGAACACTGTAAGGAGTACCACCGAACCTTTGTTTACCCTTACGATCACTTTCCGCCTTGTAGTGTGCGATCCTCGCACGGTTATCATTATCATAGATACGGCTCCTACTCACTAACTCAGGATAGCTCCTGATTTTCTGACATGCGATTCCCATCTTGATCTCTGGCCTCAGCCCATTCTCAAATTTCAAGCACTTCGAAGTCATAGCTTCCTCAGTATTATAATAAGGACAATACTGAGCCAGCTCCTAAAACTTAGCCGCATACTCGGCTACCGACATACTGCCCTGTTTCAATTCCAAAAATTCCACCTCTTTAGCACTTATGACATCTTCTGGAAAATACTTCTCCAGAAATCCAGACCGAACCACCTCCTAAGTAATCGGAGTCCTCGAAGCTTCCATCCTCTGACGACAATTATCCCACCAAGCCTCGGCCTCCCCCTCGAGCATGTGAGTACCGAACCTCACCTTCTGCTCGTCACTGCACCCCATGGTTCTGAAGATCTTCTCTATTGCCTTCAGCCATTTATGTGTAGCTACCGGATCCAGAATTCCACCTTCAAACTTTGGTGGCTTGTTGCTCTGGAACTGCGTCAGGTCTCTAAACTGAGCTCCCGCAGCCAGATTCTGGTTGGCCACCACTTGTGCCATAGCCTGCATCGCCGCAGCCAACGCCGCGTCATTTCTTCTAGCCATACTGCTCAACAACAACAATCCAGGTTAACAGAAAACAAGCAACTCTATCCTATAGACAGACTCAACACACTACACTGGCCGGACGGACCGATCTGCTCTGATACCAACTCTGTAACACCCCGTTCCCAAAAATAAAATAAAACAATCAAATAAAACACATATCAGAGTTTCTCTCCCAAACGGGATGCCACAATACACATCAAAATTTTCACAAATATTTTTCCAAATAATTTAGCTGAATTTTTCCATAAAATTGCAGCGGGAAAAAAAATATGGTATGTCATAACACAAAATATCATATACATATATATCATCCATATCCATCATCATTATCATATATATAGTAACGACCATCTGCCCCAAAATACATAACATCATCACCGATCAACATCAAACATCTCACAAAATATCAGATACGCCACGGGGGCACACATATAAAAAATACACAATAATACTCCCAAAAACGCCCCGATGTTACGTATCAGAGCAGTCCTACGGAGACACCACAATCCAACTAGCTAAACACCTAGATTGTCTGTACTTTCTAAGAAGCACAGACCACAACAGTAACAAAAGGGGTGAGAATTATAATCAAATCATAATGGCATAGTAGTACATGAAATGAAAGGCAGAAATCAATAATAATACTATTTCATATACATATCATTCGGACTCACGGTCCCACCATCAACCACAATATACAATCACGCAACAAATGCACTCACACAACTCTTAACACACGGTACCGACTCACAATCACGATGGGCACCGGGCCATCAGCCCTCCTCACAGGAGCACATATCAACGATGGGCACTTGGCCATCAACCCTTCACTCATGGAGTACACCACACTGATGGGCAACTGGTCATCAACCTTCCACAATGGGAGCACCACAGCAATACCGATGGACACCTGGCCATCACCCTCCACAACGGGAGCACATCTCCGATGGACACCTGACCATCACCCTCCACTACGGGAGCACCTCATCAACATCGATGGACACATGGCCATCACCCTCCTCACCGGGAGCACAACATATTAACTATGGACAACTGGCCATCACCCTCCTCACCGGGAGCACACCAACAATATTGATGGTCACTGGGCCATCACCATCCACTACGGGAGCACAACAATTAATGTCGATGGACAACTGGCCATTACCCTCCTCTACGGGAGCACACAACGATATTCACACGCATCAATATCTAGCACACCAACTGCACACCGATCCTATTGATCCACCCCTCACACAACACATATATACACGATGCACAAGGCATACCGATCCCACGGATCCATTCACATCATAAAATACATACATAACAAGCACACACAGTGCGTCGATCCCACGGATCCGCTCACCACACAACGTATCACATACAATGCACACAAGGCATGTCGGTCCTACTGACCCAAATACATCACATAACAGCACACAAATGCAACGCATAATAAGCGTATCGATCTTCACGGATCTACTCACCACAACACACCAACACAACGCACTCAAGGCGCAACGATCATATTGATCCTCACATCTCATACACAGCACACACACGGTGCATACATCTCACGTACGCATCCACACCGATTCATACATAATGCGTAATCCACCAATTATGCCTCTTGCGATAAATGCCAGCCAAACAGCCCTACAGCCACCAACATATGCTCGCATCAGCATCTCCAGCAAGCCTCTCGTCGCACATGTCCAACGAGGGTCCAAGTCCACAGCGGAACAACATAAACATAGCAGCAAAATACAAAACTGCTGTCGGGCTCGCTGGTACATTCGCCCGGCGAAGCCCCGCAGCGAACACTCGCTGCCATTCGCCTGGCGAAACCTCTGGCGAAGCCAAACAGAAGCTTCTTCTAGCACTCGCTGGCTAATTCGCCCAGCGAAGGCTCGCCCCCATTCGCCCAACGAACACCTACGTACTCCAAAAAATTCTGCGCTGCAGAATCGCCTCCCACACCGATTTCGCCCGATTAAATTGAAAACTCTCAACTAACAACACACTACAACTGAGCTACGGGTATATTCTCAATTCTATCCGATAAAACGCATCATCTGCTCAAATTACCAACTTCCGGCATAACTCCGAAACTAGTCAAAAACCCCAAATTC
Source organism: Lathyrus sativus (assembly GCA_963859935.3). Lineage (NCBI taxonomy): Eukaryota > Viridiplantae > Streptophyta > Magnoliopsida > Fabales > Fabaceae > Lathyrus > Lathyrus sativus. Next base: position 99,347,478 of record OZ012739.1, on the reverse strand, counting down.
ATTCAACCCAATATTCTCAGTACAAGCAAACGAATTTAACATAATCTAACAACTTAATCTCAGCAATAATCACATGCATTCATCATCAAACAATAATAATCAATGGGGTTGGGGTTTTCCCCCGTTTCTATCGATTTCATGCAAAAACCAATTAACCGTAAAATTCTCCCCCCTTACCTCAATTCAAGCTTTGATGATGAACAAGCTCCTCAATCCGCACGAAATCCGCTTGTTCAATCTGCTGATCTTGATGCTTCAGCCTTGCACAAAACCGTGTTCTTGCTCGCTTGCTTCTTCACGTGCTCCTCTTTCCAATTCTATTTCTCCAAAATGGCAATGTTACTCCTCATCCCAAATAATCTTCTTTTTAATCCAAAATAAATATAATTCTCTTAATTCTTTTAATTCAAAATCCATTTAATAACATTTTCTCATTTATATTAATATTAGCAATAATAATGATAATAATTAATAATAATTTTTACATTACTATCAATTATCACATTTTATCACAATTTATTAATATTATGAGTTCTTGACCTTCCACAATAATTCTCAAAATACACCCGCGAATAAAATAATCACAGAAACCAAAAATAATTAAAATGGGCGTTACAAAGAACCCCACTCCTGTCAACCCTTGCAATTAGAGGTTGCACCAGTGTTCTCAGTTGTTCCTGGCCGTTGGCGACCCCTTGCATCATATCCATAAACTGGGCCATACGGTCACGGAACTCCTGCAGCTCGAGTTGGATTTACTCCATAGCTTTGCGTTGATTTCCCCTGGTAGAGTAGCTATGAATCACTTGATTTTCAATCCTGAAACAAGGCCGAACAAACCACAGAAAAGATAAGGTTAATAGATCCTAGAACACCTGCGATGCAAAATGATAAATGATGCGGTATACAGACATGGAGTTGAGCTTTCAACCTGACAATTTGTTGTCGCAGTCCATCTTCTCGTTCTTTATTGTTAGTCAAAATAGCGTTCCATTGAGCATTGAATTTAGATATCTCTAGATGTGCTCTTTCTAGCTCCTTTTTCTTACCTTTGAGGATATCACTAGCACTCTTCAAGTCTCGGCCCACTCACTCTCGGGCGTGAATCTCCTCTGTTAGTTCTCTACCCATCTTGTTCACCAGTTCTATCTGCTTTTTGGATGAGTAGGTAGCTTGATTCTTCTCACTTCTGAGCTGCATAATTTCCTTTTCCAACTCCTTGTTTACCTTGCATAACTCCTCCTTTTTTGCCCATAGTTGATTGTATCTCTGAATATCAACCGTTTTCAGTTCTTCAATCATTAAGGGATACAAAGGTTCTTAAGCTGGAAATGGTAACAACAGTCTCTCCACCCTTTCCTGAATCCATTCCATATAAGGCTCATAGGCTCTGCTATTGCTCTTTCCCAAAGAAGATTTCCCCCTACGGTGAATTTTACTCCAAGCCTTCTCCAATCTGATCAGGGTCTCACTGTCAATCAAACCGGTGAAATACAGAGATTCCTGTATTTCTTCTTCCTTCGGAGGTTCCCTTAGAGCATAACCAAATTGCCTCACTGCAAGAGCTGGATTGTAGTTAATACCACCCTTCCTTCCAATCAAAGGGACATTATGGAAATTACCATAGCTAGAGATTATCTCCATACCCAAGAAGTCTCGGTTAAACCATACAATGTCCTCAGAAGTTAACCCCATAAGCCTCTCTGACCAATCAACGGTGTTTGAGATGTCTACAAATGGACCAGACTTAGGAAGATGACTCATAAACCATCTATACAAGAGAGGTACATAGCAGGAGGCATTCTTACCCCTACCATTCTCATTCTTGTAGTGCACAGAGTGATACACATCTCCTAAGAGTTTCGGCACAAGATTCTTCGAGACAAAAATATGGAAAGCATCCAAGTCCATAAAGTCTGGAATGTTTGGGAACAATATTATACCGTATATGAAGAGTGCCAAAATAGCATTGAAAACAACCCAACAACCTTATTTTGCAAAATGTTAGCTCTACCAACCAAGAAAGGCAATACGAAACCAGGCATTCGATTCCTCCTAACCATCTTCCCTTCCAACTCATAAGCATCCAGATGAAGTGAATTTGCAAGTATAGTTAAGTTAGGCTCTGCTTCAGAATGATAAAAAGGCATCTGATCTAGAATAAGAACTCCTAACAACATGGAAAACTCCTCCAGAGTAGGCATCAATACATAACCAGGGAAAGTGAAACATCTCAGCTGAGGGTCATAGAACTGAAGCAAGGTGTGAAGACCTCCTAACTCAAACACTGAAGCTTTACAGACACAACCCAAAAGCTTCCCATACTCTTTCTTGAAATCTTCCATCACACTGTGATCAACAATAGAAATCAAACTGAGTAAAGACCCTATATCTGGTGTTGGAAACTTATACACAACTGTCTTCTTCAAACAAACCTCCATGTCAGCGGTGGATTGGTTTACTAGAATCAAGAGAAGAATATGCACCTGAAACATAAATACATGTCAATGTTAATATGCAAATGAATATGCAAATGCAATAGGGGATCAAGATTGTTGTGCTGTTGACTGAGATGAACCAGCGCTACGCTTTGGCGAGAACACAACATTGACATAAGGAACCCACTGTATTAAGGATCAAAAGTTCACACTAATGAGAAAACCAGGTAGGTTGAAGGTCAAGGTTTCTTGCATAACCCTCCCCACTCATAGGTATACACTTATCTCTGACAAGGTCTAGCATCCTATGCGGTCGTCAGCGTCACAGACTTTCGAGAAACGATGATATGTTCACGATTTCTGGTTTGGCATCATAGTCTAACGCAGTAGCCTCACTTAGATGACTTCCAAATGATCGGTCCCCAAAGTCGACATTCCTCAGATCCAACATCCTCTCAACTGTCGGAAACAGACTGGAAAGGTAGTCATCAAAGAGAATCTCGTCTGAGCCCGAATTTCGTGAGAACTAGTGCATGCCAAACATACAAGTTCGTCACTACTTTCCGCTTCTAATGCTATGGTTATCCTCAAGCCTGGGTTTTGGCTTATCACACAGTGGAACATTCCCACCCAACAACACAATAATATGATAATATAAATGCTGAAAATAACATGCAAATCTAGTAAAGTACAAATGCAATACATATACACATATATACACACCCAGAGGTAAAACAAACAAGCGCTAGGATTGACTCGCATAGGGGATGGAAAATCTCCCCAGCAGAGTCGCCAGCTGTCGCATCGCTGCGAAGAGGGGCCGACAAAGACAGAAGAGTCGCCACCATTTGTTATTTATCCCAAGAGAGGGAAAGGAAACGATCAGAGAAAAGCCATGAAAAATGGAAAAGACAGGTCATCGCAACCAAATCTCAGGTTCGGAGTCGATTACGCAAGGGGAAGGTATGAGCACCCCTCACGTCCGTTGTACTCAATGGGATCCATGCTTGTTGTCTAATCTATGGGTTTTAATCTATAAGGCTGGCTCACGGGGACAAAAGAAAAACAAAGAGACTCGATAGAGCATCGCCGCTCTATAACTACGTATTCCCTTGTGCAATGGGAAAGTCAAAGTCAACGTAGTTAAGAAAACTATGGGTGAAGGTGGGGAAAGGTTTCTCGCCAAGACATCGCCGTCTTGTGCCTACGTATCCTCATCTGGTATGAGAAATTAGAGCAAACGTAGTTAGGGCTGACACAACCACATATTGGTTCAAGTGTTTTAACTGAGTAGGGTTAAACCTTCGTTCTAGCAGTTAGGTGTATTGCTGCTCGGCCATTGGAGACTTAGGCGTTACCTGTTTGTGGTAGAACCAAGAGTTAAAACACTCTTTCTGAAAATGATTTTCAATTAATCCCGAAGGATAAAAAAGGTTTGATGTTTTTTTTTGTGTTTTTTATGAAGAAGTGAATTGGGTTAAGTTTGTAACTCATGTTGCACTAAAGACCATGACTTGAGAGCGAATGCATCGCATATCGCCCAAAGGGCATACGCTAAACACTCTAGACAGTTGAGAGGAAGCCCCTCAACTATCATTCCTCAAGTACTTAAGGCTCGTATCAGACAACACTTATTATCCTTTATTAGGTGTATTAAGATGTTTGGAGATGAGAAGAGAAGACACAAACTCTAAAGGGAAACTAACCAACCCTAATGTTATCATGCAATGTGCTCCTAAGATTGAGATTAAGAGGGAAGAAATTATCTTAATGTTAGCATGCTTGGATTGAACACTTAATGTTTCTCCTACTCCCATCCTAAACAGAGGGACTAGGAATCCTAAAGGATCACGGCAAAAGACCAAGAAAACACAAGATAAATCAATCACAAATGAAATCCAAGAAAGAGATGAAGTTGACTTAAACAAGTCAAGGAATAAGGTAAACATGATATGCAAGATGCAACACAAACAAAAGATGAAGCAAAATGACTTAAACAAGTCAAAGAAAAAGTGAGATGAAATGGGAGAAGTTACAACTCCTACAACTATTCATGCATCAATCACTTATACCAAAAGATAAACAACAATGAACAAGTAAAGATAATGATCAAATTGTAGATGGGAGAAAGAGTCTTGGGCAGCAAGCACATGAAAAGTGTCTCAACCAAACTCAACACATTGATCATGCAAAAAGAATAACAAACAAGTGCTAAAGGTGATCCACCATTCAAGACAAACTCAAAGCATGAACATGAATGCCAAATTGTCTCAAATGGTGATCCAAACCAAAGGGTAAGAAGTTAATCCATAAGATAAAAGGCTCAACACAAGAATGGAAACAATGCACAAGCGAGCAACAAGTCAAGGCAAGAGAAAGAACCAAAGTTCAATTCATAATCAACACTTAAAATCAAGTGGAATGCCTTAACTTCAAAGTAACTTGTAACACAAGTTACACAAGTGTATGACCTAAAAATGCTAGACCAGCACCTTAATCATGTCAAGAATGAGTATCAAGACTCATAGGGTGCATATGGGATCAATCAAAGTCATTTCCCAAAGAAACTAGGTCAAACTAGTTTGTATGAACTTCCTCTAAGGTGACTTGACTTGCAAGCTTCACCAAAAATAGAAGAAATGTTCAATAAAATACAAGTCCAATGGCAAACAGAGGCCAAAGTTTCAAATCCAAACTCAATCTTAGGCATCACCAAATGATTTGATCAACTAGGGTGCTCCACCTTATTGAGTTATTATCGAGGGTCAATAAAAGTCAAACTAAAGTCAAACAAAAATGATCAATCATGAACCCAAAATCAGCCTTAAAGGTACCTCAATCCATCCTCTTGATGGAGAATAAACCTCATTCATTGGTGATATGAATTGGTGGTTCAATTGTTGATGATCAAACAAGAACAACATTAAAAACACCTCCAATTGCAAAATTAAAATAAAATTGCAAAATAAAATAAAATCAGAAATAAAAATTATAAAAAATTAATTAAGACTTTAAAATCTTTGAAAACAATTTTTATCTAATTTTTGGACATTTGGAGGTATTTTTAATAGTTGAAAACCAAAACAGAAAATAAAAAGAAAATAAAATAGATGAACAAGCCATGGGAGGTGCACAAGTAAAAACAGAAATAACTGGAGCACGTTCAAAATGAAATGGGCTCAGAAAAGCAGGGGTGGGGATAGCACTTATGGCCCAATCAAACCCAAAGACTCAGGATTAATGAAACGCAGTGTTTCATTAATCCTAGGTGGAGTCAGCATGCCAAATAATCTAGGTCAAGCCAATGATACCATGCCAAGCAATCAGGTCAACAAGTCCAACCACATGAGTTAGCCTCAAATGGACAAATGACTGGGATGCCAGAGTTAGGGCTCCGGTCGTCTTCTCCGGCCAGCTCGCCGGAGACCAGTCATCAAAACTCAACCAAAATGAGCAAATCTGGTATGGTTCGAAAGCTCTACTCACAAGGACTATGAATCCACCATTAGATTTTTTAAAAGGCTTGTAAATGAAGAGAATCAAAGACTTTAAAATCAAGATGCACATTCTGAAATTGCATTAAACAACTACAAAAACAAATCAAACATTGCCTATGGATCGTAGGTCTTCAGATGCACGCAGTATGAAGCCTATTAGATCTCTAACATGAGAGAAAAGTGGAAAGAAAGCTTACTGAATGGAGCAACTCCGTTGGTTCTTTAGATGCGTGCAAGCTCTACTTTCTTCCTTCCAATTTGCTCCTTGTGCTTTGGTGAAGAGGAAACAAGCTTCAATTGCAATGGATTTTGAGTCAAAAACCAGATTCAAAAGTGGAAAGTGCTTTGGAAATTTTTGAACTCTCTTCTCTCCCTTTCATGCAAGCAAGTTATCTTGAGGCATTAGGGCGAATTCTGAGCTTATATGTGATGGGTATTGATACCCCATGCAGGCCCATGTTGCTTATCATATGAGATTTCAAATTCTTACCAAAAAATTCAACTTTGTACCACACACAGGTTAGGCATTGTTCCTCCTCTTTTTGGTCAGCAAAAGCACACTTCAGGTGTGTGGAAATGAATGGAAATGGTTTTGGCCTTGTAACAATTCTACACACCAAGTTTCAAACCATTACTTTTTTAGTAAGAAATTTGAAAATGAGGCATATCATGACCTTTCATGTTGGTCCATTTGTGGTAAACATCTCACATGTCATGTAATGGTACAAAATAACTAAAAAATGAGACAAAATAATGACTTGTAATGTAAGATTCTTGAACCATAACCAAAAGTTAAGATTTCAACCAAAAAGTGTCCCACATGGCCATATAATTCCATAATCCAAATGAATCTTGAGTTCAATGATTTAAATAATTCCCTTAGGTACAATTTTCATGTTGGTTGGAAGTGCATTTGAGGTACATAAGTTCATGAAAAGGACCTATGCAACAAATGACCCAAAATGAAACTTTCCCAAAATACCTTTGCCTTGCCAAGACCATAACTTGGGCTCCACAAATGAGAAAGAGGACTTCTAGGACTTTTGGAAAGCTAATACCATGAGGAACAACTTTCACGTTCACTTGAAGTTGAGGAGAAACTTGATTCTAGGTCAAAAATGCCTTGGAAGTGAGTTGACTTTTTGTTGACCAAAATTTTGTTCATCTGAGATCCCTAACTTGTTGGAATCATAACTTGAGATGTACAAACCAAATGGATGAGTTATTTTAGTTAAAAGAAATCTGAGAACATGCCCTACAAGTCTCATGTTTTCATGAAAATGAGATTGAGCTTGCAACATAAGTGAAAATGGCCTTGAAGTTGGGCACTAAAGAAATGGATTTTACACTGAAATAATCTGAAACCCTAATTTAGTAACTTCTTCCACTCTTGGTTCCTCTTGATTTGATCTTTTCATGACATCTTAAATGCTTCAAAATGACTTCCCATGGCCTCAATGACTTAGAACCAAGTCTTGAACTCTCTCAAGTCCACAGTTGACCCTGAATTGACCAGATGACACCCTAATTCCATTTCCTTTGACCGTGCCTCTTTGCAGGTGAAATGAATGCTCAGATAAGCTCCACAATGACCTCCAAGGTACTCAATGTGCTTCTTAATCATATACTATCCAAAACAATGACCTCATGAACCCCTGATAATCCTCTGTTGATCCCCAAGATAGGAGACAACCAACACACATCAATCCTTCCTTCTGAGGAGCTTTGACAACCTTATGAAGATTGCACCCACTTGATGATCTGAATAATTACCCTTGCTTGAGCTTGAAACCAATGAGACTCTTATCTTGAATGGAACATCAACCTTGATCCCCTATTAAGAACAATGTTATGCAGATGCAAAATGCTAAAATGAACTGAAACATAAGCCAAGAAAAGGTTGGTCAAATTTTGGGGTACAACAGTGAGGTTCTGGTTCAGAGGGTTTAAGGATGTTTTTGTTGTATGTTTTGAGGCTTAGATGAGGCCCCTATATATAGGTGAAGTTAAGAGCTTGAGGGCTGATCAGAATCTAAAGGTTATAGAAGCTGGTTTGGTTGAGAATGAATGGTGTAGTTTCATGCAAATGTGAAGTTCCAAGGCAATTTACAATCTTGTAGGGTGTTTGAGAGGTTGCTTCTAATCCTATGCACAAGTTTTATGCAGAAGAAACAATCACAAATCTCAAGGAGAGTGGACTTTATGATTAAAGCTTCTTTATGCAAATGGAAGTATGATCTTTTTGGCAAAAACTTCCATTAATGACATGATCACTTTGATAATGGCTCAATACCTTATGCAATGCTTCAAAATTTTATGTTATCTTCTTATTAAAGATAGATTTGCAAGTTATAAGACCTGTAATCAAGGGATTTGCAGCATGGAATTGGTTTTGCTCCAAAATTTTGACATGAAAATGACCTAAGGTTCATGTTTGGAAGGCCAAATTTGTCTCTTCGAATCTCCTAGCTCAAGCATGGGAAAAATGAAATCTTAGGGTTTTTGGAAAGCATGAAACATGCTCTACAACTTTCATATTTTGAGTTCTCCTTGAATCAAAATGTATCATGATAAAGAATGGCTCTCAAGTTGGTTAGTCTTACAAGCCAGATTTACATAAAAAAGTTTCTAAGTGTTGAACTTCACATTTGAGTGAAACACCAAATTCATAGCCTTATAACTTGAAATCTATGCATTTTTTTGGGAATTCATCCTCAATGAAAAATTTTTAGTATGGAATGAGCTCTTCAAATTGATCTTTGGAGAAAAGAAAATGCATACTTGGATTGGAAGTTATGGTCTTGGCAAATTGGACAAAAATCATTGTGCTTCCATAACTTAGAAAAAATTCAAATTCTCTTTTGTTGCCCTTTTTGTAAGTAATTTCAATTCTCTTGATTTTTTTTTTGATCAAACTCAACCATCAAAAAAATTTCCAATTCTAAAGTCAAAGGTTTGACTTTGCAGTGATTGACTTGTGTATCAAATGAATTTCCAATTCTTGATCATCAATGTTTTCAATCTCTTAAGCTATTTGAACACCATTAGAGGACTCTAAGGATTTAATTGTGTGTCTTGAATCATGTTCTGAGGTTTTATATCATGCCTTGATAGAATATCAAAGATGCAGTCGACTTTGGTTTAAAAAAAGCCTAATTTGTGATCAGATGAATCTGAACTTTGAAGAACTCGTAATGAAGCCATATTTCACTTGATTATTGTCAAAGGGAGGTCTCTTGAGTGTATGAGATCTTGATTGATTAATGATCCATCCAAAACTTTGACTTATCAATCCCTTAAGCTTATTGAAGCAAACCTTAATTTACAGATGAAACAAAATAAAACAATGTCTTGATAATTGGTTAGCTATGCATGAATGATTGACCTAGAATGTTATGCAAATGATGATTGAATCTAGGGGTAAAATTTAGGGGTATGACAATTATGTATTTGAATATTCTGGAAGAGTCTATGGATTGTGTTTTGGGTCAACAAGATGAATCTGGTCAGAAATAATTTTCCATTTATTATTTGAGCAAGAAGTTCATTGATTGTGAGTCTCGACACTCAATGCTTGAAAAGACATGTTGTGCTTTAGTTTGGGCTACCAAGTTCCTCCTCCAATATATGTTGAATCACACTACTTGGTTGATATCCAAAATGGATCCAATCAAGTATATCTTTGAAAAGCCTTCTTTGACTAGGAGGATTGCTCGTTAAAAAATGTTACTGTCAGAATTTGATATCGAGTACCGAACTCAAAAAGTAATAAAAGGAAGTGTTTTGGCTGACCATCTAGCACACCAGTCGATTGATGATTATCAACCTATCAGGTTTGACTTTTCTGATGAGCATGAGATGTACCTAAAATTTAAAGATTGTGAGAAACAATTACCTAAAGAAAGGCCAGAGCCTGGATCGCGACGGAGTTTGATTTTTTATGGAGTCGTTAATGCATATGGCAATGGTATTGGGGCAATTATTGTGACTCTCCATGGTTTTCATATTCCTTTCACTACAAGGTTGATGTTTACTTTCACGAATAATTTGACAGAGTATGAAATTTGTATTATGGGCTTGGAAGAAGCTATTGATTTAAGAATCAAGATTCTTGATGTATACGGAGATTCAGCTCTAGTGATTAATCAGATTAAAGGGGAATGTGAGACACGTCAACCTGATTTGGTTCCTTATCAAGATTATGCAAGAAGGTTTTCAATGTTATTCAATAAGATTTAATTTCAACATATACCCAGAGAAGAGAATCGAATGGCAAATGCTTTAGTAACTTTATCATCCATGATTGTGGTAAATCGGTGGAACGATGTGCCTAGAATCAATGTTATACGTCTTGATAGACCGACTCATGTGTTCGCAGTTGAAGAGGTTGTTGATGATAAACCTTGGTATTATGATATTAAATGCTTTCTTTAGAATCAAGAGTACCCACTCGGGGGATCCAAGAAAGACAAGAATACTTTGAGAAGATTGGCCAGTAGCTTCTTCTTGAATGATGATGTGTTGTATAAAAGGAATTATGGCATGGTCTTGCTCTGATGCATGGATAGACACGAAGCAGACATGTTGATGAAATAAATTCATGAAGGGTCCTTTAGTACTCAGGCCAATGGACATGCGATGGCTAAGAAAATGTTATGGGCAGGTTACTATTGGCTGACAATGGAATCTAACTGCCGTAAATATGTGAAGAAGTGCCATAAGTGCCAGATTTATGCTGACAAAGTTCATTTGCCTCCAACTCCTCTTAATGTTATCTCTTTTCCATGGCCTTTCTCCATGTGGGGCATTGATATGATTGAGTATAAAGCGTCGAATGCACACTGTTTCATATTGGTGGCTATCGACTATTTTACCAAGTGGGTTGAAGAGACATCGCTTGCCAATGTGACCAAGCAAGTTGTGGTCCGGTTTATCAAGAACCAAATCATCTGTCAGTATGGTGTTCCGAACAAGATTATCATCGATAATGAGTCAATTTTTAATAACAAGATGATGGAGGAATTACGCGATGAATTTAAAATTGAGCATCATAATTCTTCTCCTTACAAACCTAAGATGAATGGGGCTATTGAAGCTGCTAATAAGAATATTAAGAAGATCGTTCAAAAGAATGTTATTACATATAAGGACTGGCATGAGATGCTCCCTTTCACCTTGCATGGGTATCATACATTCGTCCGCACTTCAATAGGGGCAACCCCTTTTTCTCTTGTTTATGATATGGAAGCAGTGCTCCCGATAGAAGTTGAAATTCCATCTATGAGAGTTCTGATGGAAGCTGAACTATCTGAGGCTGAATGCTACCAGAGTAGATACGATCAGTTGAATTTGATTGAAGAGAAAATAATGACAACCTTGTGTCATGGCCAATTATACTAGCAAATAATAAAGAAAGCTTTTGACAAGAATGCGACCTCGTGCTCAAAAAGATCTTGAATTTTACTACTGATTCTAGGGGCAAGTAGAATCCTAATTACGAAGGCCCGTGTGTTGTTAAGAGAGCCTTCTCTGGTGGTGCACAGATTCTTACAACCATGTATTGGGAAGAGTTCACTCGTCCTATGAATGTCGATGCAATCGATAAATACTTCAACTTAAAAAATAAAATAAAAATAGCTCGCTAAGTTGAAAATCTGAAAGGGCGGCTTAGGCAAAAATGAGTGTCTTGGTGGGCTGAAAACCCGAAAGGGCGGTCCAGGAAAACATTAGAGACAAAAACAGAAATAATCATCCCGGTAGATTGAAAATCCGAGAGGGAAATCTAGGCAAAAGTTAGGGATTATAGCAAGGAATTGCATCTGCCCACTCTTTATCACTTGAAGCAACATTGCCTGTCAATGAACCTCATTCAACCAATCTCAACAGAAGTTTCGAGCATAGTAGAATTCAAAGTTGTTAGGGAGAATAATGGACATTGTATTTCAATGTAACCATTTCCAAGTATTTACCATTTCCAAACTTTGTAATGATCCATGGAGTCACACCATTTTCGGACTACCATTCTATCAATAAAATTTAGGCCTTTGCCTTTTTGGTTGTAATTCTTATTTGTTTCTGTTTACAAAATTTCTTTTATTTCCGATGATGATTTTTGAAACAAAATGTGAATAATCGACTGAAATTTTGAAAATTATAAAAACATTTTCCTTTGATTTATGGATACAAAAAGGAATGTCAACATTTATTCCAAGAACAGTAAGATCGTGAAATGCAAAGCTTGGTGTTCTACCTAGTGAAGTCGCCAGCATTCGTTCTTTCTTTCCCCAATAGAGTTTGTTGATAATTCCACAGCAGAATTTGTAACTTGGTTCCCTCTTTAGTTGATGATGGCTTTCCTCGAGATTTGTTATAATATGTTGGACTTGTGAGATCCAATATGTCCTGGGCGAATTCCAGTGCAGGTTTTCTCCAGACGGGTATCAATTGGTTTTCCCTAGCTAAGTCCTAATCAGGATTTTCCCCAACTGAGTAGGTTTCTTCTCCCTAGAAAGGTCGTGATTAGACAGTAGAGGGATTTTGGTCTTCCACTTCTCTGTAATGTTAATCCCCATGTAGAGATGTATCTTTGTTTCTCCCCGACGGAAGTTGTGCATCATTACTTTGGATGTTTTCCCAAGTAGAGAGAAACGTTGTTGCCTTATGAGAATTGTAGATATAGCAGTCACCTGTTGGGTTTTCTATCACCTATGTTGGGTATTGAAGCTACTAGGATTATACCTGAATGAATCACACACTCAAAGATACAACAGAGTCGCCACCAAACTTTATTTAGTCCCAAAGGACAGCGAAAATTTCGATAAAACCCAAGGGGAAGAGAAACAGGTAAGGGAGTCGGTTTTGCAAAGAGAAGGTACTAGCAGCTGTCGTACCCGACGAGAACCATTCTACTTGCTTCTAGACTCTAATGGGTTATCTATCTAAAGGCTACTATCTAAAAAGGAAAGAAAAGAGACGAAGAAAGTGCTCGCGGGGATTGGGGCCCTCGCCTATGTATCCTCATAGTGCAATGAAGAATTCAGAGCTCTGTAGCTCGGGGAACCAGGAAAAAAAAGAAGATAAGAGAAGATTGGAAGAAGGTAGCTCGCCAAGATCTCGTGATCCAGTGCCTACGTATCCTCATAGTGCAATGAGGAAGTCAGAGCTCCGTAGTTCGGGGAACCAGGACGGAGAAAGAAAGGGAAAATGGTGTCAAAACTAATAGTGAGAAAGCAAAGGAATGGTGGCGACTTTACTAGGGAAGAAAGCAAAGGAATGATGTCAAAACCAAGATAATAGAGAAGTAAGGAAGTTGAATAGAGATAATGTGAAATCCACTAGAGATTCAGTGTATTAACTAATATCAGTGGTTAATCGAAGAAGGAAAAGATGCGACCTTGATGGGGAAGAAGGAAAATTGGTGTTTAACCGACGAACAATGATTAACCAGAAGAAAAGAGTGTTTAATCAAAAGGTGTTTGACACTCTGGGGACTTCGATATTTTAACTGACAGATAATGGTTAACCGAAGAAGGAGAAGGGGAGAAAAAGGGTTTTAACAGACAGATTGTGATAAACTAAAGGGACGGGTGTGGAATCAAGTGAAGGTTGTGACCCAAAAGGGGTTCATAACACTAATTGACAAGCAGTACTTGACCAAAGAGAGGGTATTGAACCAAGAAAAGGATACTAACCCATAGGCATGGGTATTCGAACCAAAAGAAGGTTGCTAACTCATGAGGGTATTGGTTTTAACATATGGACTATGATTAACCAAACGGACGGGTGATGAACAAAGAGAAGGTGATTAACCCAAGAGAAAAAATGGTTTTAATAGGCGGACTATGATTGACCAAAAGGACAGGTGATGAACCAAGAGAAGGTGATTAACCCAAGAGAAAAAGATGGTTTTAACAGGCGGGCTGTGATTAACTAAAGGACGGGTGTTGAACCAAGATAGCTGATTAACCCAAGGAAATATTGGTCTTAACAAACGGATTGTGATCAACCAAAGAACAAGTGATGAACCAAGAGCGGTGATCAACCCAAGAGAAAAAATTGGTTTTAACAGGAGGACTATGATTAACCAAAAGGACAGATGATGAACCAAGAAAAGGTGATTAACCCAAGGAAAGATTGATTTGAGGTAGGAATGAGTGATCAAGGATCGACTCTTCTAAGATTGGGAGCCACTATGGTCTGTGGATAGAGATGATTATTCCAGGCCTAGGGTCATTCGTCCCCTACCCAAAATAATCATAATGAGTGTAGGAATTCTCCACTCTCATCCCTTCTCTAGCACTCAAAGCATAATGCAAGAATTGAAATCGACAGAGTAATGACACAACTTGTACAATGCTCTAATGTATTACAGACCTCCGACTCAGTAGGATAAAGAAAGAAAGGCTCTAAGGAGATCCTAAAGAAGACAACGAAGGAAGATTAACCAATCGAAATAAGGTTTTGATCAATCAACCAAAGGGAAAGATCTTGCTAACAATCTTTCAAGCTAGTCAAAAGATCATCAAAGCAAATGTGTGAAATAAGGTTGCACAAGATTAAATTTGATCAATGAAGAACAAATCTAATGCATAAAATTGAAATTGCCAAGCATTAACAAATACAAGTTAGCATGCATAACTGTTCATAATCATGTTAACATGTAAACAAGAATTGTGCAAAAAATGCTTCAAACATGTGATCCAAGAAAAAGTCATTTCAAGTAGATTCTGACCCAAAACAGTAGCATTAACATGAATACAAGTAAGCATGGGAGGTTGTACAAGAAAATAGGCCAAAATAACCCCCAAACAACAAGTTTTTGAGCAAGAATGTCAAGTGTAATTGATTAATAGCCCGAGGTTAATCGATTGCACAATGTAAAATTTGTGTTTTCAAGCACATGAAAGGTGTTAATCAATTGATATCCTGGTGTTAATCGATTAACATTGTAGAAACAACAACAACACAATTTTGAAAAGCACTTTTCGGAATCACACTAACGCAAGCAATTGCAGTGGATTAGAGAATAAAAGGATATGAAAGATTCATGTTAATTCATAGCACATGAAAGCTAAAAGAAACAATCATACAAAGAAAGAACTCAAGTAACAAAGCATCAACTAAGAACTACATTGCGAAAATAAAAAGTTGACCGAAAATAGTAAATTAAGCAAGAATCACCAACCTACAAGGATGAGGTTTGCCTGGGTAATTGTTGTAAGCAAAATGTGAAGAGGAGATGCTAATAAAACCAGAGAGTTCCAAGATCTAGAGTAACCCGTAGCAAGAAAACCGAAGATAATGTGATATTTGTGTCAGATCCGAATTTACACCACAAATATTTTAATGATCAACTTCCAAAGCTTGAATTGAAGTAAATGACAGTGTTGCTGCAGAATTTAAAGATGAAATGGATAGGAATGAAGATATAGCTCAAATATTAGCAAGTCTAATATGAAGCTTACTAAGCTATAATGGTGGAAAGAGCTCTAGTGAGGCTTGGTGAAGAAGATGAAGATGATTGAGAGAGAAAGTTCAGAGAGTAAGAGTGGAGTTTTATAACAAGATGAGTGAATGATCAAGGGTCACTTGCACCAAGGTGAAGGTTTTCTTATATAGAGGTTAGGCTTGGGGTGCATGGAGGTTTGGAGTTTGGTTTAGAGGTAGTTAATGAGGTTTGGAATTTGCTTTGGAGTTAGTTGTATCCAACTCACTGATTTAGGGTCTAACTCAGTTAGTTATTGGTTAACTCAGTTAGAGAATCCTAATGCAAGTTCAATGATCAAATGGTTTACATGATTGGAAATGAGGGTGCATGGTGAACATGATTGAAAGTGAGGTAGTGTAGAAAATGCACTTGATATTTTATGGTGTAATCACATGTCTAAAATCTTCCACAAGATGCTAGAATGATGTAGACCAAAGAAGAAGAGTGTAGATGCTGCAGTGCAGTAGAATGCTGAAATTTTGTAAAACTTGTAGGTGTTAATTGATTAACCATATAGTGTTAATCAATTAACACAGGAAAATTTTCCCCGTTTTAGCTTGAAATAAGGTGCCATTGCTATAGTTCCGTGATTCGACCCCTTTCTTTAATTAATAGGCATAGAAACCTTCTTGTTTTGCCTATACTAATGTTGTGATGACTCAATGGAGATCATATTCATAGCCTAGAGATTATGCGGGGATTTGATTATATACCTACAATGAAATCACAGGTAAAAGAAATTCTGATAAGTATGCTAGGAATGCAGGTTCACATGCTTATGCTAAAAGGAAAAAAGGGAGGTCAAATTTCAGGTTATGACAGGTATTAATTTAAAATCCCCCACGGCTTGACTTTTCGCTATAATGTTAATTTCTTATCTACCCCCGCAAGCTCATAATATTTCTCTCATACTTACATCCCCGGAGAATTTTGTGTTTCTCGTATCTCCGGCAGACCTGCAATATTCCTCAATGGAGTTAGCATAGTTTGTTTGCATGATGACTATCCCCGACGAATCCATCATTCACCATAACTGATCTCTTTATCTCCTTTTGAAATTAATTTCATATGAATTTTCTTGTTATCCCCAGGATGAGTCAAGAGGCTTTGGGATGTTATTCTTCCCCGACAGTTTTTCTTTCATTCTCGAAGCAGAGTTCATGATTTCTGTAACTAAGTTTCTAGCAGAATTTCCAGTGATATCTCCATATTGTTGAGATTAGTCGAGTATCCGATGGAACTGTGGTGATAGGTCGTCCCTAGTTTTCTCTTATCTGTTTTGTCAGCATATTCATACTCATATGCATTGCATGCGCATTCATTTGTTGTACATAACATTTTGTTGTGGCATTTTTTGTTGCGTTTTTCATTTGGCATTTTGTCGGTGCTTTTCCACTCTCTGGTGTTGTTATCCCCACATAGTGTGTGTGTGTGTGTGTCCTCTCTTCATTAGAGTGTTAACCTGTAAGCAAAAATTGCTTATCCTTTCTAATTCCTCAATGAGTTTGTTCCTCTTGGAAGATGCTTGTTTTAGCTTTTCTCCCCAACTTTTATTTGGACGGAATTACTCCCTAATTGAGTTATTTCCTCATTGGGTCGAGTCTTGTTTAGTCGTTTCTCTCCAGTTTGTTCCTAGATTGAACTTTTACTTCTTGCAGCGGTTATTTTAAATCTCTCTGGGTTATGAAACTTGGATGATGAGAAGGAACTTATTTTCCCTTGGAGGATTTATTTTCCTTAGTAGAAGTCTATTTGTGAATTCCAGCAAATGGCTATCTCTCTAGTTTATCCCGTCCCCGACAAATGGTTGTCTCCTTATTTGAGAAGTCTGTTGTGTGATTTGGCTTACCTACATCTCTTTCGAGTATTCCTGGTAGAGTTTTTTTATCCTCGACAAGTGGCTCTCCTTGTGAAGTTTGTCTATTCTTCTGTTTTTCTTGGCCTGCCAAGGATTCTTTCCTTGGTTGGGCTCGTCTTTTGTTTTGCCTTGTGAAGTCTCTTGTCTTTTCTTTGGCTCCCCTGCAATCGTTTGTCTCCTAAGCCATTTATTCCCCACAGAGGTCTTGCATTCACATAGCATTAGCATAATCATATCATATTGTGGTCTCTTAGGGCCAAAAATTGGGTTTATTTATGTACTTAAGTCTCTTCTATCTTGTCGAGACAAAGATGTTAATCTTCATATCTTCGGATAGAAGAAACTTAAATAGGGGCAGCTATAATACCCTAATTTTTAACCCTAAGATCCCACTTATCATTTTGCATCTTTACATCACAAACAAGATCACCAGCTTTGGTTCTCTGGTCCTCTTCTATTTATTTTTGTCTTATGGGAGATCACCAAGCATCTGTGTGTTTCTTATTCGCTTTATTGCTTGTTTATGTTTACTAACCTTTAATCAAAATACTAAAAATATATTTGTCTTTCCCTTTACTAGCCTTTTTTGGAGGAAGTTTAAATCAACAATGTCAAATACTAGTTCCTCAGCTCGAATAAAATTCATCTGAATAAATCAAAGTTGATATGCAAACAATTCAAAATCATTTGATCAAGAGTTTCTCAAGATTTATTTTCTTATTGCTCAAGAGACTCTAAAGTTCATGTGTTTATTTCTATGCCTTCTTAGTCAAGAATTGGGCCAGAGCCAGAGCAGTCCAGCCAACAAAGCAAATTTTCATAATTTTTACTCTGGGAATTAATTACCATATTTGGTGTAATCGATTACCACATATGCTGTAATCGATTACAACTGTGAAAATCTGGCCAGGAAGTGCATTTCAAAATCCTGTAGCATAAGTACACCTCATTCAATTTAATGACATCATTTTACACCAGGTGGAATATTCTAGAGCATGCACAATCACCCCAATTTAATTCCTCTACTTCATAATAATTAAATTCCATCATACACCCTCATTTAATCACACTTTTTAACCACTTGATCTTTTATTTTGCTTCTAATTCAATTTCTAAGCCTAGACTAAATTCCAAACCACCAAAATTCCCAAGCCTAAACTCTATAAATATAGCCCTCATTTCATTCATTCTTCAAGCTTTTGATAGCTAAATTCACCTTGTCAAAATTCCTTCTCATTCTCAATTTTCTTCATCTACCCAAATTCACCAAATCTCTTTCTTCTATTTAAAGTTAGTAAGCTTTTCACTGAAGCTTACTAATCTTTGAGCTAAACCTCCAACCAAACACTTCCTCAACATCAAACTTTGTAGATCAAAGCTTTGGAGTGTGACTCTTGAAGTTTATTTGAAGTATTTTCAAATTTAGAAGTGGTAAACTCTTGATCTACCATTGTTGTGCTTGATTCATCTTCCACACTGCGATATCTTGTTGATTCTTACTACTTGATTTCTTGAGCTACATTTGTGATTTCATTAGTGTAAATTGCTCTTAATTTGATGGAATTTTCGTGCTCAATTGCATCCTTGATCATGAGGTGTTTGATTAAATGATTGATCAAGGATTGATGCTGCCGTAGTGTTATTTTTGTTGTTTTCATGGTCGTAACTGATTACTGAAAATAGGGTAATCGATTACGCAGTTATTTTTCTGACCAGGAATTGCAATTTTTCATGCTGTAATCGATTATCACTTTTGGCGTAATCTATTACGACCATGATTTTTGGCCTTTTTGCTGCTGTTTGGGGACTGTTTTGATGTCTTTTCTTCCTTCTTCCATTTCTTTTTGTTTTTCCTTGTATTATGAAGTTTCCTGATCAAGTTTCTCTTCAAATTCCATGGACTTTGGGTGTTTGATGAAGTTGGATAAACCTTCATTAGTTCAAATCTATCTTTAAGTGAATCATTGGATTCATTTTAGGTGCTTTAAATTAGTGATAGGTTTAGTACATTAATCCACCAAAAAGAGTTATGGAACTTGAAGATGGAATAATTCAAATATTGTGATCCAATTCGGCTTACCTTCTCCCTTCTTCTTGTTTTTTTTTTTGTCAATGAAAATCTTAAATATCATGATACTTCTCTTGAAGTTATGATCAAGATGTGGCATGTTTTAGGAGAATGACCTACATGTCATTTATCTAACTTATATTACCACAAACAATGTTATTGACTGAACTCTGATAGTCGTGGCTTCTATGTAAGTCCGATTACGATTACTTAATATAGTGCTAAATTGGCCCTGAATCAGAATTGAGTTGTTTTTGTAAGTGAGTTATCAATCTCCTACTCTCCATAATATGGTGTGAGATAGATTGTTTCTTTGTGATTAAGGGAGTTAGTTGACATACTCAACAATTTTATCCGAGGTTAAGCCCTTCCCTTAATGATGTCTAGATTCATGTTCTCATGCTTATGGTTGATTAGTCAAGTATTCTATGAAAGACGACCAAATGTCATTCATCACTAACACTAACATATCAACTATAATTGCACTAACTTTACTTTGAGTCTTTTTGTAACATCCTAAATTCTTGGAATATTTATTTAATTTATTTAAATATGAATATTCACATTTTTGGTGATTTTTGGTGGTTGGTGTGAATATTGGGAATTATGAATTTTGAGTTATTTATTTAAATAATAGTATGTAATATGAATATATTGGTATTATTATTAATTTAAAAATATATAAGTGAATTAAGGTCAAAGTGGATATTTGAGAAAGAGTTAGTGAGGGTGAAGTTGGAAAGCCCAAATTTAAGGCCCAAGGTTAGGTTTAACAAAAAGGAATTTTGATGGGATTATGATTCATTCTTGTTAGACCGTGAAAAGGGAAGAAATAGAGGTCAGAGCTCTGAGGAAGTGGATTTATGCAAAAGCTTCACAAGGTTTCCAAGAATGAAGGAGAAAGGCTTAGAGTCGGCAATTAAGGTATGGGAAGTATTGCCTTCATTGTTTTCAATATGTGATTCAATGTGTTTAAAGCTGATTTAAGGGTTTATGGGTTTTTGATTGTATTGTTGCTGCCTTACTGATGGTGAGTTCAATGAGTTGAGAGATTTGAACTGGTGGTCTGATAGGTTTAAGGCTGATTTGAGATAAGGGAAATTAGGCCTTCATGGCTAAAACCTATTGTTGAGGTTTCGACCCTGTAGGGTAATTGGATAATGAGAACTCTAATCATTGTGGGGTAGTTGTAAGGATTTATGGGAATTAGAGGCGTAAATATGATACAGGATTGGCCTAATAAGTCGTAGATGTTGTGCCTTTATCAACATAATACCTTAGGAATGATTTAGGGATGTTTTTGGGGCATTGGGGAAGGAAATCGTAGAGGTTTTCGGAATGGTTTTGGTGCTGGTGCATAAAAACGATTTGCTGTAATCGCGGGCTCGCACAACGAAGAATGCTTCACGCGGAGAACATTCGCCTCACACTAGCACATCGAACATGTTAGCGAATTTTGATCTTGTGCAGTGATGTCTTGATGTTTTGATGATGTGACTTCTTTGATGAATTACCATGAGTATTACTATGGTTCCCCTGTGGTTATTACATGATTGTATGATGATTCCTATGAGTTACAATGTTGATTCCATGAGTTTTGACAATTACATGATAACATGATTATTATGTTAATTTTGATGAATGATGATGCATCTAATGAGTTTATTATGAGGATGATATTGACGCGTGCATCATGCATTCATATGCATTTGGACTTCGGTTCAGGACCTTGATTTTTGTGGCTTCAGTCCCATTGTACGGATGTGAGGTATTTTGTTGTGCTCCGGTTCTCGAGTAGAATCGATCCTACTGTTGTGGATCTATGGAGGGTTGATGGCCCAATGTCCATCGTATTTTGTTGATTAATACCACATGCATGAGTCTTGTTGTATTTGCATTTATGTGACATTTTGATGTAATTTATAATGTTGTGGCCTTTGATGTTCCTTGATGATTTTGATGATGTTCAATATGAAAATGACGCCATTTTATATATTGATTCCTATATTGATTATTATGAATCGTTTTACTCACCCTGCCTGTTTGACTGTTGCCTCCACGTGGGTAACGTGCAGATGAACAGGTTTAGCCGTGGATGCCGTCGAGGACTTTTGAAGTTTTTATGGTCTTACTTTGATAGTGTAACATTGGGTTGAGGTCTTTGAGTCAAACTATATTTTATTGAGTTTTGTTATATTGATTGCCTTATGGAGCAAGGAAAACTTCTTTAGATTATTACCTTTTCGAGTTTCGCTTCCTTTTGAGTAATATTTGTGAATAACTTTGGGAAAACCCGTTATTTACGGAGCATTGACTATATTTGAATTTTTGAGAAATGTGCGCCCTTTTAAGATGATTTATTATGTTTGATATTTTACTCTAATAAATATGATTGTTTTGCCTTTATATATGCGGTGTAGAAAAGGGTGTTACACTAGTGGTATCAGAGCCTGGTAGGTCCATTCGACCAAATTTTTATGTTGTTAATCCTCTGTCAGTCAATAGTGTGAGAGAGCTATTAGATGAGTTATTTTCTTCTAACCCTGTTGGCGGTTGCAGATGGCTGAAAGAAATGATCGTGCTACAGCTGATGCGCTGGAATTGCTTGCTTAAGTGATGACCCAGAATGGTGGACCTCCAGATGAGTGCTTTGGGGAAGTTCCAGAGGAACAATCCGCCTACTTTTGTGGGCACTCATGATCCTAATGGTGCGTAGAAGTGGCTAAGAGTGATTGAGAAGATTTTATGGGTTATGGCATGCACTGATGCTTAGTAGGTGCAGCTTGGTAAGCATATGCTAGTAGAGGAAGCTGATGACTAGTGGGATAACACTCGTCAGAGATTGGGAGGTGTTGGCATTGCAATAACTTGGACTGTGTTTAAGGAATAATTTTTGAGGAAGTATTTTCCTGAAGATGTTCGGGGTAAGAAATAGGTGGAATTCCTTGAGTTGAAGCAAGGGAATATGACTGTGGCTGAGTATGCAGCAAAGTTTGAGGCTTTAGTGAAGTTTTGTCTGCATTACAATCGTGTTGGTGCAGAGATATCAAAGTGTCTCAAGTTCGAGAATGGATTGAGACCAGAGATTAATCAGGGAATTGGGTACCAGCAGATTCGTCGGTTTGCGGAACTGGTGGACAATAGTAGAATTTATGATGAGGATAGTCGAGCTCGATCTACTCACTACAAGCAGCTGAGTGAGAAGAAAGAGAAAGGACAATATAGAGGGAAACTGTATGTGACTTCTGGTGATAAAGGGAAGCTGAAGGCCTTAGATAGGAAAAAGTCAAGTGGGGGAGCGGCTATTGCTCCAAGCCAGTGTCATAAGTGTGGCGAGCAAGGTCACCGTGCTGAGGTTTGTAAGGTGTTGAGATGTCATCATTGTGGCAAGAGAAGTCATAGAATTACTGACTGCAAGGATGAAGCTCCGACTTGCTTCAACTATGGAGAGAAGGTTCATATTAGTACCCAGTGCCAGCAGCCGAAGAAGACTGCTACTGCTGCTCAGACGAGCAACAGAGTATTTGCTTTGAGCGGTGCAGAAGAACCCAAGGCGGATAACTTGATAAGAGGTACTTGCTTTATTGATGATGTTGAATTGATTGTTATTATTGATACTAGTGCTGCCCATTCGTTTATTTCGCTTGAATTTGCTGTGAGATTGAATTTGAAATTATCTTCTATGGTTGGTAGTATGGTTATCGATACCCCAGCTAATGGTTCTGTGATACTGCGCTAGTCTGTTTGAGCTTCCCTTTGACTATTTATGATAACAATTTTGTGATGGACTTGGTCTGTCTACCTTTGCATCGAATTGATGTTATTATTGGAATGAACTGGCTGGAGTTCAACTATGTTCATATCGATTGCTACAGCAAGACTGTGAGGTTCCCAGAGTTTGGTGATTATGGAGAGCTGATGTTTGTATCTGCTAAGCAAGTAGATGAACTCTTATAAGATGAGGCTCAGATGTTTGCATTTTTTGCATCACTTCAAGTTGATTATGAAGCAGTGAGCATGGAGTTACCAGTTGTTCGGGAATTTCTAGAAGTGTTTCCAGACGACGTAGGTGACTTACTTCCTGAGCGTGAGGTAGAGTTTACTGTTGATGAGATACCGAGCACTAGTCTCGTGTCGATGGCTCCTTATCCGATGTCTACATCTAAGTTAGAAGAATTAAATAGACAGTTGGAAGAGTTTCTTGAGAAGAAGTTTATTCGACTGAGTGTTTCTCCGTGGGGTACTCTTGTGTTGTTGGTGAGGAAGAAAGATGGTAGCATGAGATTGTGTGTGGATTATATACAGTTGAATAAAGTGATGATCAAGAATAAGTATCCACTTCTGAAGATTGATGATCTGATGGATCAATTGGTGAGCGCTTGTGTGTTTAGTAAGATTGATTTGAGGTCTGGTTATCATCAGATTCACGTTAAGCCTGATGATATTCTGAAGACAACATTCAGGATAAGGTATGATCATTATGAATATATGGTGATGTCGTTTGGTGTATCTAATGCACCTGATGTATTCATGGAGTATACGAATAGAATTTTTCATCCTTATTTAGATCAATTTATGGTAGTATTCATCAACGATATCTTGATATGTTCGAAGTCCGAGAAAGAATATGTGCAACATCTAAGAGTTGTATTGCAGGTTTTGAGGGACAAGAAGCTTTATGCCAAGTTGTCCAAGTGTGAGTTTTGGTTGAAGGAAGTGAGTTTCCTTGGCCATGTGATTTCTAGTGCAGGAATTGTTGTTGATCCGTCAAAAGTTGATGTTATGTTGCAGTGGGACACTCCGAAGTCTGCTACTGAGATTTAAAGTTTCCTTGGGTTGGCTGGTTATTATCATAGGTTTATAGAAGGCTTTTCGAAGTTGGCTTTGCCATTGTCTTAGTTGACTCGAAAGGATCAAGCATATGTGTGGGATGTTGCATGTGAGAAGAGTTTTGTAGAACTCAAGAAGAGGTTGACGACTGCTCCAATACTAATCTGGCCAAATCCGAGTGAGTCTTTTGTGGTATATTGTAATGCATCGAAGATGGATCTTGGTGGTGTACTGATGCAGAATAGTTAGGTCGTTGCTTATGCTTCCAGACAACTGGAGGTTCATGAAAGGAATTATCCCACGCATGACTTAGAGTTGGTCGCTGTGGTGTTTGTGTTGAATGTTTGGAGACATTATCTTTTTGGGTCCAGGTTCGAAGCGTTTAGTGATCACAAGAGCCTAAAGTATTTGTTTGATCAGAAAGAGTTGAATATGAGGCAGAGGAGTTGGCTTGAACTTCTGAAGGATTATGATTTTGAATTTAGTTACCACCCTGGTAAGGCTAATGTTGTAGATGATGCATTAAGTAGGAACTCCTTGCATGCGTCAATGCTTATGGTTCGAGAATTAGGACTGATTGAACAATTCAGAGATATGAGTCTAATGTGTGAAGAGACTCCTAACATTGTGAAGTTGGGTATGCTAAAGTTGACTAGTGGTATTCTCCTAGAAATCAGAGAAGGTCAAAAATATGATTTGAGTTTAGTGGATTGTCTCACATTAATCAACCAAGGTAACAAGGGTGATTTTTGGGTCGATGAGAATGGTGTGATGAGGTTTAGAGATAGAGTGTGTGTTCCAGATATGCCAGAAATTAAGAAGAGTATTCTTGAGGAAGGTCACAAAAGTGGGTTAAGTATTCATCCGGGTGCCACAAAGATGTATCAAGACTTGAAGAATTTGTGTTGGTGGACAGGGATGAAGAAGGAAGTTGCTGAGTTTATGTATGCTTGTTTGACTTATCAGAAGTCGAAGATTGAACATCAAAGACCGTTGGCTCTGATGCAACCGTTGAATATTCTAGAATGGAAATGGGATAACATTTTTATGGATTGTGACAGGTCTACCGAAGACTTTGAAGGGATGTGATTCAATTTGGGTGATTGTTGATAGATTGACCAAATCGGCTTATTTTATACTGATTATGATCAATTATTCGTTGCAGAAGCTGGCCGAATTGTATATTGATGAGATTGTGAAACGACATGGTATTCCTTCAAGTATTGTGTCTGATAGAGATCTAAGATTTACATTGAGGTTCTGGGAGATCCTGTAGACAACTTTGGGTACTAAGCTGAGGTTGAGTTCTGCTTATTATCCGCAAACGGATGGGTAGACATAGAGAACTATCCAATCCTTAGAGGATTTGCTGAGAGCTTGTGTGTTGGATCAAGGTGGATCATGGGATAGTCATTTGTCATTGATTGTGTTTACCTACAACAATAATTATCATTCTAGTATTGGAATGACACCGTATGAGACATTGTATGGTAGGAGATGTAGTACTCATTTGTGTTGGTATGAGTAAGGCGAGAGTGTTATACTCGGACCTGAGATTGTACAAGAGGCAACTCAAAAGATCAAGATGATCCAAGAAAAGATGAAAGCGTCGCAGAGCCGTCAGAAGAGTTACCATGATAAGAGAAGGAAAGCACTTGAGTTCCATGAAGGAGATCACGTGTTTTTGAGATTTACATCAGTAACTGGTGTTGGCCGAACTTTGAAGTCCAGAAAGCTCACACCGCATTTTGTTGGTCTGTATCAGATTTTGCAGAGGGTGGGACAAGTAGCATATCAGATTGCTTTACCACTGTCGCTTGCAAATTTGCATGATGTGTTTCATGTGTCTCAATTGAGGAAGTACATTCCACATCCGTCACATGTGATTCAGATGGATGACGTACATGTGAGAGATGATTTGACTGTTGAGGCATTGCTAGTTTGGATTGATAAACGAGAAGTGAAGCAACTATGAGGTAAAGAGATTTCCTTGGTTAAGGTAGTTTGAAGAGAACCAGTTGGAGGAAGTATGACTTGGGAGCGCAAGGATCAGATGAGGGAGTCGTATCCGACTCTGTTTCCTTAAGGTAATTTTCGAGGGAGAAAATTCTTTTAAGTGGGGGAGAGTTATAACACCCCAAATTCTTGGAATATTTATTTAATTTATTTAAATTTGAATATTCACATTTTTGGTGATTTTTGGTGGTTGGTGTGAATATTGGGAATTATGGATTTTGAATTATTTATTTAAATAATAGTATATAATATGAATATATTGGTATTATTATTAATATAAATAAATATAAGTGAATTAAGGTCAAAGTGGATATTTGAGGAAGAGTTAGTGAGGGTGAAGTTGGAAAGCCCAATTTTAAGGCCCAAGGTTAGGTTTAACAAAAAGGAATTTTGATGGGATTAGAATTCATTCTTGTTAGACCGTGAAAAGGGAAGAAATA
Organism: Lathyrus sativus; assembly: GCA_963859935.3. Lineage (NCBI taxonomy): Eukaryota > Viridiplantae > Streptophyta > Magnoliopsida > Fabales > Fabaceae > Lathyrus > Lathyrus sativus. Next base: position 99,320,844 of record OZ012739.1, on the reverse strand, counting down.
GAGGCCAGAGCTCTGAGGAAGAGGATTAAGGCAAAAGCTTCGCAAGGTTTCCAAGAATCAAGGAGAAAGGCTTAGAGTCGGCCATTAAGGTATGAAGAGTATTGCCTTCATTGTTTTCAATATGGGATTCAATGTGTTTAAAGATGATGTAAGGGTTTATGGGTTTTTGATTGAATTGTTGTTGCCTTTCTGATGGTGAGTTCAATAAGTTGAGAGATTTGAACTGGTGGTCTGATAGGTTTGAGGCTGATTTGAGATAAGGGAAATTAGGCCTTCGTGGCCAAAACATGTTGTTAAGGTTTCAACCTTGTAGGGTAATTGGATAGTGATAACTCTAATGATTGTCGGGTAGTTGTAAGGATTTATGGGAATTGGAGGCGTAAATACGGTACAGGATTGGCCTAATAAGTCGTAGATGGTGTGCCTTTATCACCGTAATACCTTAGGAATGATTTAGGGATGTTTTTGGGGCATTGGGGAAGGAAATCGTAGAGGTTTTTAGAATGGTTTTAGTGCTGGTATGTAACAGCGAGTTGCTATAATTGCGAGTTCGCACAGAGAACATTTGCCTCAGACTCGCACATCAAACGTGTTAGTGACTGTAGCAGAGTTTCGTGAATTCTGATCTTGTGCAGTGATGTCTTGATGTTTTGATGTTTTAATTTATTTGATGAATTACCATGAGTATGACTATGATTCCCCTGTGGTTATTAAATGATTGTATGATGATTCCTATGAGTTATGATGTTGATTCCATGAGTTTTGATGATTACATGATTACATGATTATTATGATGATTTTGATGAATGATGATGCACATAATGAGTTTATTATGAGGAAGATATTGACGTGTGCATCATGTATTCATATGCATCCGGACATCGGTTCTGGACCTTGATTTTTGTGGCTTAAGTCCCATTGTGTGGATGTGAGGTATTTTGTTGTTATCCGGTTCTCGAGTAGAATCCTGTTGTGGATCTATGGAGGGTTGGTGGCCCAGTGTCCATCGAGTTTTAGTAATTGGTACCACATGCATGAGTCTTGTTGCATTTGCATTTATGTGACATTTTGATGTAATTTATAATGTTGTTGCATTTGCATGAGTCTTGTTGTATTTGTTCCTATATTGATTATTATGAATCATTTTACCCACCCTGCCTGTTTGAATGTTGCCTCCACGTGGGTAACGTGCAGATGACCAGGTTTAGCCGTGGATGCCGTCGAGGACTTTTGAAGTTTTTGGGTCGTTGGCCATTGTGGTTGATTTAGAGGGTCTTACTCTGATAGTGTAATATAGGGTTGGGGTCTTTGAGTCAAACTATATTTTATTGAGTTTTGTTATATTCATTGCCTTGTGGCGCTAGGAAAACTTTGGATTATTACCTTTTTGAGTTTCGCTGCCTTTTGAGTAATATTTGTGAATAACTTTGGGAAAACCCGTTGTTTACGGAGCATTGACTATATTTGAATTTTTGAGAAATGTGCATCCTTTTGAGATGATTTATTATGTTCAATATTTTACTCTGATGAATATGATTGTTTTTCCTTTATATTTGTGGGGTAGAAAAGGGTGTTACACTTTTAATTTTTGCTGTTCATTTTCTTGTTATTTACTTTATGTCTTTTCTTTTAGCATCTTATTATCATTATTGTCATCTTATTTTCTCTTTGTCCATTTAGACCTTTTATTTGTGCTTTTGCTCTTTTTTCTCTTTGTCCATTTGGACTATACTCCTCTTAAGTCATTAATAAATACTTAAATACTAAAAGACTTGGTTCTTAAATTCGGACTGTGATGACCTTATGACGTGGACTTTAGACTTAACTCTAGGGTCCTTGCTCTATGCTCTTGGAGATATGAGACCTTGGACCTTGGTGTTGCTTTTGTCTATTTGTTGGGAAATTTTCTGTGTGTAGGTGTTAATTCTTTGGCATTATGAAAATCATCTGATACATGACTCTCCTAATTGAATTTTAAACTCTAGTAACACCTTGCTTTGACTTTCCTATGGCTTAACTTGAAATTTCCTCTGATGCTTTATTTCATCTGGTTATTATGCTTGTGGTTTAAATCCTAAAGGAAGAGTATGAGTTATGTTGACTTCTTGTCAAGTGTTATCTCCTTGTGTGGTTAGACTTTCCATTATTTAGCTTTTATTTTAAGTTTTAGGGTAGTCACTTCTTCTTCTCCCCTTCTTCAATTTTCAAAATCTTTTCCCTATTTTAAAACCTTCTTGTTTTCAAAATCGAACCTCTTTCACAATAAAACCTTGACTTTTGTCAAGTGATTTTTCAAACTTTTATTTCTTTAATAGATGTCAATCAATGTTAATCATACTTTGACTAATTTCAAAAGACATAAAAAATACAAAACTCGTTCAAACTTTTTGTGCCTTTGTGCCCTTTTTCATTTATAAATTTTCATAAAGTTTAGACACGAGTCATTTTCATAGCTGAGATGTAATTCTCCTACTCCCCATGGTATTTAAGATGTTGAAAATTTCCACTTAGATGTTGAGTGATAGACTTGTTGATTTTTAATCCAAACAAAAACCCTTCATCTTTAGGTGATGCAACTGTTGTTTTCTTATACTTGTGGGTGACTAGTCACAGTTTTCTCCTTAAAATGACGACATGTCTTTTCCTCTAAAATCAACCATAAAAAATCTATTTTGTTATTTGTACCATGAACTATGGAGTTTTGATCCTATATTTCAATTTGTGGGTACGTAGGCATGAGGCTCAAGAAGTCTCATCAAACATAAAAATCTTTAAAAGAAACATTTATTTTCTCATCTCCACAATCTCTTTTCAAACCAAAAAGCACAGATATTTTAAAGGGCTCTTATAGAGTACTATAGACGTTTTGGGTGCTAACACCTTCCCTTAGCATAACCAACCCCCTTACCCTATCTTTGTTCATTTGTTCTTGTTTTAGAACTTGTTTAGGTTTTGTTTGCTCTTTTTCCTTTCCTTTTAGATAAAATGGAAGTACGGTGGCGACTCTTGCTTATGAGTTAAGTTAATCAATAGCTTACACTTACAAATGTCGCCGCTAAAATTATCCCAAGGTTGAGGTGAATATTTTGGATAACTATGCAATTGTAGAAGAATGGTTTTATGTGGCCATATTTACCATAATAATGACACTTCAAGGGCTAGAACTTTCCTCTAGTATGAGTTTTCTGAACTCTGGAAGGATGTTGCAACATTTGGTCAGACATTATGAGCTCATCCTTCACTTCAGCAGGATCAAACTTTGTTACATGGGTTTTTCTTTGATTATTTATGGACTAATAATTAAACCCTATACCCGTAAATATTTTACCTCCTTTCTTAACTTGAATAATCTCATCCAATACATCAGATCCATTTTTCAACATCCATAAGGATTTGGTCATGTTATCAAGCTTTGAGGTCAATAGGACTACTTTATCTTGAAGTTCAGAGATGGTACATATAAGTTTCTCTTTTTCATTCTGAATTTGAGCTATAAGTCCCTTCTGTTTTTCTCCTAACCTACACACTTCTTAACTTCTAACACAAAGTTCCTTGTAGAAAGTAGCTAATCCCTTATATGTGACCTCTTCATGATAAGAGTCTTTATCATAATCACATCTACCAGTGAGTACTGTAACTTGCTTAGCCATTTCATCATCAATTTCACCTTCACACTCATCAGTCCAGGAAGTAGTCAACCCCTCCTTTTGTTTCTTGAGGAATGTTGGACATTTTGTCTTGATGTGACCAAAATGCTCAAATTCATGAAACTAGATGCTTCTATCTTAATTTGGCTTCTCCTCTTTTCTTTCTTTTCTCTTACCATCACTGGTCTTGTTGATGTCAGATGATATGCTCTTGACATTTGGTCTAGACTCCCTATCCATACTTTTGAGCACTCTATTGAATTGTCTTCCAAGGAGCACAATAGTATTAGAGATTCTTTCAATAATTTTTAGATCAAATTGACCTTCTTCATCATTGATGTTGGAAGTAAGTGCTATGTTATTATTCTTTATTTTAGATCTATCACTCATAGCCAATTCACAATTTTGAAGTGACCTAATAAGTTCATCCGCTCTGAGTTTGCTTATGTCTTGGACTTCTTCAATAGCTGTGACCTCATGTCAAATCTCTTGGGAAGAGATCTGAGAATCTTCCTAACTATCTTTTCTTCTAACATCTTTTCTCCCAAGGCACTAAAAGAGTTAGCTATTTAAAGAAAATTCATGAGTGGTCTTGAGAACTTCCCAATAATCTTTGGCCAATATACATGTGTTTATTAATCTAAACATGTTTTTGTCAACTCCTTTGAATAGGGAATTCAAGGCTTTGGAGTTTCCAAGAGAAATTTCATCTTCTTCCTTATACCAGTCCTCTTCTAACTTCAGAGTCTCCTTTCCATCTTCATCATGTACCCAATCCTTGATGACAACTTTCCATGTTCTATTATCCATAGATTTTAGGAAAGCTATCATACGAGCCTTCCAATAATCATAGTTAGTGCCATCTAATATGGGGTTGTCACACCCTAATTTTTAACCCTAAGATTACACCTTATTTGAATCATTTTGGCATAACATCAATCATCTCATATGTGTGTTTTATACACTGCCAACCCTTTGGAAACCCAATAGTATGTGCCTTGAATTACTTTGATTGCAAGCTAGGGTTTTGTCCCAGGAGTTCAAGAATTTGACCAATCAAGGAGTTGTGTGATCCTAAACCTCTCAACATGATCAAAGGTCTCCCTACATCAATAATCAAGTGCAAAGTTTCACAAAGTCAAGTTCAATAAGCTCCAAGTCGTCTGATGCACCAAATTAGGGTTTTGACCTAATTCGACTCTTGCTTGACTTTTGGATTAAGGCATGATATCACACTTCAAAGTATGTTTCAAATACGCCAAGTACTTCATCTTATCCCATTCACATGTTTAGATTGGCTCAAGAAGCTTGATTCATTGACAATTGAAGAATTCTAGTTCAATTGAGAAAAGTCAACTGTTGATCAAAGTCAAAGTTTGACTTTTAAGTTTTTGGTCAAACATGGACTCCACAAGTCAAGGATCATGAAAAAATGGAAGACGATTGAGTTTGATCATGATAAATCAAAGAAATGTTTCAAATTTCAAGATCTGGGAAAATTAGGTTTTGAGAAATATTTCCTAAGTTATGAAAATTCATGATCAAAGTGACCTACTTTCCAAGACCATAACGTATCCTCAAGCATCCAATGAAGACACTTGAAGAATCCTTTTAAACATGGTATTACATACTTCAAATTGGAGAATGAATGGATCCAAAATCATTTACCAATTGAAAGTTATGATTGATGAAATTTGAAGTTTCAAAGATGTGAAAAATGCTAATTAATTTGAAATTTTTCTAAGTATAAAACAGCTAAAAGTCCATTTTTGATGGCCAATTTTCTCAATGATCCGACCTGATTCTTTTCAAATGATAAACATCAAAGTTTTTGTATGTGATGTCTTCTTTCTAATGGTACCAAGAGCATGAATTTCTCTTGCTTGAGCATGAAGTTACAAACTTGCAAAGTGGCCATGGTTGAGCTGTTTGGTCCAAGGCAGAATTACACAAAGTGTTCAGCTAGATATTTCACACAAATCAGGGACCATTTTTGCCCACCTTCCAAGCATTTTCAGAGCATGTGATCAACTAGTAACTTGTTTGTCTCCATGAAATCTTTCCATTGGTACCAAATTTGTGGGAAAAGGATCTCAATTCAAAGGGAAAATTTTGATTCCATTGGTCCATGGTGAATCGTATGTCATACATTGCATAAAGTCAATTTTTGTTCCAAATCTTTGCCATAAATTATGCAAGTTCATCTGAGCACCCAAGATATCTTATTCAACTAAGAAGGATTGCTCAGAATGTCAACTTCGAGGCTGCATCAAAATCACGACTATGGTTGTACTTCCATCCACTTTATGCAAAAGCAACTTTATCCATTGAATCATGATTCTACTTTGGCCAAGCTTGGATCTTCACATCAGGTTCACTCCACTATAAATATAACATCATACCAGAAACAGTAGACACAAATAGCATCCACAAAAACCTCAGCATAATAGCCAACAAATTGAAGTTTTCAAGTGTTCTTCATTTCAAACCAAAAAACCCAAGAACACCAAAACTCACCACAATCACAAAACACTTAATTTCTTCACTCAAGTACGTCAAAAATACCTCACTCAACTTGTTGAAACTCATCAAGACCCTCCATAACACCCCAAACCAGAAGTCAACCTTTTTTTTGTCACCATTATTGACCAAGAAGCCAAAACTTCCAATCTCATCATCCATCCACTTCCCTTCCACTCAAACACTCCAAACACTTTCCAAATACATCATAGAAGCTTTCCAAACCATCAAACCTGACATGTAACACCTCCAACCTCAGGATCATTTTTCACTTTTTCTTCATTGCAAGTTGATTCGAGCAGAAGGATTGAAAGCTTTCCAAGGTAATTTATGCATTCAAACACCTTTCTTGGAGTTCATTAGAGCTAAGGAGATCATTATCTTGCATCTAGAACAACTTTTAAGGTGCATTGGACATTCTCCAATAGGTAAGCTTTTTTACTTTTCAAACTCCATGATTCAAGCATTATTTGCATCCATATGAGTTACCATTATGTTTGTTAGAATGTGAGGATCAAAAACCCTAAGCTAGTGTTGATTGATTGTACATATACGACATTTAATTTTTGTTAGAAGAATTAGGGTTCTTCAGGTAATGCTTGAAATTCTTGAGTTGTGGATAAAATAAATGAAATTTGAATGCATATTTAGATTCCTTGTTAAATTCCAAGTGAGATAGTGTATCTACTTGCCATGTTTGGTTCCTATATCAGAAAGTTGGAAATTTGAATTTTTGAGTCATGAGGTTGAAGATGAAGTGTGTTTCGCGTGTGTTATTTTTTCAGATCATTTTTTTATATATTATTTACTAGGGCGCGTGTTATGTCAAGGCCTTATGGTCTGGCCCAGTGGTTCAGATGTTTTGTTGGTTGGTGCTAGGGTGTGGGTTCAAATCCTAAAATTCCCACCCTTTCTTTTTATCACTCATTTCCCTTCTTTCTTTCTTCATTCTTTTTTAATTAATTTCTCTATTTTGTTTATTCAATTTCTTTAATTCTTTTCCACTTTATTTTAACAACTTTAAAAAATCAGTAAAAATGTCAAATATTATTTATGTCACTTATTTGTATTAGAATTTTAATTTGTTAATTTATTTTAATTTGTTAATTTATTTTAATTTGTTAATTTATTTTTTCTTTCCTTATTTTTATTCCCACATTTTAATGCCTAAATAACACCTTTTGTTTATCTACTAGTTTCCATGTCCATATGCTTTTTTTCTTTTATTTTTATTAATTGTTTTAAGTGTTTCCAAAATTGTTATTAAATGTGATGTTCATACTTGTCTAGTATATAGGTTTTCTTGTTGATTATACTTTTGGTTTAAAAATATTTGATGATCCATGTCTTTTTTACTTGTTCATGCATTGATATTATCTTGTATGACTATGATGATGTGTTTAGTACTATCTTGATTTTATGTTGAATACTTCAAATGGGTGACATGTGTTCTTATTTGTTTTAGAGATTGTCCATATGTTTAGGACTTGTTTGATTTTCCTTCTTGACCAAGATCCATGATGAGACCATTGTTTTGTCCTTTGATCTTATGTGAATATTATCTTCACGTGAACAAGTTGTGATATAATTGGTTCTTAATGTCATATTAATCTTATCTTTGTTTAGGCCATATACTATGTATACCTTTGCCCATATATTGGTGTAGTTTTTTTAGAACTTGCCTTGTTGATTGATGGGTCTGTGTTTTTGTTCATATTGAGGATGTTAACTTGTATCTAAGCATGCTTTGATTAAATGAGTTTCTTATAAACATTCACACATGTGTGTTGATCCATGCTAATCTTACGTGTACCATATATCTCATACTTAGCTTCTTTGTTGAATGTTTGTGTATATATGTTTACCATGTTGCCTAATCTAAGGGGGGGGGGCTCTTTTGTTGACTTCATGTCATTTGAATATGCATCTTTACATTCTTGTACATCTCTTGCATGATTTATCATCTTTAGCATGTTACCCTTATGAAATTTCCCTTAGGATGATCAATTTTAGATGATTCAATTAGGTCCCCTTCTTCTCAAACTCAAAATATCTTTCCATAGAAACCTTGACATTAGGTCATTGATTTTTTCAAACCTTTTCTTAACAAATATTTTAAGGCATCTTAAGCATATTCAAATATTTTCACAAAACTAAAAGACACAAACCTTATTCAAACCTTTTTCCACTTTAGGTTTTCAATTAAAAACCTTTTTAAATAGATTAGACATAGTCATCCCTAGTTGAGATGTAATTCTTCTACCCTATGACATTGTTGAGAAATATGTTGATTCTTTTCCACTTGAGAGAGGTATGTAGCATACTTGTTGATTATATATCCAAGTTGGAGTCGTTCTTTCAATGTGAAGCAAGGGTCCATCTTCCACATGTTTGTGGTGGATAAGTTGAGTATTCTCCTTAAGATGACAACTTGTCTCTTCTCTATTAAAATCCACCATAATAAACCCTTTTCAATTTATACCCCGAACTATGAGGTTTTGATCTTTTATTGGTACGTAGGAACAAGACTTCATGTCTTGCCAAACACAAAAACAATTAATAAACATTTCTCTTCTCATCTCCTCAATCAATCCCAAATAGAAAACAATTTTAACCATAACACAAATACAACTAGAAGTTCCTATAGGATACTATAGATACTTAGGGTGCTAAAACCTTCCCTTAGTATAACCAACCCCCGAACTTTAGATCTCTTTATTTCTTTGTTTTGCATTGCATATTTATGGGTTATTCTTTATTTTCCCCTTCCCTTGGATAAATTAAAGATCGGTGGTGATATCTTAAGTTTTGTGAACCTAGCTAAATTAATAGTTATGGTCTTCGATTCTCAACGTGACAGGGGGTCTATTTATATTTCCTTCTCCTTCCTTGTCCATAGTACCAGAAAGTATCTTCCCTAGATCTCACCCCGAAATAGAGTAGGATGCTTGTTATGATACCGATTGAAATTCTAGTAATTAGACACCAGATGTTGAGTAAGATGTCACGACACTGGGGTTAGGACAATATAACACCACAAAAAATATGTAATTAAAGTAAACGGTTGAATTTAAATAACACAATCAATTGTTAACCTAGTTTGGTGCAACGTCACCTACATCTGGGGGCATCCAAGCCCAGAAGGAAATCGACTATAACAGTATTAGTTGGAAGTTCTAAATAACCTTTGGTTTTACAAACTTCTCACCTAATCACTATCCGTGCTATTTATGTCTAAGAACTCCTAGATATGAGATCCCTCTCACTTCTCTAAATCACACAACAATCATAAACTCAACAACAATATACAATAGAAGACACAGTTCCAATGACATAAAATCCACTCTTTGCTTAAAATCTTAGGAGTGATTACAACTCAAACTCAATTCGATTCAAGCACCAAAGAGGTATATGAATGACTCATAAATGCACAAATAACATAGTCCAACTCAAATAAAAAAAGTGATATAAAAGTGGATCACAAATAAAAAGAAACATTAAACCCTAAAAGTCTTATTTCAAAACACAGCTTCTCTGGTGCATTAGGTTTAGAACAACCCTTTAAATATCTTTTGATCAGCATGGGCTTGGGTGCAAATCCTAAACAGCAGCTGAAAATAATCTTCACAATCTTCTACATGAAAATAGAAACAAAATAGAAAGTTTCCTAAAAAGCATCTAAGATCATTTTTATGAAACAAATGCACTGCTGGCATGAAACCTAAGTTTCTAAAATAACCTTCCTTGTATTGTGACAAAGTGTGAACTAAAAACAAATAGAATTTCACCCTTTCAAACTAAATCTTCCAAATTAGTAAAACCCTAATCTTCTAGTATAACTTATCATGACATCATGTAACAACATCGTGCTTACCATTAGTGATGTCTGACCAACATATCAAGACATCTTGCTCAGCATCCTTCTGTGATACTTGTTTTATGAAAGTTGCTGCCAAACCCAAAATCACATAACTCGCACTTACCATTTGAACTACATAACATATGCCAGGACTATTGTTACACGTATATCTAGATAGTCAACCAACTGTTTGAAGGTTGTAACATCTACATCCTCACCATCAACATAAAAATCCAGTTTATGGGTTGTCTCAGCAGGTGTGACTACTGACTTACAATTCATCAACTTAAATTTCTTTAGCAACTCGAGCTCGTACTTCAGTAGGTGCAGAATGATTCCCTTATCAGAGTGTAAAATCTTCATCCCTATAAAATATACCATGTTTCCAAGGTCAATCATATCAAATGCATTCATCAATACCTTTTTGAACTTATTTATCTCAAAAGTAGAACTCTCTATCAATAGTATGTCATCTATATAAAGACACGTTAGAATTACATTACCATTATAGGTATGTTGCACACACACACTGTACTCCATTTCACATTTGTTTAATCCCAGATGCTTGAAAATGAATCAATTTCCAAATTCCAATCCCTTGGAGCTTGTTTTAGTCGGTACAAGGTTTTATGCATCTTGTATACCATCATTTCTTTATTCTCTATGACAAATCCAAAAGGTTGTAACACATAAACTTCTTCTTGCTGAGGACCATTTAGGAAAGCTGGTTTTACATCTAAATGTATCATAGGCCAATTCCAATTTTCAGCTATAACAATAACCAATCTTAAGGTTTCATGTCTAGCTACAGATGCAAACACTTCAAAGTAGTCTAAACCATAATTTTGTAGGAATCCTCTAGCTACTAACCTTGTTTTATACTTGGCAACTGAACCATGCAACTTTAGCTTTATCTTAAAAACCTATCTCACACTGATGACTTTCTTGTTCTTAGATAGAGCAGTCAAATCCCATGTCTTGTTTCTTTCGATTACCTCAATTTCTTCCTTTATGGCATTCTCCCACACCTTTTTCTTGAGTGTCTCATTAATGGAGACAAGTTCAGAGTCAACCATCATGGCACAATGTATGACTTCTCCTTCAGAGTCAATCTTAGTATGATACAGTAACTCAAAGTCTACAAGTCTCCTTGGTATCTTTCTAATTCTCTATGGCCTATGAAATTGCGCAATTTCACCTTCAGAGGTAGGTCCACCATCAGAGGCAGGTCCAACTCCAAAAGTTCCACCTTCAAAGGGCGGATTACCTTCATAGGTTGGATTACCTTTATAGCCAGAGTCACCTTTAGAGGCGGAATCTCCTTCAGAGCGTAACTCTAGTGTTTACACTGCACTAGAGTTGGATTGAGACTTTTTCTAATCCCATGTTTCTAATTCTTTCACTATGATATTTTTGCTCACTTCAAATTTGTTGGTGAGTGGGAAATAGTGCTTATACGCACATGTATAGTGTTAACCCATAAGCAACATGACTCTACTTCTGTCATCCAATTTCCTTCTAGTAGCATCTGGTATATTTTTGTAACATACAGAATCAAACACCTTGTAATGGCTCACACTTTGCTTTATTTTAGTCCACTTCTCAATAGGAACTACTTCCTTTAACTTCTTTTTTGAACATATGTTGAGCACATATGCTGACGTGGGAACGACTTCACCCCACAATGTGTGAGGTAGATTTTTCTTTCTTTCAACATGCTCCTTGTCATGTCAATTAGAGTTTTTTCTCTTTTCAACAAGGCCATTGTGTTATGGAGTGTATGTAGCAATCACCTCATGCTCAATTCCATATTCCTCATAGAACTTCTTGAACTCTATTGAATTAAACTCACCTCCACCATCAGTTCTGAGGATCTTCAACCTTTGTCCAATTTAATTTTCGGCCTTCACTTTGAACTTCTTGAACTTAGCAAACACCTCGTGTTTGAACTTTATGAGTGTCACCCATGTCATTCTTGTTAACGCATCCACAAATGACACAAAATACTTGTTTTCCCCAAATGAAGGTACCTTTAATGACCTACATATATAATAATGTATCACACACAAATCACTAGTTGCTCTTGGAGGCATTTCTAATGAGAATGACAATATTGGTTTCTTGCCTCTCATGCATATATCACATGATATATCTAGTGCCACAATATTTGGAATTCCATTTACTAGATTCTTTGAACTCAGATGCCCTAAGCTTCTAAAGTTTAGATTTCCCAGTCTCTTGTACCACACCTCACTTTCCCTTTTAACACTTGTCGCACTAAGGCATTTAGTGTCTACTTTTGTGAAATCCACCTTGAATTTCCTATTTCTTCCCAATTCATACTGCATAATCAACTTTTGATTACAGTCATAAAACATCAAGAGATTGTCCTTCATGGTTACTAAAAAACCCTTTTTCAAGTAGCTAACCTACACCCATCAAATTTCTGTTCATGTCAGGAACATACCATACATCCTTGATCAGTACAATTTTTCCTTTCTTCAATTTTACTTTAATATTTCCCATTCCTTCAGTATTCAGATACTCATCATTAGAACATTTGAGCTTGTTCTTTCTACCAAAGTCAAAATCAACCAACCATTGCTTGTTTATAGTTAGGTGATTTGAGCAGCCGGTGTCCATATACCACTAGCCCACCATTTTTTTCACCTTCATTATCATATACCATCAATAGTACAGGTTCATCCTCAGAATCTCCTCTGGATATGTTGGCTTATTCACCCTTGCTAACCTTGTTTAACCAGTAATCAGCAGCAAAATGGCCAAACTTGTTGCAATTGTAGCATTGAACCTTTCTCTTATCAAACTTCTCCTTTCCCTTATAAACATTTTTATATTTTTTCTCACATGGATTGGAGTTTTCTAACTTCTGAGCACCACCACCATTCTTTTTCTTGTTCTCTAGCCATGTTTGCTTTTTGTTCTTCTTGACAAAAGAAGCTTTCAGAGCTTGTTATGTTTCCCTTTCAAAGTTTCTTTCAGTCAGACGCAATTCTTGTACCTCTAAAAAATTCGGAAGCTCTTCAATTCTCATGGATCTAGTGTCTTTAAAATATTCTATGGCTACAACTATGTAATCAAACCGAGGAGTAAGTGAACTTTGTACATTTTTAATGATTACTTGTTGAGATAATGTTTCTCCACAACACTGCATCTCATTCGCGATCACAAAAACTCTGGATAAGAAATTATATATATATATATATATATATATATATATATATATATATATATATATATATATATATATATATATATATATATATATATATATATATATATATATATATATATATATATATATATATATATATATATATATATATATATATATATATATATATATATATATATATATATATATATATAGAGAGAGAGAGAGAGAGAGAGAGAGAGAGAGAGAGAGAGAGAGAGAAATTATATAACTAACTCAATCTATTTTTCAAATATGTTATAATTGTAACTAACTTAACACATATAACATCGACGCCATCAAAATCACATCAAATGATTTCACTCATAGTTCTTCAAATATTTTCATTGAACAAAATTTCTAAATTTCTAAATTAAATTTACTTCCTATGTAATGAAAATTATTAACATCAAATATTTTTAAACAATATATTTTAAATATCTCCCAACTAAAATTAATGTCGCAACAGCGACACTACACAATATAACAACTGCAATGACAACAATCGCAATATACACAACAACATCTGCCACCAAAATAAAAGTCTAAAACCATGATAAATAGTATTATTTTTTATAAAATGAAATATATAATTTATCAGTATTAATACTAGAATCTATATTAGAAAGGTTGTGTGGTATACGCTTTGATTAACAAAAATAACAACATGGTGTTATTGAGAGTCGATTCAGGGACCTCAAGCTGCAAAAATAAACTTTAACCACTTTGTCATATTAACAAATTAATACTTTGATGTGAAAATATTATATTTAAATATTAAGTAATTGTTAAAATATGGGGATTTCTTATCCCATCCTATAGGGGGAAAAAACACTCTGGAAAATCCAAAATGCTCCTTAGATTCCAGAAATACATCTCTGAACTCACCTTGTCTAAAATCAAAACATTAACTAATCTGGAGATGCATCTCCATAATTTTTTAAAACATACACCATGCATCCTACTCTTAAGTTTTTTTTACACGCTTATTGTTCTAGAGATACATCTCCGTTTAGGGTTTACGGATATGCATCTCCGTACCCTATCAGAGTTGTGAAGGTTATGTTTGATTTATGGTTTACGCATATTAAAGTGGTAACGTAAAGAACTTTGTTATATGATGATATTTAAACTATAAAATCGATATGCAAAAAATGATATATATATATATATATATATATATATATATATATATATATATATATATATATATATATATATATATATATATATATATATATATATATATATATATATATATATATATATATATATATATATATATATATATATATATATATATATATATATATATATATATATATATATATATATATATATATATATATATATGTCATTTTATATATATATTTTCGCGTTATCAATCTCTACCATTTATTTTAAAATCTAATGGTTCAAATTCATTCTCATGTTCCCACATAAAAATTACATTCTCATATATATATATATATATATATATATATATATATATATATATATATATATATATATATATATATATATATATATATATATATATATATATATATATATATATATATATATATATATATATATATATATATATATATATATATATATATATATATATATATATATATATATATATATATATATATATATATATATATATATATATATATATATATATATATATATATATATATATATATATATATATATATATATATATATATATATATATATATATATATATATATATATATATATATATATATATATATATATATATATATATATATATATATATATATGAGAATGTAATTTTTATGTGGGAACATGAGAATGAATTTGAACCATTAGATTTTAAAATAAATGGTAGAGATTGATAACGCGAAAATATATATATAAAATGACATGTGTTTTAACTAATGTTTGACCGGTTTCACTCCGAATTCGGGGCATTCCATGCTATTTGTCTAAGTATTATGCAGGTATTCGAAGAACATGTCCAAGCAAAGTAATATGAAGAAAAGGAGCAAAAACAAGTGAAAAATGAAAGAAAAACCAAGAGAAAAACAGCAGAAACGAGTTTTACTGATGTGACGACCGTCACACGGCCGTTACGCTTGTCATGCGTGTGACGACCATCACACCTCCATGACGACTGTCATGCAGCCAGAACGTGCAGAATGAAGTCACGTGCAAAAATTCCCCCTCAAAGACCAAAAGTGTGGCCACGAACTCCTACTTTTCTGCCTCAAACCCACTTCCTGAAGGAATAACCGTTAGATACTCTCCCTCTATAAAAGGAAGAGGTTGGGACCTGAAAAAGGGAGCCGCATTCAAGACAACGAAGTGCTGCCAATTCATTTTCAGAGCAACCTTACCGTTCTCATATTCTTATTTGTTTCTCTTTTCCTTCTCTATATTCTTTGATATTTTGTAATTCCCATTTCCCTTGTACGATCAATTGGCACAAAGACCAGAATCCTGCCAACATTGTGGAGGATCTACCCAAAAGCCAATTGGAATATTTACAGGTTTTCAATTTTAATCGTAATTGCAATTTTCATTATGATGTATGTTATTAATTACTGCTTTTATTTATGTATTACCATTTCTATTTCCATGTCTAGCTAAATAACCGTAATCGATATGTAATAATAATTCAGACGGAATTTGATAATAATTGGCGTAGTCTTTCTCCTTTCAAAACTCAGTTATGGTTTTAGTTTTTAATCAAAATTCTAAATAAACCTTTGTCACGACAGTGAGAAGCTATTTATGGTGGTTTTGCCACGACAGTGGGAAACCATATTAAGGTACGAACCAACAAGCGACAGCTGAGGCTAAGACCAGATAGTAAAAACTAGGCATTCGATTTAAAAACAGCGAAAGCACTTTAAAAAGGATTAGAACTTAGAGATTTTCAAAAGGTAACTCTAACCCCGAACGGGATAGCGACAACATACGTTCCGCCTTAGAGTTGTGACTAGCATCAACAATCATCGTGAGACAAAAGTCTTTAGATCACTATTTTCTTCTTAAACTAAGTTTGAAAACACTTAATACGCCAGTAAATTGTCAAATCCCCAAAGAACAAAGTTATTGCATATCGATTCATAAATTCATATCTTAAGTAAAAACCTTAGTTCCCTTTAGTTTACGCATCTACTCTATTATTATTCAACTTGAAACCAAACCGACCTAGCTAAACACCCTAACACCCGATAATACTAGATTGATTACGAGTCCATGTGGGATCGATATCTATTATTACTACGCGATAGACTGTGCACTTGCAGTTAGATTTGTTAGACATAGAAAGTCGCGATCAAGTTTTTGGCGCCGTTGCCGGGGACCCGTTTAGTAAATAGTGTAATCCTTTGTTACACAGTATAGACTAGGTTAACAATTCTCTCTCCCTCTACTCGTTCTTCGATTGTATGCCAAGTACTCGCTCACAAGGCGAAATCTTACAACCTACAATCGCTGAACTAGAGCGCTTCTTACATCTAAGAAGGCGCATCGTCGAATATCAACGAAGACACAACATTCCTGATCTTCTAGCTCATCCTCCTGTTGAAGAAGCAAAGATGGCTGAAGGACCTCAAAACAAACCGCTGAAGGCATACGCTACACCCTCTCAAATGGAGCCTAGAAGTAGCATAGCTGCCCCAGCTATCAATCGAACCGATTTCGAACTAAAACCGTCATTACTGTCAGCTGTACAACAAAATCAATTCTCAGGAAATGCAACTGAGGATCCAAATGAACACTTAACGAAGTTTGTACAATACGCAGACACAGTGAAAGCAAATGGAGTAACTCCAGACGCAATAAGACTTCGTCTTTTCCCTTTCTCTCTTAGAGATAGAGCTTGGACATGGTTACAATCCTTACCATCCAACTCCGTTACGACGTGGGAACAGTTGAAGAACGTTTTCTTAGCGAGATATTTTCCACCAAGCAAAACTGCTATGCTTAGAGCCCAAATCAACGGATTTCGACAAAAAGATACTGAATCTCTTTACGAAGCGTGGGAAAGGTTCAAAGATATGATGAGAACATGTCCTCACCACGGTCTAGAAGACTGGGTGACGATCCATACTTTCTATAATGGGCTTCTACACAACACCAGATTAACGGTAGACGCCGCCGCGGGCGGTGCACTTATGGATAAGCCATACGACGAAGCCTATCAACTAATCGAAAACATGTCTCAGAACCAATGCCAATGGGGAGGTGAACGCATTCCAGCAGAGAAACCCGTAGCGAAAGGTGGGATGTACGAGATCAGCAGTCTTGAAAAGTTCAACGCTAAAGTAGATGCTCTAGCACAGAAAATCGACAGTCTGACCGTTAACCCCACTGCAATCGTCACTGCCGTAACTCCAAACTGCGGGTTATGCGGAATCGCCACTCATAATGCGCCCGAGTGCCCATTGTTGGTCGGAATCCCACCAGACCAAGTAAATTACGCTCAAGGAAATTCTTACGCAAATACTTACAACCCAGGATGGAGGAACCACCCAAACTTTTCCTACAAGAACGATAATGCCTTGCAAGCACCAGGTGCTCCGCCAGGATATCAGAAACCAGCTGCTGCCCAGACTGCCCCTAGGAAATCAAACCTCGAGTTGATGATGGAAAAATTCATAGCTACTCAAGCTCAAACAAACAAAGAATTCCTAAATCAAAACTTACACACTAGCGAGCAAATTAAACAGCTGACCGGAAAAGTAGACGCTTTAGCCACCCACAACAAAATGCTCGAAACGCAGATATCCCAAGTGGCCTAACAACAAGCCTCTGCCCCAGCTGGAACATTTCCAGGACAACCCGAACCTAATCCAAAAGGTCACGCAAACGCTGTTATATTAAGAAGTGGGAAAGAATTGGAGGGCCCAACAGATCCTAGGAACGAAGATTTAGTAATGCAACAGAAATCCGATAAACCAACCGAAAAGGAGTCTGAAACAGAAAAGAAGGAATGTGACGAGCGGAAAGCCGCCAAAGATGAAAACACATGTGCCTCCAGCGCCGTATAAACCACCTATCCCTTATCCTCAAAGATTAATAAACTCCAAAACTTCAGGACAATTTAAGAAATTTGTCGAACTTCTGAAACAACTAAACATCACTATTCCTTTCACAGAAGCGATAACTCAAATTTCGTCATACGCTAAGTTTCTTAAAGAAATTTTGTCTAATAAAAGGAAAATAGAGGATAACGAGACAGTGACACTTACTGCCGAATGTAGCGCAATCATTCAAAACCACATGCCTCCTAAACTAAAAGACCCAGGTAGTTTCTCCATACCCTGCGTCATAGGAAAGTTCGTAATAGACAAGGCTCTATGCGATCTAGGAGCCAGTATAAGCGTCATGCCTTTATCTATATGAAAAAAGCTGAATATGGGAGAACTAAGACCAACTAAAATGTCCGTACAATTGGCCGACCGATCAGTCAAATACCCCGTCGGAATACTGGAAAACGTTCCAGTACGCATAGGACAATTCTATATCCCAACCGACTTCATAATCATGGACATCAAAGAGGACTCTGTTACTCCAATTATCCTAGGAAGAACGTTCCTAGCTACAGCCGGAGCTATTATAGACGTAAAGAAAGGTAGGCTAACATTCGAAGTAGGAGAAGAAAAGATAGAGTTCATCCTTACTAAATTCTTGAAGGCACCAGCCATCGATGACACATGCTATATAGTAGATGTAATTGACGAATGCATACGAGAATTAGAAAAGGAGGAAACTACATATTCTGAAATCATGAAAATCTCGATCCCTGATATTCATGAAGACGACAACTGGCGTGCACCATACAAAGATGATAGTCTGAGCGAGATCTTAGCACTCACTCCAAATCACATGCCAGGTCCGAAAAACCCAGCTGTAGAACTTAAAGAGCTACCCAAAACTCTCAGGTATGAATTCCTAGATACAGAATTCAAAAGACCAGTAATAGTAAACGCTAACTTAGGATAATCAGAAACTGAGCGATTATTAGAAGTCCTAAGGAGATACCCAACTGCATTAGGCTATAATATAAGCGATCTAAAAGGCATAAGTCCCTCCATCTGTATGCACCGTATAATGCTGGAGGAAGACTGCAAAACTTCGAGAGAACATCAGAGAAGGATAAACCCGATCCTAAGCACTATAGTCAAAGACGAGGTGAAAAAGCTACTAGACGCAGGAATCATATACCCAATCTCCGACAGCCAATGGGTCAGCCCAGTACACGTAGTACCCAAGAAAGGAGGTGTTACTGTAGTGAAAAATGCGAAAGGCGAATCGATAACCCAAAGAGTTGTGACCGGGAATAGGATGTGTATCGACTACAGAAAACTAAACAAGGCAACTCGGAAAGATCACTTCCCTTTACCATTCATAGACCAAATGTTGGAGAGACTAGCGAAACATTCATACTTCTGCTATCTAGATGGTTATTCGGGATTCTTTCAAATCCCTATTCACCCCGATGACCAGGAAAAGACAACATTCACCTGTCCCTATGGTACTTTTGCCTACCGCCGAATGCCATTCGGACTATGCAATGCTCTAGCAACCTTTCAAAGATGCATGATGGCAATCTTCGCAGATTTCATAGATGACATCATGGAAGTGTTCATGGATGACTTCTCTGTATGCGGACAAAGCTTCGAAAGCTGCCTGTCGAATTTAGAAATGGTACTCAAAAGATGCGCCAAAGTGAACCTTGTCCTTAATTGGGAAAAATGTCATTTCATGGTCCGACAAGGCATTGTTTTAGGACACGTCATCTCTGAAAAAGGGATTGAAGTTGACAAATCCAAAATAGAGATCATAAAGGATCTCCAACCTCCGAAAACCGTACGAGAAATACGAAGCTCCTTAGGACACGCTGGATTCTACCGAAGATTCATAAAGGATTTCTCGAAAATCACAAAACCTCTTACAGGTTTGTTAATGAAAGATGTTGAGTTCATCTTCGACAAAGAATGCTTAGAGGCATTCGAAACTCTAAAATCTTCACTTATCACCGCACCAATCATGCAACCCCCGGATTGGCGACTACCATTCGAAATCATGTGCGATGCGAGTGATTATGCCGTAGGCGCAGTTCTAGGACAAAGGAAGGATAAGAAGCTTCACGCTATCTACTACGCCAGTAGAACATTAGACCCTGCCCAAATGAACTACGCCACAACAGAAAAGGAACTCTTAGCAGTCGTGTTCGCTCTTGACAAATTCCGTTCCTACTTGGTAGGAGCCAAAATAATCATATACACAAACCACGCTGCCATTAGGTACCTAATAAACAAAAAGGACGATAAACCCAGATTATTGAGATAGATCCTATCATTACAAAAGTTCGATTTAGAAATTAAAGATAAGAAGGGGAACGAGAATGTAGTTGCGGACCACTTATCCCGTATAGAGGGCATAAAACAAGAACCAGTGCCTATCAATGACGACTTTCCTTACGAACATCTGATAGCCAAATTGGAAAGCGATATGTCTAACTCTACTTCGGAAGAACCGGAACTGGAAAAAGCCGTGGAAGCTGTCTATGCCCAAGCCACTTTGCCGTGGTTTGCCGACATCGTTAATTACCTGGCCGCAGGCGTGCTTCCACCGGACCTGACTTATCAACAAAAGAAGAAATTCTTCCATGACTTAAAGCATTACTACTGGGACGAACCTCTACTCTTCAGACGAGGCGCCGACAACTTATACCGTTGTTGTGTCCCAGAGGAAGAAATAGAAGACATCATCACCCAATGCCATTCAGCACCATACGGTGGTCATGCCAGCACCTCAAAGACGTGCGCTAAAATCCTACAGTCTGGCTTATTTTGGCCCAGTCTCTAGAAGGACGTCCATATCGCTGTACTAAAATGCGACCGGTGCCAACGCACCGGCAACATCTCACGACGCGATGAAATGCCTCAGAGAGGAATCTTGGAAGTAGAAATCTTTGACGTCTGGGGAATCGACTTCATGGGACCTTTCCCATCTTCTTTTGGAAATAAATATATATTCGTCGTTGTCGACTATGTATCGAAATGGATAGAGGTTGTTGCCGCTCCAACAAATGACACGCGAGTAGTCGTTAAACTCTTTAAAAACGTAATCTTTCCAAGATTCGGTGTGCCCAGGCTCGTCATTAGTGACGGTGGTTCGCATTTCATATCGCGAATCTATGATAAACTCCTTTCCAAATACGGAGTCAAACATCGTGTAGCCACACCGTATCATCCACAAACTAGTGGACAAGTGGAGGTTTTGAACAGGGAAATAAAACAAATTTTAGAAAAGACTGTCGCAACCTCCAGGAAAGATTGGTCCTCAAAGCTTAACGAAGCTTTATGGGCCTATAGGACCGCCTTTAAGACACCGATAGGCACCACACCATTCAAACTAGTCTACGGAAAATCATGCCACCTGCCGGTAGAATTAGAGCATAAAGCCTTCTGGGCTATTAAGACACTAAACTTCAACTACACTGCGGCAGGCGAAAAGCGAATCTTGAACCTTCATGAATTGGAAGAGCTATGATTAGACGCGTACGAGAATGCACGCATCTACGAAGAAAGGACCAAGAAATGGCATGACAAACGTTCAATCCGGAAGCAGTTCAGAGTGGGAGACATCGTGCTCCTATTCAACTCCAGATTGAAACTATTCCCTGGAAAACTAAAATCTAGGTGGTCTGGACCTTTTGAGGTCACCAAAGTCCTAAAGAGTGGAGCTGTTGATGTCACGAATCAAATCAACGCACCGTTTATAGTAAACGGACAGCTTTTGAAACATTATAACCAAAGTGAACACATCGACCATGTGAGCAATATGAAATTGCTTGAGATCCCCGAATAGCTTATATCCAAGCTATCGTCAGGCTTCTGACATTAAAGACAACGCTGATTGGGAGGCAACCCAAAGTTTTCCCGATTTTCCTTCTAAATTTATTAAAATTATTCTTTTTATTAACTTATAATTTCTATAAATTTCTATTATCTTATTTTCCATTATCTATATTTATTTTATATTTTTCTCTTTTATCACTTTTTTTTATTTTTCTTAAAATTATGATCTGAGTGAATGTGATTTTTTCCAGGATTTTAAAAGTCATTCTACTTTTCTTCCATTCTATCCGACTAACGAGTATGGCCGACATCGATGTTACGACTGTTGTGTTTAGAGGACGAGCTCAGCAGGCCAGATTCGAGGCACTGACTCAAAGAAACTTTGCTTCGACTCTGTACTACGATACACCAACCATGGACAAGCTAGGAATCCAGGATAGCGTTCAGTACTTATTTTACCAATTAGGCTGGGAGCAAACTGCTCTAAAGACCCGATTCGCTACCTTCCGCGAACTGACATTCGAATTCCTTAGCTCCCTAAGTTACTTACCTGAATATGGCTTTGGATCCACTAAAGAATTAATAACCTTTAGAATGTTTGGAATAGACCAAACACATGTTAGCTAACATCCTAGGCTTCCCTAGTGGACCATTTGTGTTTACTGCCATTGAAGAGGATTTTGATCTCGAATTAGACCAATTCTGGGGTTCCATCACCGGAAACTATCACCCAGAGCCGAACGACATGCATAACAACGAGATACACAATCCAGCCTTCCACTATTTCCATAAGATATTAGCCCATACCCTCTTTGGTAAGGAATAAAACATAACAACAGTCTCAAAGGACGAGTTGTTCATCCTTTTCTATGCTTCACAAGGCCGCCCTGTAAATGTTGTCCCTTTTATGATGAGGGCATTTACATGCATCAATCAGGACTCGCACTCACCCATTTTAATAGGAGGCCTAGTCACCATGATCGCCCATGAAATTGGTCTGAGGTATTACCTGAACAAAGTCGTCCGTTTCGGCAACCTCAGAGCAATGGACATCCAGTTCTGCTTCAACAGATGCATTCTAGGTACCTTAGGACCAGGAGCATACGAATACCTCATAGCTGACCAACATGTCCACCTTTTCACACTGCCCAACCATGAGCTAACCAGTATCCATAACAAAGATCATTGGCTTTATGAATTGGACGAGCCTATGGGACCTCCATCACCTCACTCCACACCCCAGGCTTATATGTATGACAGTGATCAAATATCAGAATCACATGACTATTTGTACTACCAAGACTATGAGTCCGAAGTAGAGATCGATCCTGAGACCCCTCCTAACTACCATAATTTTCCTGACCCCACGCCTGAACAAAACACAGATAAGCTAGACACTGTTCTGAAAACTGTAGACGACCTCAAGCTGGAAGTAACCACTGTCAAAGATGAATTAACGCAGCTTCATATGGATTTCATTACCTTCATGGACTTGGTTAGCGACCAATTTAATGTCGTTGTTCAGCAGGTCAACAATTTGAAGAAACCAACGAAGTGATCTTCTAGTTTTTGCTTTAATTTACGTTTACTGCATTTTACATTGTTCGACATTAGTTCATTTTGCAATTGTTTCCTCTCTTTGGATATTGTACTACCTTACACTCATTTTTCAATTTAATGTTATTTTCATTTCAGTATTTTCTTTAATTATGTTTCCTGTTCATTTTTATTTTGTCGTTAGTCCATCATAAGTCATAATACCATATTCTCCACTGTTAAAACGCCCCACAAGCAAAATTCTGCAATTCTGCAGACTTTGCTGCTGTGACGGTCGTCACACTCCCACCACGGTCGTCACGCGTGTTATGACCGTCACAAACCCCTAACGGTCGTCATACAGAAAAAAACCCCAATTCTATTTTAAACAGAGTTGCGCCCCTCTCCATTCCCTCTCCCCTAATTCCCCACTCTCCCATTATCAAAACCCTATCAAAACCCTCCGAATCCCCCATAAAACCTCCACCATTTTCAACCTCCCATTCACCCTTATACAGTACCCACTGCACTCCTTCGCCTCACCATTCTCTGAAACCCCATATTCTCAAACCTCTGCACTTCTCTCACAAAAATGGCCAGTGCAAACCCCGATTTCAGCAACATCACCTTCCGCGAAGGAGAGGCCGGTGAACGGCAGCAGACGAACTTTCTAGCATTCCATCAACGGTCGCTTCAACCGACCCGGTATGCTCATCTGAATTCTCTGACGGAACTCGGGATTCTCGACGGCGTCACTTGGATGTTGCAGAGAGCCGGCATCTGGCATCTCTGCACCAATCCCCAACCCACCTACGAGCAACTCACTCTAGAGTTTCTCAGCTCTTTCGCCTACACAACATCATCCGGCGATGCCAACCAACTCCACGGCGCCACCTGCTTTTGGATGTTCGGCACTAAATATCAGGTCCCCCAGGACCGCATCACCGTCATCCTACAGTTAACTCACAGCGACTATGCTCACCGCCGCATCTCCGATCAGTTCTACCAAGAGGCCTTCCCTCTCTGGAACAGCCTGACCGGAACCACTCCAGACAGCTGGGACACGCTGAACGCCACTCATATCCATAACCCAGCTATCCGCTACTTCCACCGCGTGTTGAGCAACACCATATTCGCTCGTGACAGTAACCATAAGGTCAACTCGAAGGAGCTATTTTTCCTCCGCTGTGTGTTCGCTTCAGAGCCGGTTAACGCCACCCCGTTCCTCTTGGCTCACATTCAGGCCAACTGCAACCGCGACTCTAAACCTTTCTACTTCGGTGGCATCATCACATCCATCGCCATAGGCCTCGGTCTTGGCGACCGCCTCCAGGCACTCCGCCAGATGCCCCCCGTATTCCTGGACACCGACCACTGCCGCGCCTCCCACCTCATCAAGGCCCGCCGTGATGGGCGATATCATCCTGTAGTGCGAGGTCGCACTATCCAGAGCATCATCATGCCTTCACGCACCCAGATGCATCTAGAGGACAGAGCCAACTGGCTCTTCGACACCGCTGCCCCTGCTGCCCCAATACAGGATAATATCCTAGAGCCCAGGGACGAGTTCAGGAGGAGCTAGACAGGGCCGACCAGCCTGAGCCATCACAAGCAGTTGCTTCCGCTGGCCCTTCCACCCGCCGCCGCCCCCGTCCTGCCACTGATGACACATCCGCGGCCCTCCTCCGCTGCATCGAGCATCAGAACCAGATGATGCTTATGATGGAGCAGCAGAACCGCAGGGCTGGGGAATTTGAAGCATGGTAGAGAGAGCAAACCAGCCAAATCCAGCAATCTTTGCAGATGATGCAGGATATCCATTCCGGCATGGATGACGAGATGGCGCACCTCACTGTGCGAGTTGACGGCCTCCGGGATTACATATTCCACACCGGAGCTCTGAACCTCGCCGCCCGTGACCCCCTAGCCAGAGGTCGAGGCAGAGATCGAGGACGAGGACGGGATTAGTAGTATTTTTCATTTTTGCCATTTTTGTTGTTTTTTCTTTATTTCCTTTGTATCTCCCTTCCGCATTCCTTCAAATCAGTGGGGACACTGATTGAGATAGTGTGGGAGCAGATCGTTATTTCCCTTTTCATTTCTGTAACAACCCAATTTTCAATGATTAATTATTTGTGTTAAATAATTGATTTATTTGGATTATTCTAATTATTTGAATAATTAGATGATTATTTAAATGGATTGATAGATGTTTTGAGAGAGGAAATTCAATGGAAAGAAATAAAGGGAAATATATATATATATATGAGAAAGTGGAAGGAAAAAGAAAAGAAAGAAAGAAAGAGAAAGAAAGAGGAAGAAGAGAAAAGAGGAGAAAAAGAGGAAAACTTGGGGAATCATCAAGAACATCCTATGGTTTCGATTAATCTAAGGTAAGGGTGTGAAATCTTACTATCTTAATCATTGTGTATGATTGTGTATGTGTGTGGATGAGTTTTGTTGTTTTCCAACCTTGTTTCCATTTAGGTCGAAATGATAGAAATCGATAGAAGCCAATGTTCGAACGGTTAGAATCGAGAATAACTTTCGTAGCTTAGTCGGGATATGTTAGACTAAGGCTACTGGAACAACTTTGGATTTAATCGGGTGATTTTGGTGAGTTTGGAGGTGCTGGAGCATAACTGAATGTTGTTGTTCGCAGGCGACTCGCTAGCAGCTCGCTAGGCGAGCACGCAGCGAACGCTCGCTAGCAGCTCGCTAGGAGAGCGTGCAGCGAATGGTCCCAGACTTGGGACAGTGAGATCCTGATGTCCCTCGCTGGCGGCGAAGGGAGTAGCGAGGAGCTCGCTGGAGGTTCGCTATGGCAAACGGGGTAGCGAACGAGGTCTGTAGACTTTGTTCTTGCTCGCTAGCAGTTCGCTAGGCGAGGAGGTAGCGAACGCTCGCTAGCAGCTCGCTAGGCGAGCGTGTAGCGAACGTAGCAGGATGAATTTTCCCTGTTGCGTGGTGTTGTCGTGGCTTGGGGTTTCGGTTGCGATCGACCTTTCTTTGATTTAATAGCTTATATGCTGGTTTGTGATGTGCTATGGGTAGCCGTAAGACGTGAATCCTAGTGTATGAATATGATTTTGAATCGTGGCCTTTGGGCAAATTATGCATTGTTTAGAATTGAATAAAAATGCATGGCAATTATGATGAATGATGAATATAATACACATTGTGAATGCATGATAATTGTACGTGTTGATGTGTGAAGAATACATGATAATATATTTGTGAATATGTATGCAGTTTGTGTTGATTGATCCCGTGTAGGATCTGCAGAGACATCGTGTGCCAATGTGAGGTGTGAGCGATGGTCTATAACTGATTGAGTCATTTTGTATGAGAACCATGTATGAAATGCTGTGAAATAAATGATGAATATATATATTTGCATTATGATATATATGTTGTGAATGCATAATAAATGTATGCAGTGAAATGTGATAGATGCATGAGTATGTTTGTAAACATGTATGCATTTTGTGTTGATTGATCCCGCGTAGGATCTGCAGAAACCTCGTGTGCCCATGTGGGGTGTGAGCGATGGTTATATTTGATCCCGTGTAGGATCTGCAGAGACATCGTGTGCCCATGTGGGGTGTGAGCGATGGTCTATATTTGATTCCGCGTAGAATCTGCAGAACGATTGTGTGCCCTTGTGGGGTGTGAGAAATCGGATTGTGTGCCCATGTGGGGTGTGAGTAATCCATAAACATTGTGTACCCATGTGGGGTGTGAGCAATGGGTGAACATCGTAGGCCCGACGGGGAGTTACTTCGGTAACGAGCGATGGTTCCATTTGGTTCTTCAATTGAACCTGCTGAATTGAGTTGGTACCGCATTTGCATCTGCATAGAGTCGTGAGTCGGTCTCTATGAGTTGCATAATTCATCTTTATATGATGCATTGGTGAAATAAACATGTATGTGAATGTTTGTTTGAAATGGTGATGATATAAACATATTGTGTATGTTTATGTGAACTAACACGAATTGCGATAATGGCATGAGTGAGTATGCTTGAAGATATGTATATATATGTGGGTTTACATGGATTGATGTAAACATTGGTGAATGCATATTGTATATGCTTGATGTTCTATTTATATATAGATACTTATATGGATACATTGCGATGTATGGAATGATTGAGATGTATGAATAAATATAATTATAAATGTTTGTGTGAAAATGATGTGAATTGTAGAAGCATGATTGATGAGTATGCTTAGTTGTGTATATATATATATATACATGCAGTGTAATGTATGTGATGAATTGTGAATAATGCCTGAGAATATAATAGTACATGTATATAGGTAATGATTGGTAAATATGAGAGTAATATAGATAATAATGTTTATGTGAAAGATTTGTACCCACTGGGGTAGAATGGCAATGTGTCGTTCCTAGTGGAGTAATTACCGGGGTAGAATAACTGAGGTGTTATTCCTGGTAGGGTATAAGTGACGTACCCATAATTCTAAAAAGGGGATTGGTGATATTGGGTGAGTTTTAAGTGAGTCACATGGCATGGTTATGAGTGTTATATGAAATATGCATGTGAGTATGAATTGTTGAATTGTGGGTTGCGATTGAGTAATTGAGAAAGATATTGAATAATGAATTGATGATTAAACATGATGGCGTATGTTATATGATTCGTGATGAATGAAACATAACGTGTATGTTTGTGAGGATTAATTGTAATTGCGAATGTATGCATGATGAAATGCTTGGTTTTATACATATATGCTTTGCGATGTATGTTAGTGGGTATGTGAGGTATTGTGGTGAGGAGTATAATATGTGTATTTGATGCTATGGATATATATATTATGTGCATGGTTATTGTGTTAATATGCATTGTGGTGAGAAAATGTGAAATGTATGTATTCTGTACTTGCGCATTTATATATGATTATGTGCTTTGATTATTATGGTAATATTTCTCACCCTTCTGTTGGAATGATGTCCTTTATGACATTGTGCAGGTATCTTGGAGTTGTACTGCTAATAGTTGTGAGGTCTCTGTTGGTGCAGTCGTTTAGTATTTTAATTATGTTGGGTCGAGTCATGCTCTGGTTATGTAACACTGGGATTGTTTGGGTTTTTGCTTTAGATATATTTTATGTATTTTAAGTTGTGTTTTAAATGTATCGAAATATTGTGATGTTGGACTTAGTGCCCAAGTATTGTTGAATTATGAGATGAACATGAATGCTATGTGAAAAGAATTATGAATATAAATTGAATCCGCTGCTACATGCAAAGTGAACTTTGAAAAGCATGATTATTTTATTTGAGTGTTTAAAGCATGACAGGTGGTTTTGATGTTTTGAAATTATGTGTGACGCCTTTTTGTGAAAGCATGTTAATTTACTCTGATTATTTATGTATTTTCATGTGGGGTTAGAAGGGTGTTACATTAATGGTATCAGAGCAGGTCGGTCCATCCGGCCAAGTTGTCTAATGTTAGTTGTTCCCTTGTATACGACATGTGTGTGAAACACTGTCGGTACATGTTGGTTGTCTAACCTTTGTCTGCAAGGAGTGAGAATGATTAAAGTGGGGGAGAAACTTGTGCTTCTCCAGGTTGCTGCAAGTGTAGAGTTGTAGCTCAGTGTGGTTGGATGCTCTTATAGTTTGGTAAAGATAGTTTATACCCCATCATGATTTCGGCTGTCTATTGACAAATTGAGGAACTGATCACCCTTAATCTCTTGTTGATAGTAGTTGGGATTGTGTTTGATGGGATAGATGTGTCTTGCAAGTTTAGATGGCGTGGTGCAGTGAATTGTTTTGAGTGAAGCCGAGTGCTTAAGAATTGTTTTGATGAGTCGGCGCAGGACAGTGATGAGATGTTTAATTTTGATGGAAATTTTGAGTATTAATGAAAGTGGGAAGTTGGCGGTTTACCGTTTGATTGTGGTTGCCTGAGAGTTATACTGACAAGATAAGTGTTATACAGCTAGGACGTGGAGTGGAGTTGTGATCGACTTAGTTGCGGAAACTAGTCAGATATTGAGAGCTCCATATGGTATGTCTGTTTAGATGATCAAAGAATTAAAATTGATTGAGTAGTTTTGAGGCTTGTGTCTGGTGTGTATGCTACGGCAACTGATTATGGAGTAGAGTATAAAGGTGGATAATGACTTTCGGTGATTATTAAGGAAAGTAAGATGTGGAATACCATGGGGGTATGATTGGGAGATATGTTAAGTGCAACATCAGCAAGTTTAATTGCTTAGAGGAAATTTAAAGCATATAAGAGGGATTATTTGACAAGTAACTTAGAGTGGGTTGTTATTGTGTTTGTGCCTGAGTTGGAGGCTCAAATTGGTTAGTGTGAGATTTGTAACAGTTGGTGATCTCAAGAGCTTAAGGTATTGGTTTGAATTGGGAGAAGTGAATGTGAGGCAGAGGAAAACGATTGGAACTTCTGAGGGATTATAGTTTTGGATTGAATTACCATTCGGGTAGAGCAACGCGGTAGCTGATGCATCGATTTAAGATTTGGTATATACTGATGATGATGGTTGAATTTAATGAATTAAGTCGAAGGACTGATTTTCGTATTAATGGGAATGGTATCATGAGATGTCGTGATAGAGTTGTGTTCTAGAGATTATTAAGTGGAATAAGAGTATTGTGGTAGATGGAGTATCCATCTTAGTGCTATAAAGATGTAACCGAATTTGAGAAAATTATTTTGATGGCCATAGATGAAGAGAGAAGTGGTTTAGTCGTATGTGCTGGTTAGACCTGTCGGAAGTCGAAGAATGAACTTATGAGACTATTGGGTCTGATGTAACCGTTGTATATTCCAGAGTTGAAATTGGATAGTATTCCCATGGATTTTGCGTTGGGTTTTCCGGAGAATTTGAGGAGTATGATTTTAATCGAGTGATTTTGGATGGAATGGCTAGATTGGTTTTTTTCCTACCAATGAGGATTAATCATTCCATGTTGGAGCTGGTTGAGATGGATATCGCTGAGGTGATGAAGTTTTATGAGGTGTCATCGAATATTGTGTCAGATAGGGATCTGAAGCGTTGTATGGTATGAGGTGTAGGACTCCTTTGTATTGGTATGATTCAGGCGAGAGTGTTGTGCTCGGACCTGAGGATTGTGTAAGAGACAACTGAGAAGATCAAGAAGATCTAAGAAAGGACGTGTTCTGAGAGTTTCAGTGGTGACGGGTGTTGATCGAGCTTTGAAGTCTCGGAAGCACACACCATGGTTTGTTGCTTAGTATCAGAGGGCGCAACGGAAGCGTGGGAGAAGTATCATGTTTGATTGTCTTACCGCTGTCGCTTGTGAATTTACATAATATGGTATATGCCTAATCGAGGAAGTGCAAGTGCATTCATCCGGGTGGATGGTGTACAAGTGAGGAAGGATTTGACTGTTGAGACATTGCTAGTTCAGATTGATGAGCAAGAGGTAAAATTTTCGAGGACGAAAATTCCTAAAGTGGGGGAGACTTGTAACAACCCAATTTTCAATGATTAATTATTTGTGTTAAATAATTGATTTATTTGGATTATTCTAATTATTTGAATAATTAGATGATTATTTAAATGGATTGATAGATGTTTTGAGAGAGGAAATTCAATGGAAAGAAATAAAGGGAAAGATATATATATGAGAAAGTGGAAGGAAAAAGAAAAGAAAGAAAGAAAGAGAAAGAAAGAGGAAGAAGAGAAAAGAGGAGAAAAAGAGGAAAACTTGGAGAATCATCAAGAACATCCTATGGCTTCGATTAATCTAAGGTAAGGGTGTGAAATCTTACTATCTTAATCATTGTGTATGATTGTGTATGTGTGTGGATGAGTTTGGTTGTTTTCCAACCTTGTTTCCATTTAGGTCAAAATGATAGAAATCGATAGAAGTCGATGTTCGGACGGTTAGAATCGAGAATAACTTTCGTAGCTTAGTCGGGATATGTTAGACTAAGGCTACTGGAACAACTTTGGATTTAATCGGGTGATTTTGGTGAGTTTGGAGGTGCTGGAGCATAACTGAATGTTGTTGTTCGCAGGCGACTCGCTAGCAGCTCGCTAGGCGAGCACGCAGCGAACGCTCGCTAGCAGCTCGCTAGGAGAGCGTGCAGCGAATGGTCCCAGACTTGGGACAGTGAGATCCTGATGTCCCTCGCTGGCGGCGAAGGGAGTAGCGAGGAGCTCGCTGGAGGTTCGCTATGGCAAACGGGGTAGCGAACGAGGTCTGTAGACTTTGTTCTTGCTCGCTAGCAGTTCGCTAGGCGAGGAGGTAGCGAACGCTCGCTAGCAGCTCGCTAGGCGAGCGTGTAGCGAACGTAGCAGGATGAATTTTCCCTGTTGCGTGGTGTTGTCGTGGCTGGGGGTTTCGGTTGCGATCGACCTTTCTTTGATTTAATAGCTTATATGCTGGTTTGTGATGTGCTATGGGTAGCCGTAAGACGTGAATCCTAGTGTATGAATATGATTTTGAATCGTGGCCTTTGGGCAAATTATGCATTGTTTAGAATTGAATAAAAATGCATGGCAATTATGATGAATGATGAATATAATACACATTGTGAATGCATGATAATTGTACGTGTTGATGTGTGAAGAATACATGATAATATATTTGCGAATATGTATGCAGTTTGTGTTGATTGATCCCGTGTAGGATCTGCAGAGACATCGTGTGCCCATGTGAGGTGTGAGCGATGGTCTATAACTGATTGAGTCATTTTGTATGAGAACCATGTATGAAATGCTGTGAAATAAATGATGAATATATATATTTGCATTATGATATATATGTTGTGAATGCATAATAAATGTATGCAGTGAAATGTGATAGATGCATGAGTATGTTTGTAAACATGTATGCATTTTGTGTTGATTGATCCCGCGTAGGATCTGCAGAAACCTCGTGTGCCCATGTGGGGTGTGAGCGATGGTTATATTTGATCCCGTGTAGGATCTGCAGAGACATCGTGTGCCCATGTGGGGTGTGAGCGATGGTCTATATTTGATTCCGCGTAGAATCTGCAGAACGATTGTGTGCCCTTGTGGGGTGTGAGAAATCGGATTGTGTGCCCATGTGGGGTGTGAGTAATCCATAAACATTGTGTACCCATGTGGGGTGTGAGCAATGGGTGAACATCGTAGGCCCGACGGGGAGTTACTTCGGTAACGAGCGATGGTTCCATTTGGTTCTTCAATTGAACCTGCTGAATTGAGTTGGTACCGCATTTGCATCTGCATAGATTCGTGAGTCGGTCTCTATGAGTTGCATAATTCATCTTTATATGATGCATTGGTGAAATAAACATGTATGTGAATGTTTGTGTGAAATGGTGATGATATAAACATATTGTGTATGTTTATGTGAACTAACACGAATTGCGATAATGGCATGAGTGAGTATGCTTGAAGATATGTATATATATGTGGGTTTACATGGATTGATGTAAACATTGGTGAATGCATATTGTATATGCTTGATGTTCTATTTATATATAGATACTTATATGGATACATTGCGATGTATGGAATGATTGAGATGTATGAATAAATATAATTATAAATGTTTGTGTGAAAATGATGTGAATTGTAGAAGCATGATCGATGAGTATGCTTAGTTGTGTATATATATATACATGCAGTGTAATGTATGTGATGAATTGTGAATAATGCCTGAGAATATAATAGTACAT
Source organism: Lathyrus sativus (assembly GCA_963859935.3). Classification (NCBI taxonomy): domain Eukaryota; kingdom Viridiplantae; phylum Streptophyta; class Magnoliopsida; order Fabales; family Fabaceae; genus Lathyrus; species Lathyrus sativus. The sequence goes on along the minus strand of OZ012739.1, from coordinate 99,287,514 downwards.
GTATATAGGTAATGATTGGTAAATATGAGAGTAATATAGATAATAATGTTTATGTGAAAGATTTGTACCCACTGGGGTAGAATGGAAATGTGTCATTCCTAGTGGAGTAATTACTGGGGTAGAATAACTGAGGTGTTATTCCTGGTAGGGTATAAGTGATGTACCCATAATCCTAAAAAGGGGATTGGTGATATTGGGTGAGTTTTAAGTGAGTCACATGGCATGGTTATGAGTGTTATATGAAATATGCATGTGAGTATGAATTGTTGAATTGTGGGTTGCGATTGAGTAATTGAGAAAGATATTGAATAATGAATTGATGATTAAACATGATGGCGTATGTTATATGATTCATGATGAATGAAACATAATGTGTATGTTTGTAAGGATTAATTGTAATTGCGAATGTATGCATGATGAAATGCTTGGTTTTATACATATATGCTTTGCGATGTATGTTAGTGGGTATGTGAGGTATTGTGGTGAGGAGTATAATATGTGTATTTGATGCTATGGATATATATATTATGTGCATGGTTATTGTTTTAATATGCATTGTGGTGAGAAAATGTGAAATGTATGTATTATGTACTTGCGCATTTATATATGATTATATGCTTTGATTATTATGGTAATATTTCTCACCCTTCTGTTGGAATGATGTCCTTTATGACATTGTGCAGGTATCTTGGAGTTGTACTGCTAATAGTTGTGAGGTCTCTGTTGGTGCAGTCGTTTAGTATTTTAATTATGTTGGGTCGAGTCATGCTCTGGTTATGTAACACTGGGATTGTTTGGGTTTTTGCTTTAGAGATATTTTATGTATTTTAAGTTGTGTTTTAAATGTATCGAAATATTTTGATGTTGGCCTTAGTGCCCAAGTATTGTTGAATTATGAGATGAACATGAATGCTATGTGAAAAGAATTATGAATATAAATTGAATCTGCTGCTACATGCAAAGTGAACTTTGAAAAGCATGATTATTTTATTTGAGTGTTTAAAGCATGACAGGTGGTTTTGATGTTTTGAAATTATGTGTGACGCCCTTTTGTGAAAGCATGTTAATTTACTCTGATTATTTATGTATTTTCATGTGGGGTTAGAAGGGTGTTACAATTTCCATTTCTCATGTTATTTCCCATTGTACTTTTTCTTTCGAATTTAAAGAAATTTTAATTTTCGGTTTCGGCAAATAAGCTCTTATATATATATTTATCTCCGTTACATGAACTCCCCGCGTTTCACATGACTATACAAAGAAATCTTTAACCTTCTTACCTCAAAGCATCACGAGGACACACCAAAGTTCAATCAAGTATGGAAATCCCGAGAAGAAAATTCTAACAACTCCATTACCGTCCTGACACCTTAGACCTCCAGTTTATGCGAGTCCGTTTCACTACCTACACGTACCGAAGTTTCAAGCTCCTACTCAAACGTAGCCCCCAGTAGTTTATACAAGCAGTCAGCACCATCCTAAATGCTTCTAAGCAATGAAACCGATGCAAATAACTGTGTGTGATCTCTAACTCAAAATGAAACATCATGAAGAAGAAAAGCCATATAGCCTGAGTATAGAGACATGTTCCTTCTAAGTTAGGTGCTCCTCACCCGAGCATTTAGCCCAATGGTACAGAAAGTCTTTGGAAATCAATAGCATAAGCTTATGTGCAAAGAAGAATCGAAATAGAAAAGAGATCATAGCCACTAACATGTTGACCTGCCATGAAAGTATATAGATAACGGGCTTAATGTGACTGCGCCAGAACAAACCGAGTAAAACTTGTTGCAAGGAACTTGACACCAAGCTGCAGTAGCATGATTGGAACTGGCTTGCATAAAAAAAGGAGGCCTTCGAAGACTTACAACTCAGTGTCACCACCGTATGTGTTTTGTTTCAATTTTAGTCTTGGCCTTCCTAACTTATAATTTGAGAAAAACCTTTCGGAAAGGAGAAGCGTGCCGCGTGTTTGCCACATTTTCAAATTTTCTAACTTTTACTTGAGGACAAGTAAAAATTCAAGTTTAGGGGAGTTTGATAACGCGAAAAAATATATATAAAATGACATGTGTTTTAACTAATGTTTGACCGGTTTCACTCCGAATTCGGGGCATTCTATGCTATTTGTCTAAGTATTATGCAGGTATTCGAAGAACATGTCCAAGCAAAGCAATATGAAGAAAAGGAGCAAAAACAAGTGAAAATGGAAGAAAAACCAAGAGAAAAATAGCAGAAACAAGTTTTACTGATGTGACGACCGTCACACAGCCGTTACGCTCGTCATGCGTGTGACGACCGTCACACCTCCATGACGACCGTCATGCAGCCAGAACGTGCAGAATGAAGTCACGTGCAAAAACTCCCCCTCAAAGACCAAAAGTGTGGCCACTAACTCCTACTTTTCTTCCTCAAACCCACTTCCTGAAGGAATAACCGTTAGATACTCTCCCTTTATAAAAGGAAGAGGTTGGGACCTGAAAAAGGGAGCCGCGTTCAAGACAACGAAGTGCTGCCAATTCATCTTCAGAGCAACCTTACCGTTCTTATATTCTTATTTGTTTCTCTTTTCCTTCTCTGTATTCTTTGATGTTTTGTAATTCCCATTTCCCTTGTACGATCAATTGGCACAAAGACCCGAATCCTGCCAACATTGTGGAGGATCTACCCAAAAGCCAATTGGAATATTTACAGGTTTTCAATTTTAATCGTAATTGCAATTTTCATTATGATGTATGTTATTAATTACTGCTTTTATTTATGTATTACCATTTCTATTTCCATGTCTAGCTAAATAACCGTAATCGATATGTAATAATAATTCAGACGGAATTTGATAATAATTAGCGTAGTCTTTCTCCTTTCAAAACTCAGTTATGGTTTTAGTTTTTAATCAAAATTCTAAATAAACCTTTGTCACGACAGTGAGAAGCTATTTACGGTGGTTTTGCCACGACAGTGGGAAACCATATTAAGGTACGAACCAACAAGCGACAGCTGAGGCTAAGACCAGATAGTAAAAACTAGGCATTCGATTTAAAAACAGCGAAAGCACTTTAAAAAGGATTAGAACTTAGAGATTTTCAAAAGGTAACTCTAACCCCGAACGGGATAGCGACAGCATACGTTCCGCCTTAGAGTTGCGACTAGCGTCAACAACCATCGTGAGACAAAAGTCTTTAGATCACTATTTTCTTCTTAAACTAAGTTTGAAAACACTTAATACGCCAGTAAATTGTCAAATCCCCGAAGAACAAAGTTATTGCATATCGATTCATAAATTCATATCTTAAGTAAAAACCTTAGTTCCCTTTAGTTTACGCATCTACTCTATTATTATTCAACTTGAAACCAAACCGACCTAGCTAAACACCGTAACACCCGATAATACTAGATTGATTACGAGTCCCTGTGGGATCGATATCTATTATTACTACACGATAGACTGTGCACTTGCAGTTAGATTTGTTAGACATAGAAAGTCGCAATCAGAGATTATGTGTTAGGTTTTTTTCTCTCTCCTCCATCATTTATTTTAATAATGGAAGAGAGAGAAAAACAAAAGTCATAGATGATCTCCACCGTTTATTTTAAAATCTAATGATTCAGATTCATTCTCATGTTCTCACAAAAAATGGCATTCTCATGGGATATGTCCCCCCTCCCCCCCCACCCCCCCCCCCCACCCCCCCACCCACACACGCGCGCGCGCGCGCACACACACACACACACACACACACACACACACAGAGATATATATATATATATATATATATATATATATATATATATATATATATATATATATATATATATATATATATATATATATATATATATATATATATATATATATATATATATATATATATATATATATATATATATATATATATATATATACCGATGGTCGAAAAAGTCATATATAAATAAATTCAAAATACAAGATAAAGTAGAATAAAGTGAAAATAAAATACAATTCAAAATGAATCCAAAGTACAACTACTACATACTACTGCACTATTGCGTATGTCAGACTACATCTCCTCTGGATCCTCAGCCTTAAATGCCCCTCGTCCTACGACACTCTCTCTTGTACATCAATGTCTCTCATGCCTCCGTCACGATGGCAACTACGACCTGTCTCACATCAAACCCATTAGGGGAGATACCTCTATTAATGCTTGCCTGCACAATCTCCATTATGCTCTAACACTGCCTGCTCCTCCTCTAGTATCTAATGATGAGTTAGCCTCGATGGATCTCTTGGAGCAGTCTCCACCATATACAGATGTGACACCCTAAGAATCACCTGATGTACCCGTCAGCGTAGCTTCAGTCGCTCTTAGCTATGGTACTCCATGCGTCCTCCCGTACTAGATAACTAATATAATTATAACACACGACATCCATATTTTTATGTGTCATAGCATGATGAGTAGAGACAACACGGTGTTTGGGAATAGTCTGAGTGTAGCCGAACTGCCACATAATGCACTAAGGTGTTGCGGCGAGAATCGTGATACCAAGCTATTGATTAACTTGAATCTTAATTCATTAAATTCACAACCAAACTTTGATTTATCCAAAGGAAAGGTTAAAGAAAGAAAAACCCCTTGCGCGATGTAACAAGAACACTAAGAGATTCGGGGATCGGGGATTGGTTATGCTTAGGGTAGGTATTTCACATCCTAAACATCTGTAGTACTCTACAGGAACCTTTTGTTTGTTTGCATGCTAAAACTTGCTAAATGTTTGCTATGGTTTGAGATTGGGTATAAGGTTAAGTTGTAGGTAGAGACCTAAGGATAGTTTCTAAATTTTCTCGCAAAGATATCGTATCTTCTGCCTACGTATCCTAACTAGGATAGAATCAGAGTAATCGTAGTTCACCTCACTAGGGATAAAGAACACTTGATTATGATCAAGGTTCAAAGGGGAACAAACATAACAATGCTTGTGTAGAGTTTAAGAAAACTCTCTAGATATATATTGAACACTCAAGAAAGGAGAGCAAGAAATCATCTCCATGATTCTTACATAGAGTAACCAAACTCTACCTAACTCTACGTTGTAAGACCAATTGGTTCTATCCAGACCAAAAGGTGGGAGAAGGCTTTAACCAGACCTAAAGAGTAAGTCCAATTGGTTCTATTCAGACCAAAAGAAGGGTTGTAAAGGTTGATTGGTTCTATCTAGACCAAAAGGAAGGTTGCTCGTCAAGATATCACATTTTGTCCCTACGTATTCTCATTATCCAATGAGAAATCAGAGCGGCCGTAGTTCAGGAACGAACTAAGGAACGGGGACCAATTGGTTCTGTCCAGACCAAAAGGAAGGAGGAAGGTTCTATCCATACCTATGAGGTTAAAGAGCTATGTATGACCTAAAGGTCAACAGAGGGACTTTCCTTTGGAAGGGGAAAGATGAGGAAACTTGGATGAGAGCTAAAGAGTTCCATCACTTGGGGAAATAAAACTTAACAAAGCAATAATCATTCAAACATGATGAATACAAGAAATATGGTTACAACCAAGAACAAGCAAGCATATTACAATATCAAGCAATGATTTCAATCAAGATAAATGGTTACAACCAAAGCAAACATTAAGATATTACAATATCATGAAGGGGGAAATTCTTACAAGACTCAAGCCCAAGAGGTGAAAACCCAAGACATATCTTGACAAAGATAAAGGTAACAACCATGAAATATCTTAACATACATGAAGGTAACAACCAATGAACATCTTAACAAAGATGAAATCAATATCTTAACAAAGATGAAGGTGCATTAAACAATGCAAATAAGTATCAACTAAAGGTAAACATGTTATAGGTTTAAAGATATCATATGTAACTACATAAGAAAACACCACACATTTGGTAACAATCAAGCATAGACAATCAAACAATGTTAAACCAAAGTAAGAGGTTTAGAACTTCAAGGGGATTTCAAGTGTTTTAAGAAATGAATCAGTCACGATGCTTACAAGCCAAAAGTTGAAATTCAAGTTCAAGTACACAAGGAAGCTAACAAGCCAAGTTTATATCAATTTCAAATAAAACTCAAATGGAAGGAAATTCAAGTTTGAAATGAAGAATGGGAGATAGAAGGGTGAAAACCCTAAAATGAATTACAATTTTCTCCTAATGCAAAGTGTTTCTAAAATAAAAATTTTAGAATTCTTTAAACATTATATGAAAATATACATTAAAATATAAATTTGACAAAAATAATCATTTAAAAATGATTAAAAATGAAGAAGTTGTGTTATTTTGAATATTTAATAAAAATTAAAAAAACAAGTGAACCAAATGCTAAAAATAAAGAAATGCCTCACCCAAGGCTTGAACCCAAGACTTTGGGATCATGGGCACAAAATCATGCCAAACAAACCCTTAAACGTGTGTGCTAAATTGGTGGAAAGAGAAGAAGAAATGGTAAATCATGAAAAAAAAACATAGAAATTGAACAAAAACGCCCTCACTGAGGGTCAAACACAGGTTACATGGCATGGCAAGTACTTAAGGCAAGGCAAGCAGCCACTGGGGTGGCGATACATCCAATGTATCAAGCCACCCTATTGAAATATAAACCTAAAAAAGTGAAATTTCAGGGCAATTGTTCAAGGCAAGCAAAGTAGAAACTCAAAATGGTTTGATTCTAATCTCACCAATTCTTCACCAAATTTAACAAAATAAAAGTCAAACACACTTGTTTTTTCATGATGAAGAGGATTACAACAAACATTTTTAAAAATAACAAGCACAATGAAAAACAAGATGGATCATGCAAAGCCATCAATTTGAAGAGCAAAAACCAACTGAACTCTCATACAAGTAAGGGGGTGCCTCACATCAATAAAAATTATGATGAGTTTGATTTGAACAACTCAATTTCTTAACAGAAACACGACATGACCGTTAACTACAAATAAATAAATGCTTTCCTCTAAAAGAACTTTGCATTCAGGCCAATTTAGAACAAACCGAAACTCAAAGGCTAAACAAATTCACCACAGGTCATGACCTCTATTCATGGCTCACAAATGATAATAGAGGTTGATAAAACTTTAATCAAACTGACATGATTGAAAGTACTAAAGAGTTCACAGTATCTGGACAGAAGCATGAACATATGCAAAATGCTTCTCAACCCAAAGCTTAACCTCTATGCAACGAGTCCGAGCCAAATGAATTCAAGAAAAAAACCAATGGAAACTCTGATGAAGAATTCGATTTGACAAGCTCTTATAAAGTGGCAGACAGTGTGCACGGTCAGTTTAAAAACACAAATCAGAATGCAAGCAGTTTTGTGAAGGCTGGACAGTTTGACTCCAGCATGGAAAATGGCAACCAGATCTTGGTGTTTCATCCATTGATGAATTCCCAACCTAGTGCTTTTACAAAGATGCAATTATAACAATAACCTTAAGCAAAGTAACATCAAAGCATAAATCAAGGATAATTGTTTGTTTCAAGAAAAATTACAAACTTGTCATTACAAAATGCAAGAGAGCACCAATGACAGTCCAAATGCTGGACCTATCCAAAAGATGTCAACATAAAAAAACTAAACAGATCCAAACATTGTCTTCCCCTTATCAAGCATCTACCAAAACATGGAATTCAACAAGGTTCTGATGGAAATCTAAATTGGTTTACCTCTCAACAATTTGGACAGTGAATTGAGCATTAAGGCATTTTGTCAATGAAGTTTGAAAAACTCCAATCTGTCTTGAACTAAAGCAATAGCCCCCCTTTCACCAGAGCCAACTAGCAAAGAAACTTCTGAATTTATCAACCTAAACTCAAAACATCCTAGCAGCAGTCTCATCAGATCATTAATGGTCTATCATCATGAGCTCAACACAAATCATAGTTAACAGCCTCAAACCCTCAAGACCAACAACCTGATTACAACCTTACCCCAGATGAAAAATAGTAGCATGAACCAACTGCTTGGAAAAAGAATCTAAACTGGCGACAGCTAAGCATGAGTTGACCAACTCAATTCTAGAAATAACCATGAGCACAAGCTGACATTGCTAATTCTCCACTCCAAACTAACAACCTATAGTTCAAAGCCTAAAGTCCTACCTAAAACTAAACAGAACTAAAAATTGACATTACAATGCCTAAGATGCTGATATAAAGAGTTCACAACTCTATGTATCTCACCATGGATTGATGAATCCAACTTTCATAAATTCCAACAGCAGCCCCCTAAACAAACAACTCTCAGACAATCCACAAAGCAAATCTCCAAATAGCAATTATTTAAGCAAAATATGAAGATCAGATTTTGACAGCAGTGAGACTAGAAAAGCAAAAGCAGACATCTATGTATCAATGTTCAACAACAATGCTTTCAGCAACATGAGCCAAGCAATCTTGCTTGAAACAGAAACCAAGACCAAACATTGGCACAATAGGCATGAGTTGACCAACTCCCTTTAGAAACAGTCAAAGGCAATGAAGTTATAACCTCAACAAAGTCAAAAAGTCCAACCTAAATCTCTCACAACATGAAGTTACCACTTCCATAAAACAGCAAGGTCACTGAACTAGACTTAGCCAACCAAAGCAAACTGCCTTATACCTCTCATATTAACAACTTTTAGAAACAAAACAATTTTGATGGCTTTTTAATATAGCAATGTCCAAAGCATAAACTCATCAACTTCAACAGCATACCTTTATAAAGGCAATAAACACACATATTGTTCTAACAACAACTATTCATGGTATTGGTCTCACATAAAGGTTGACAGCATAGTTAACAAACCAATTCAACATGACAATGTGTAAACTTTTTTGAAAAACCAATCAACACATACATGATGCCATATTTAATGGATAAACTTAAAGTGACATACCTCTTATAGTCTTCCCACACTTAAGCTAAGAAAGAACAAGAATTCCTTCCTTTGAGCAAGCTTGTGAGTGTTACTTCTTCTTGAAGAAACAATGCAACCTTTAAGACAGTTTGAGTAGATGAGCTTCCAGTTGTGGTTTGAGGTTATAGACAGTTAGTATGACCAAAATAGAGTGTGTTCAAAGTGTCACAATGATGGAAATTGACCTATGTAGTGAGTTGGCATGTAATTTGCACAAAAGTCAAAGTATGGTGGTATGAAAGTTGACTTTTTGATTCAAAGTTCTTTTGATGAAACTAATGGTGGGAATAGCTTCAAATGGTCATTTTGAGTGTGTGTGTGTGTGTGTGTGTGTGGTTTTTGAGGTGGTTTTATGTTTGGTAGTGTGACTGGTGTGAAAATTGGAAAAGGAGCAAATTTGGTGGTTTTGTGAATTTCTTCACTTTCAAGCAAAGAGGGAAAGAGTGAGATCTGTTTGTTCCTTGGGTTTTAGATAGCTTTGGTGTGTGGAATATAGTGGGATGAAGCCTCTATTTATAGGTCATGAGAGGTGTTGGGGCAGATTTGGCATTTTGGTCTTAGAGGGAGATTTTGGAAGAAAATATGTCCAAGATTTGTGGCAGTTGTACCTTCAACTCCTTGGCTCAAGGTGATGCAAAAATAAAGTGGTATGAGGGTCATGGATGTGACTGAAGTGAGGCTAGAGAGTAGGAGAACTGTTGCTGCAGATTTCATGAAAAGTTTCTCTTTTCTCTTTGTTTTGAATAAAATAATGCCACTTGCTTGCAACTTGCAATGCTTTGTCACATCCTTCACTTATTCTACATTTATAACCATAAAACCCTCTCAATATCAGATCAAGACTTGATCAAATGGCTGAGAATGGTTTAAGTGGTTGGCAAGTGGATTTGTGATAAGTTTGAAATGGTGCATTCAAGTGTTGGGACCCCAACTTGCTCAATTCGAAACTCTCAGCTCAAAAGGGCTATGAAGTAGTTCTAGTACTTTTTAGAAATCCCTCATGGAGCTCTACAACTTTCATGTTCACTGAAGTTTCAAACTCCAAGTGGAACTAGGTCAAAAAAAACCCTCAAAGTTGGCTGAAAACATGCCTAAAAAGGCCAGAAACTTATAATTTTTCTAAGTGTTTTCTCCCTCTTGTGATGATTTTGACCATAACTCCAAATTATGCATTTTTTGCCCATAGGTCAGCTTTACACATTTGTAGGTCTTGCCAAGACCTTTCCAACAAGCTTTGAACCACCTCATTTGGATGTGTTGTTAGGAAGTTATGGTCTTGCCCTTTTCAAAATCCTAATTCCCGACTTTTTCGATTACTCCTCAATCCTTGATCCAATGGTCATGAAACTTCATGGATAGGTGTAATATGCTATTAGGAAAATTTTTGCTTCACACTTTGAGGTCAAATTCCTTATGGTCAAAGAGTTGACTTTTCGGTCAAATGAAAGATCGACCGATAACTACCGGATCGACTGTTGACGTTCTGGGTCTTCTGAGGTCTTGAAAATTCTTGAGTGGACTTCTCTAATCCATATGAGCTTCATGGACCATAACTCCATCATTGTAACACCTTTGAAATAAAAACTCAAACTACAGTTGACTTTTCCTGATCAGAAACCCTAATCGGGTGTCCTGGTTTGCATTGATTTTGATCTTTGGGTGACAATCTCAAATTAGACTCATACTTGACCCAATGTAGTATCTTTGATGATGTGGATACTTGTTTCATGGAGAATAAATCCAATACATTAACTGATTAAACCGTCGAAACCTCGATTCACGACTGTACGGAACCCTGATTCATCTGTATCTTGAAAAAGATGAACTTGAACTAGGTTATGGTTAGATAATCAAATGAATATGATCCTAAAATGATGATGAAGATCTAAGGGGTCAAAATTTGGGGTGCAACATAAGGCAAACGAGGAAATGTGATACGTGAGATGCAAGCCAACCATCCATAGTATAACATTCAGCCATCAAATGGTCGCGTCTCACGGTGATCGACATATTTATTGAAGTGCATGTCCTTGGTAACCAAGCAGTCAAGATACACTTTAAATGAATCTGCTGTTTGATTCCCTTAAGCGGGAAAAATGCAGAAGCACGTGTCACATCCTCAGTGTGAGTCGGTACATAGGCCTAGTTAGAGGTGCATGGGAAGTGTTGGAGGACGCATAAACATTAAAAGACCAATAAATATTACCCTTAGTAATAAGATGTTGTAAGTGACCTACTTTTGCTTCCACCTACAACCCTCTGATAACTTCGAGTACAAGTAAACCAAACAAGCGGCCCCCAGTTATACTCATGGAACTGCTCGAAGTTCTCAAAGTACTATAGGTAGACGATATCTCTAGTTACTAGGGAACTAAAAGTTGAAAAGTTCCGGAGATGCATCTCCGGAAATTTCTACAACTCTTCAGTTCCTTCAATGGCGGCAATGCAGACATAAAAACTCCAAAAATAATTATTTGATCGTTATTCTCAACCAACAAAAATGTTTTATATTATGTATAAACTATCATTCATGTAATTCCTACTCATTTCTTAACTAAATCATCATTTTCTACTCATTTACACAAAAACTCAAAAACCTTATCAAAACATCAAAAAGATACAAATTTAGACTTTACTTTAGTATTGGATGATGTTTCTAATGTACTTGATGTTGGTTGAATCTCGTTTGAGCTTGGTTGTTTGATTTTTCTTAAGCAACCAACTCTTTAGAGATGCTCCCCGTAACTTAGATAATTCCTTCTTGATAACTCCCCCTTGATAAAGAGACAAGTAGACGATCTTGATGCAAAAAAGTTAGAGACCACAGGCATACACAAGCATAAATAGATACATATATCTTCTCCCCATTTGTCATTAGCAAAAATGAAGGGGGAAAAAGAGTATAGAGATTAAAATGATAGAAAAAATCATTCAAGAGACAAGAAAACATAAAAACTAGAATTAAAACATAGGTCATAACAAAAATAGAAATGAAACAAATCATAATGGTAAAGAGGTAAGCAAATTATACTACGAAAAGATGGAAATTAAGCAGAATAACACAAAATAATACATAAGGACACATAAGAAACACTTTAGTCACTCTCGTATTCCGATTCTTCTTCTCTTTCCTCTTGGTCTCAGTTTTGGTTTTTGAGTTCAGCTGTCTCTAGGCGAATGTCACAGAACCTGGTTGTGACAATTTTTTCGATGGTGCACATCTTGTTATAAAGAACTTCATTAGTGATGGCACCTTCTGATATAGAAGCAGTTGAAAAAGCGGTTTCCCTATGCTTAAAAATACCGTCTTTATCCTTGAAAATTCCCATATTCTTGCTGGCATCCCCAACATTGATTTCATGTTCCCTTGAAGTCATTTTTACGTTAGCCTCCAAATCCACTTGACAAAATTCCAGAATTTTGGTTATAAGCCTATCATATGGTAGACCACTTGCAAGACCCTTTTGATGTATCATATGATGCATGATAACATAAGCTCAATTAACCTTCAACCTATTCTTCAAAGCATAAGTGATTTGGATTTCTGTACACTAATTTATGAATGGTTTCAATTCTTTGGCATGAGGATGTATGCAATTAAGTAATGTAGCATACAATAACTCACACTAAGATTTACGAGTACAAAATTAAACAGTTTAGTGTTGTTCCTATATTTCTATATTTTTTAGCAAATATCCCAGGCTCAAACAACCTACTAATGCTAAAGTAGTAATGATTTTTCTCATAGCCTTGCTAGTCACAAGTGAAACCTTGACATATTCTCTCATCCTCATGAGGAATACTTAGACACATCCCAAATTCCTCCATAGATAACATAATTTCTTTTCCTTTCACGGAGGACTTAACCACACATCCAGGATGAATAGATAAATTTGATTAAAAAGCTTTGACCAAATCTAGGTAAAATGAACCAAAATAAGAAATCATAACATCTAACCCTTGATGAGTAAAAAGTGCAGGGAAATCAAAATTGTTTCTAGGAAAATATAGCATATTACGATACTTAGGTGTTGTTAGAGGTTTGTTCCTGAAAGCAAGTAATGACCTCTTTTCTTTGGAAGACTGAACCAACCTTCCAAGGTTTAAAGGGTCAGGTGTTGTGGATGGATGCTCAGATGAATCAGCAATAGCTTTTCCCTTTCCATTTTCTCTTCTTGGAGGAGCCATTGATGTTGAGATGAAGGTTGTTTTAGGGTTTAAGTGAAGTTGGAGATTTTGGGTGAGTGGAGAGTGATAATGAGATGGATTGATTTAAGTGATATGAGTGATTATAAAAAAGAGTTTTATACTAGGGTTAGTAAAGGATTTCGTGGGAGGTTGTAGAGTGATGAGTGGGTGAGTAAATTTTGGTGTTTTACTAAGAGGATGAGAGAGGAAGAAGGTTGACTAAGCTATCAAAGACATACAAGCTTTTTTGAAAAAGTGATTTTTTTGACAAGCGTAGTTGATTAACAAAACCTTGTACTCGGTTACCACTACGCACCCCCTTTTAAAATAAAATAAAAACAAAATTTGATCTTGTAACTGGTTAACGTAATGGTGTAACCAGTTACATGTAGGAAAATTTTGAATTGTTTTTAAACAGAAGGCATAACAACATGTAAATCAAACACTAAACACATATATTTAATAAGATGACTATCAAACATACATTATACATACTTTAACACATACCAATTACTTAATCATGAATAATCATCAAGAGCATATTAATTCACATATGAATTGAAAATTAACTTATGTAAAATGAAACATAAACATGTGCCTTGATACAAATTGAGAAGAGAGTGCTTGTTATCAATTAAACGTTGTAAAGCTGTCTTTGTGTGATGATCAAACGCCGTGCTCATCCAATATTCCCTGTTCCCTTTGAATTTTAAAGAATGGTTCTTTTGCTAACGGTTTAGGAAAAATATCTGCCAATTGGTTATTTATATCTACAAATATTACTTCAACATCACCTTTAAGCACATGATCTCATAAGAAATGATATTGAATGTCCATATTTTTGGTTCATGAATGCATGACTGGATTTTCGGCTATTGCACTTGTATTATCACATTTCAATGGAAAGCATCCAAGGTTCATGTTGTATTTGAAAGTTGTTGCTTTAACCAAAGGATTTGTGCACAACAACTTCATGTTGTAATATATTCTGCTTTAGCTATACTAAGAGTCACACATGCTTGCTTTTTTCAGGACAACCATACAAAAGTGTTTCCTAGGATATGACATGTACCGCTTGTGCTTTTCTGGTCTATTTTACAACCTGCATAATTTGGGTCAGAATAACCAATTAAATCACATACACTAACTTTAGGATACCATAAGTCGACGTTTGTTGTTTCTTTGAGGTACTTCATGATTATCTTCATGGAAGCAAGATGTGATTCCTCCAGATTTGCTTGAAATCGTGCATATAAACAAACACTAAACATAATTCCAGGACGAATTTCCAAAAATATAATAAAGAACAAATCATACCTTGATATTTAGTCATATCAATTGAAACATCAGATTCATCTTGATCTACACACATTTCGGAACCCATTGGAGTAGCCATCGCTTTGTAATTATCCATGTCAAATCCTTTCAATAACTCTTTGCAACACTTGAATTAGTTGATGAAGATGCCATTATTTAAATGATTAATTTGAAGTCCAAGAAAATAGTTCATCTTACCCATCATAGACATCTCAAACTCTCCTTTCATCATCAATGAAAATTCTTCACATAGTTCTTTGTTTGTTGAACCGAATATAATGTCGTCAATGTAGACATGAACTAATAAAGTATGAATTTTAATTTTCTTAATAAATAAGGTATTATCAACTTTAACTTTTCAAATCCTTTTTTACATAGAAATTTTCTAAGTCTATCATGCCATGCTCTTAGTGCGTGCTTTAAGCCATAAAGAGCCTTTTTCAACTTGAAGATATGTGAAGGATTCTTGAAGTCTTCAAAACCAGAAGGTTGTTTGAAATATACTTGCTCATTGATGTACCCATTCAAGAAGGCGCTCTTGAAGTCTATTTGGAATAACTGAAAAATTTAATGAGCAGGCATAAACAAGTAATAAACAAATAACTTCTAACCTTGAAATTAGAGCTAGTGTTTCTTCAAATTCGATTCCTTCTTCTCGATTACAACTTTGATCCACCAATCTCACTTTATTTCTAACATTTATACCATTCTCGTCAAGTTTGTTCTTAAACACCTATTTGGTACCTATGATATATTTATCACTTGGTCTAGGAACAAGTTCCCAAACTTCATTCCTTTCGAATTGATTTAATTATTCTTGCATAACAATTATCCATTTATCGTCTTATAAGGTTTCATCAATCTTGGAAGGTTCTATTTGAGAAATAATTGCCATATTCAAGCAAGCTTCCTTGAGATTAAGTCTTGTTGAAAATCTTTTACTGATGTCACTAGTAATTTTATAAATTTGGTGATCACATGGGTTCTCCATTCTTGAGGAAGATCACTTTGAGTTTTCTCTTGTTAATTACATTCCTCTTTTTGTTCTGATTGATCATCATTGTTGACTTTAGTAAAACCTTATGTAGGAACTTCTAAGAAATCATCATCATCATCACAAACAACTATTTCCTCCTTATAAGGGTTAGGTTTACCAAAGAAAATAAGCATTAATTCTTCAATAATTAAAGTTATTTTATTATAAATTCTATAAGCTTTACTAGAAAGAGAGTAGCCAAGAGATATACCTTCATCGGATTTCTCTTAAAACTTACCGAGATTGTCTTTGTTATTGTTGAGGACAAAGCACTTGCATCAAAATATATGAAAGTGGGCAATGTTTGGCTTTCTTCCTTTGAAGAGTTCATTTGGAGTCTTATTCAAGATTTATTTTATGATAACCCGATTACTTACATAACATGTTGTGCTAACCGCATCTGCCCAAAAATACTTTTGAAGACTTTAGTCACTAAGCATTGTTCTTGCAAGTTCTACTAGAGATCAATTCTTTCTTCACAAAATTCCTCAAAAGATGCATTTTGGAACTCTCCACCATGGTCACTTCTAATTGATGTAAATTTTTGTGATTTTTCATTTTTTACTTGCTCATACCACTTGAAGCCTTGAATATATCATTTTTCTGCACTAAAAATAGTGTCTAAGAAAATCTAGAAAAATCATCAACAAAAACTAAAGCATATACATTACCTCAAAAGCTTCTTGTTCTTGATGGACTAAACAATTCCATATGCAACAATTGAAGTGGCTTGTATTTGATATCGCATTCTTTGGTTTGAAAGTTGATTTTGTTTGCTTCCTCTTTTGACATGCATCACATAATTTATCTTTGACAACCTTTATCTTAGGTAAACCAATGGCAAGATCATGTTTGCCTAGTTTTTTTTAAATGTTCCATATGAATATGGACCACTATTTTATGCCAAAGACATAAATCGTTGTTGCTTACCATGATACATTTTACTTTCAAAGATAAATCATCTAAAGAAATCATGAAAATGTTATTAATTCTTTTACCTTTGATTTTTATCTCATGAGTGGCTTCATCTTCAATCAAACATTCATCCTTGTGAACTTGATTTTGAAGCCTTTGTTACAAAGTTGGCTTATGCTTAGAAGGTTATGCTTTAGTCCTTCAACATAAAAAACATCTTTAATGGACGTGAAAGGTGGTGCTCAAAATTTTCCTATTCCAATAATTTTTTCGTTGTTGTTGTCCCCATATGTGACATATCCCTTGGGTTTTAGGACTAGAGATGAAAATTTGTTGATATCTCATGTTATGTGCTAAGAACAACCACTATCAAGATACCATAAGTTTGCGGAGGTTTTCAAGCACACCTACAAAAAAATAAGTTTTGTTAGGTACCCAATGTGCCTTGGGTACTTCATAATTACTTCCTTTCTTGACCCACACATAATTTCCACTTGCAACATTAAAGCTCCTTATATAATAAGCATTAGGTGTGTGACTAATTATACTACAATAGAAACATGTAGGAACATAATTAATTCTATATATAGGAACATAAGATTTTTTTCTTAACAAATCTCTTTTTAGGATAATGATGAATATGTTTCACTTTGTTCACTTTTTCTTTTGTGGATTGGTCACTAGCCTTACCAAAGATAGTTTTGCTAGAACTTGGTTTATAAAATTTAGAATAACCAAGTCCATTTTTTTCATTAGAATATCTTTGTTTACGAAGAACACCATACAATCCAATTTGTCCCTTTTCATATATTTCAAAAACTTTTTTCAATTGGACAATTTGGAAAGAAAGTGACTCACACTCTTTAGATGTAAAAATCTGTTTTTGTTTTTCAACTTCAAAATCTTTTTCCATGGTGTCAATACTTTCTTCAAGAGATACATTTTTTTCTTTTGTGTTGACACCGTTTTGTACAGAATTTTACATTCATTGAGTGGTTCATGTATTGCACCTTGAACATCATTATCATAAGAGGAAAATCATTACTAACCTTTTCATATTCATCATCGGAATGGTGTGACACCATAAACGTAAGATTTACATATGCTTCACTTGCCAAGTCAGATGATGAACCTACTTTATTGTCATCCCATGCAATGTAGGCCTTTTTGGATTTTGTCTCTTTTCTACTTTTGAATCCGCTCTTCTTGGTGAGTTTTGAACAATCCTTCTTTATGTGCCATTGCTTTCCACATTCATAATAAGTGAAAATTTGGTGTTGAAGTGTGACGCTAGTGGGATTATACCCAAGTACGTTGCACACTTGGCGGTACAATAGAGTCGCCACCGAACTTTATTTATTCCAAAAGTAAAGGGAAAATATTGATAAACCCAAGGGGAATAGAAACGGATAAGGGAGTCAGTTATGTGAGGGGAAGATATTAGCACCCTACACATTCTTTATACTCGACAGGAACCATTCTGAATGCTCTAGGTTCGGATGGATGATCTATCTAAAGGCTACTCTATAAAGAGAAGAGGAAAAGGGAAGATGAAAGTGCTCACAGAGGATTGGAGCCCTCGTGCCAGCATATCTTCATAGTGCAATGAGGAATTCAGAGCTTCGTAGTTCATGGAACCAGGGAAAAGAAACATAACAGTGGCTTGCCAAGATCTCACAATCTCGTGCCTACATATCCGTCATACCTTGAAAAATACGTTTCTCACGATGGACGCGGAAAAAACGTTCGAACAAAGCCGCCACCGAAATTTATTCATTCCAAGGAAGG
Source organism: Lathyrus sativus (assembly GCA_963859935.3). Lineage (NCBI taxonomy): Eukaryota > Viridiplantae > Streptophyta > Magnoliopsida > Fabales > Fabaceae > Lathyrus > Lathyrus sativus. Next base: position 99,269,367 of record OZ012739.1, on the reverse strand, counting down.
AATGGGAAAATATCGATAAAAACATTAAAGAGATAAGAACATGGTCATCGGAACCAGATTCTAGGTTCGGAAGTTGATTACGCAAGGGAAGGTATTAGCACCTTCTACGTCTGTTGTACTCAATGGGAACCTCTTGATTTGATTCGAGAGAAAAGTTAGCTAGGTTGTTTGTTTTCTTCTAAAGGGGATAACAAGTGGTTTTTATACTAGGGTGCACACCAAGAATTGGGCCCTTGTGCCTACGTACTCCCTCGTGCAATGGGAAAGTCAGAGCACTGTAGTTCGTGGGACTACGGGTAAAGGTTAAAAAAGAAAAAGGTAGCTCACTAGGATATCGCGATCTTATGCCTATGTACCCTCATTGTGCAATAAGGAAGTCAGAACAATCATAGTTCAGAACACTACGGTTGGTCGGTTTGTGTTTGAATCGAACAAGTGTTTAGGTCACGTTCTAACTGCTAAACATTGGCTTGTCTGCTCACTAGGAGAGGCTGAAGCACTAGTTCATATGCGCAGAAGAAGGGACTAAACAATGTTCTTTGGGAAAGGTTGTTCGAGTTGTGGATCGCACAAGGGCGAGGAATTAGTGTTTGGAGAAGTTTCAATCACACGGGGCAAGAAAAGAGAGTTTGTCATGTTGGATGTTTTGTTTGGATGACGATTATTTGAAGCTTAAGAAAGGCTCCTCGGGCCCAAGTAATCGGGAGAGTCAGGCAAAGGCTTGACTCTCTCTCTTTTTCATCTAAGTGTTGAGAAAATAGATTTTATTTCATTTATCGGATTAAAAGACAATTGTTCGAGCTTAAAAAAGGCTCCTCAGGCCCAAACAATTAAGGACAGGAATCGAAGACTGCATTCCAACTCCCTTTTCATCTTTGTTTGAAGTGTTGTCTCAGTATAGTTAAGTTCATTAGGTTAGCTTTGATAAAATTCTCGATGTTGATTGAGGTTTGAATTGGCATGCGAAACGATTAAGGTTTGAACTAATGGAAAGGATGTCCTAATGGTGTAGGGTAAGGTCGATGGCGAGGCAAAAGCGCTCGACTTACAAGAGGTTTATAAGATACAAGACAAAAAATTGAGTTGAGTTTTAATAATGTGTACTAGCAAAGTGGGCTAGCCTTATAAATGACCAACTAGAAATAATTGATCAAATATGTCTCACTGTAAGGAAGCCCATGAGTAAGCTTCGAATGTTGTGTATTATGACCAAAAGGTTGATGACGATGCTTTAAAAGCGATTGACTTACAAGGCAGAAAGTGACTCGACGTTGGATCGAGAAGTTATTTTGAGAATGGTTTAATCGGTTCAATGGCAAGACATAAACGAAAAAACAGTAAAGTTATTACACTTCATGGAAATTGGGGTACATTTTATCAAATGGTGATGGCATGAAACAAAAAATGCGTATAAATAGAAGGTGCTTATTGTAGGAAGGCCCAAGAGTAAGCCACGAGACTTAAAGATCAATCGAAATCAAAGGCAACCAAATTTAGAACCATGATAACCTCATTTAGAGTGGACTCATGTGGGAATCGCTCTATACCCGGTTGGTCAACAAAATCTATGCGTCCATACGAGTTTCAAAAGTTAAATTGAATTTCAACCTCGAATTTGTAACACAATATAATCAAGACATATTTAATCAAAGAAATTAATTAATAATTAAAATAACTAATTAATCAATTAACAAGTAAGCAATTCATCAACTAAAATATTAATTCAAATATTCTAAAATACACCAAAAAAAGAAAAATAAATAAAAAGATAGAATTAAGAATCTAAATTGTCAAGGAGGTGCAAAGGAGAAACCCAGGTGTAAAACAAAAATCATAGATCCAATCCCATCACCAAAATATTATCAAACTTAATTTTGTTATAAAGAAAAAAATAACAAACTAATGAAACAAAAATAATAATAATAATAATAATAATAATAATAATAATAATAATAATAATAATAATAATAATAATAATAATAAAAAGAAACAAAAGATATCAGACTAGCCATTTCTTTAGAACACTATACATGAAAAAACAACATTACCTAGAAAATCTAACTAGCGAAAAACAAACATGAATATTTTGGAGGAACCAAATACTCGCCCTACTCTTTATACCATGACAAACATCTTTCACACAGCCACAAACAAAACGAAAGAGACCTTATCGACAACGAAACAAAACTGGAGTTATGATTGCAGGGACGAAGATTTGTTTTACACTTGTTCTTCTCCTTCCGTTTTTTATATCATCCATGTCGTATGTTTTTGTTGTTGGGTGTGGCCAATTTATGCATCTAATTTGTAGACCTATCCCCTAAAAGATGCTTCATCCGAATTTTCACCTCATCTTCACTCTTTTTTTCGCATCATTAGAACCTGAGTTATCACCATTATTATTATTACTGTTATTGTTACTATTACCACTAGCCAACACAACAACGTGAATTGAATTCAGCTTATTACTAATAGTCACGTATTTACTATGTTCCTGAATAGCTTCAAATGCATATGACTAACAAGCAACCTAACAATATTATGCCGCACAAAAACATCTTGACATTTAGGATTAGTCGAAACGAGTTCAGAAACAGCTCAAGATACAACAACTTGAAATTTCATAGGACCTTATTTAAGAACCTGCGTAGAAACCGAACAAAACCCATCATGAATCATATCATCAACGCTTTCTGCGTCTCGGACCAAAAGCCCAATAGCTTTAACAGCATTTTCTTGTTGGTTAAATTCAAATCAGTATGGGGGAGCGCAAAAGCCAGATGCTCTTGGGCAGCCAAATATTTCCCAGGGACTCACTAGCATTAATTGTCATAGCATTTAATATTCTCTATCTTGTAATCTCTATATAAGAACAGAATGTAAACACATCAAAAACAAGATTTTTGAAATACAAAGAGAAGTTCTGAGATTTACATCCTCTCCGCCATTTTATAAGTTTCATTTGTCTTCAATTTGGTATCAGAGCTCATGGCGAGCCTGACGAGTCAAATGCCACTGCCGCGGCTGTCAAAATCCAATTATGAGAATTGGAGCATTTAGATGAAGGCGCTTCTAGGTTCATTGGATGTATGGGAAGTGACAAGCGATGGGCTTGAAGAACCAGCAAACACAACTGGGTTTACAGCTGCCCAGAACAAGGCGTTGAAAGAGACGCGGTCGAAAGACAAAACAACATTATACATGTTATTTAAAACAGTGGACGAATCAGCCTTCGAAAAGATTGCTGGTTCGACGACATCGAAAGAAGCATGGGATACGCTAGAGAAAGTGTTCAAAGGAGCTGACAGAGTTGAGCAAGTTCGTTTGCAAACTCTTCGAGGAGAAATGGAGAGGATGAAAATGAAGGAGACAGAGTCCGTGTCGGACTATATTACGCATGTGCAGATTGTTGCAAACCAGCTAAATCGAAATGGAGAAGGAATGACAGATGCTCGAATTGTAGAAAAGATACTGAGATCTTTAACTGACAAATTCGAAAATATTGTGTGCCATAGAAGAAGCGAAGGACCTTTCGACAATCACCGTCGAAGAAGTTGCAGGGTCACTCGAAGCCCATGAGCAACGGAAAATAAAGAAAAGGAGGAGGCAGTTGAGGAAGCAGAACCTAACAAAGAAGGAAAGGCACTCTTCTCTCAAAATTCGCGTGGGACAGGACGCGGCCGTGGAGGACGGGATGATGGTCGAACCTATCAAAACAATAACTTTGACAGAGGACAGTCAAGTCAATAAAACTGGTGCGATAGAGGACGAGGTCAAAGAGGTGGCAGGTCGAATTACAATAATGTCGAATGCTACAAGTGTAACAAATAGGGACATTACGCGAAGGACTGTAACTCCTACAGTTGCCACAACTGTGGAAAGATGGGACATCTTGCAAGAGACTGTCGATCGAGAAGAAGAGTTGAAGAAACAACGAATTTTTCCTTAGAATCAGAATCGAATGAAGGAGTCTTGTTGATGGCTCAGAAGGAGGAAGATGCAGAGAGTGACACACTGTGGTACCTTGACTCAGGTGCAAGCAATCACATGTATGGTCACAAACACTTATTCAAAGAAATGAAGAGTGTGGAAGATGGACATGATTCATTTGGAGATGCCTCGAAGGTAAATGTTGAAGGAAAAGGAACAATATGTTTCTTGCAGAAGAATAATGTAGTAGGATCAATCGAAGGGGTGTATTATGTACCAAATCTCAAAGCAAACATTCTGAGTTTGGGACAACTTACAGAGAAGGGGTATTCGATACTCATGGAAGATCGAAACCTACAGTTGAAAGATAAGACAGGACGTCTAGTTGCTCTAGTCGAGATGGGAAAGAATCAAATGTACAAGCTGAATCTAAAAAACATTCGAGAAAAATGCTTGCATGTTAATGTCGAAGACCAAGCATCTCTGTGGCACTTGCGTTTTGGTCATTTGCATCAAGATGGGCTAAGAAGATTGGCGAAGAAGAATATGGTGCATGGACTGCTAGATGTGGAGTTCGATGGAAAATTCTGTGAAGACTGTGTGTTTGGCAAACAAACAAGAACATCATTTCAAAAGAAGGCAGAGTATCAGGCTAAACACATTTTGGAACTGATTCAGACTGACATATGTGGTCCAATCACTCCGGAATCTTTCAGTGGCAAAAAGTACTTCATTTCTTTCATTGAGGACTATTCAAGGAAGACTTGGGTGTACTTTCTGAAAGAAAAATCAGAGGCATTCGAAACGTTTAAGAAATTTAAGGTGAAGGTGGAGAAAGCAACTGACAGAAGCATCAAAGCCCTTCGATCAGACAAGGGTGGAAAGTATACTTCGACAACCTTCATGAAGTACTGCGAAGAACAAGGCATAAGGAGATTTCTGACTGCAGCGTACTCACCTCAACAAAATGGAGTAGCTGAAAGGAAGAATCGAACGACCCTTGACATGGTTCGATCAATGCTTAAGAGTAAGAACATGTCGAAGGAATTTTGGGCAGAAGCTGTGCAATGTGCAATTTATGTTCAGAACAGATGTCCACATTCGAAGCTAGGAGACTTAACACCTCAAGAAGCTTGGAATGGACAGAAGCCAACAATATCTCATTTTAAAGTATTTGGAAGTGTGGCTTATGCACATGTGCCAGATCAGAAGAGAACGAAGCTGGAAGACAAAAGTCAGAAGTACATACTCATCGGGTATGATGAAAAAACGAAAGGCTATAGACTCTTCGACCCAATAAACAAGAAGGTGATAGTAAGAAGAGATGTTCGTGTGGACGAAGCAAGCAGATGTGACTGGAACAATTCGAAAGAGGTTGTTGTCGAAACCGAAGAATCACCAACTGCTGTACCATTAAGCACTTCGACAGAACCTGAAAACTCTGATGATGAAAGTGAGCCCTCTCAAACCAGATTGTGAAGCTTACAAGACCTGTATGAAAACACAGAGGAAGTACATCTTGTATGCTTGCTGGCAGACACTGAAGATGTCAGTTTCGAAGAAGCAGTGAGAGATCGGAACTGGAAGAAAGCCATGAATGAAGAAATTGAAGCCATCGAAAGAAACAATACTTGGGAACTGGCAGAGTTACCCAAAGGGAGTCAAACCATTGGAGTAAAATGGGTGTTTAAGAAGAAGATGAATGCTGAAGGTAAAATCGAAAGATACAAAGCAAGACTGGTAGCGAAAGGCTATAAGCAGAAAGCAGGGATCGATTATGATGAAGTATTTACGCCTGTTGCGAGGATGGAAACGATTCGATTACTCATATCTCATGCAGCTCAATTCGAATGGCCAATATATCAGATGGATGTCAAGTCAGCATTTCTGAATGGTGTGCTCGAAGAGGAAGTATATGTCGAACAACCACCTGGGTACTTGAAGGTCGAAAGTAAAGGAAAAGTGCTAAAATTGAAGAAAGCACTTTATGGGCTGAAGCAAGCGCCGAGAACGTGGAACACCAGAATCGATACATACTTCAAGGAGAATGGCTTTCAGCAGTGTCCCTATGAACATGTTGTGTATGTGAAGAAAGAAAAAGAGAAAATGTTGTTAGTTGCCTTCTATGTTGATGATCTGATTTTCTTGGGCAACAATGATCGATTGATAGAAGAGTTTAAAGGTGCAATGACACAGGAATTTGAGATGACAGACTTAGGTCTGATGAAGTACTTTCTTGGTCTGGAGGTTCGACAAGAAGATGATGGTATCTTTGTCTCTCAGGAGAAGTATGCCAAAGACATCCTAAAGAGATTCAACATGGATAGCTGCAATCCAATTTCGACACCAATGGAACCTGGAGCAAAGCTCTCGAAATTTGATGGGGGAGAGCGTATCGAAGCAAACAAATTTCGAAGCCTGGTTGGAAGCCTTCGTTACCTCACATGCACAAGACCTGATCTTTCACTAAGTGTGGGAATAGTGAGTCGATTTATGGAAGAGCCAGTTTATACGCACTGGAAAGCTTTGAAGAGAATACTTCGATACGTCCAAGGAACCGTGTCACTTGGAATGTTTTATTCGAAAGGAGAAGACTACAAGCTAACTGGATATTCTGACAGTGATTGGTGTGGAGACGTTGATGATCGAAAGAGCACCTCAGGCTATGTTTTCTTTATGGGAAATATTTCTTTCACTTGGCTTTCGAGGAAGCAACCAATTGTGACTCTTTCGACGTGTGAAGCAGAATATGTCGCAACATCATGGTGTGTGTGTCATGTAATTTGGCTAAGAAGACTGCTGGGCAAAATGGAGTCGAAACAATAAGATGCAACAATAATTCGAGTGGACAACAAATCAGCGATCGAACTAGCAAAGAACCCAGTTAACCACGAAAGAAGCAAACATATTGATGTCAGATTTCATTTCATCCGAGAATATGTGAAGGAAGGAAGCGTCGAACTGAAGCATGTTGCAAGCAAAGATCAAGCAGCAGATATCCTCACAAAACCACTATCAAAAGAGTTGTTCGACAGAGGAAAGAAGATGTTGGGTATGATGGATCAAAGGAACATTTGAATTTAAGGGGGAGTTTTGTTGGTTAAATTCAAATCGGTATGGGGGAGCGCAAAAGCCAGATGCTCTTGGGCAGCCAAATATTTCCTAGAGACCCACTAGCATTAATTGTCATAGCATTTAATTTTCTCTATCTTGTAATCTCTATATAAGAACAGAATGTAAACACATCAAAAATAAGATTTTTGAAATACAAAGAGAAGTTCTGAGATTTACATCCTCTCCGCCATTTTATAAGTTTCATTTGTCTTCATTTATTGCCTTTCCTTTTTAAAGCTCTTGCTACCATCTTGTATTCTGATCGCAGTTCTCGTCCTCTTTCAACTGCCTTATCGGAATCTTTATGCAATCTTCATACTTTCTCATTTCCAAAGCATGGTTGGTGAGAAACGATATATCTTTATCATCCAATTCCAAAGCCTTTGAATAATGGTGAATCACAGTATCAAAATCCTTCTTTTTGTACGCTGCCTCAGCCTTTCTCTGCTTAGCGTCCTTTTCCTCATCAGCCTCTTCAATGGGTTCAGGCTCTGGCTCCGTTTCAGGCTGCTTAGGAGGCTCGGCTTCAGCTACCCTCTTCCTCTTAGAAGAAGAGGACGAAGGAGTATCAGGCATATCCACGTCATCACCGGGATCATCTTGACAAAATCAGGTTGTTGAAGAAAAACCCTAGTCGTAGGGTCAGCCGTCAGCTTAGCCCACATCTCAGGACCACTAAAAGCATCTTCAAATGGATTAGTCGGTGCAGAGTGTGACCTAGCGGCATCCGAATCTGTGGCTTTCTCTGTATCAGCTAGACTTTATTTAAGCAGCTCATTAGTAGAGTCAAAATTGAGACCTTTTTTATAAGAAGCAATAGCGCCATCGTATTAAGATAAACCAAGATGAGCAGCTCCGAGACGGCTTTAGCCTTTCACCCAGTTAGGTTGATGGTTTTGATGAAGTGACGTATAGCGGTTGGAAAGTCACCGGAAGAGAATGCGGTGTTGGCTTTGGCTTTGGCTTCTTCGGCCATAGACGGATCGGAGTTGAATCGAGAGGGTTTTTGGTTTTTTTGTGAGAAGAATAAAGGAAAGGGATAAGGTTGAAGGTATTGGGTAAAGAGCAAGGTGTGGAGGTGAAGATTGGTAACAGAGATGAAATAAAGTGGAAGAGAAAGAATGGAGGAGGCAAGTTGCGGGTGGTTCGAAGAAAGAAGATGAGGATGCCATTTTTCTTTTCCCCCTTTTTTTCTTCAAGAAATTGGCACACACTATCCCTCTCTCCTCACCCTAATTTTCTACTTTTCTTTCAATATTTGGTCCTTCCACATGACGGGCTTAGTTCTCTTGGTTTTTTATTTATTTAAGAAATGAACATTACAACAAAAATGGTCATTAGAGATTAGTTTGGAAAATTAAAACTAGACCATCTTAAATGAATCATTTGGTTAGTAAGAGAAAAAATGGCTACTTGGATTGGATAATAATATTGGATATAATTATTAAAAAAAAAGATATTGGTTAATTGATTTGGATATTAAAGTGGATTTTTAGAAATGAGGTGATTGGTTTATGAAAAATGGAATAAATGGAGAATTGAAAATATGGATATGAAAGGATTTGGTTACGAACTTCTTTTCCATTGACTTTTCAACAAAACATCTGCCACTTAACCTTTCAAGTGAACCTCTAACCATATGAACACAACCTGTCCAGTTTAAACCAATGCTACTTGGATCACAAATGAACCACAATCTCTTTACTATGAAAACAGTCTGCACATATCACAACCTGATAGTCTGACTCGCACACAGACGCCTTGAATAGGTATAAACCTAATTGAAGGCTCAAACCCACACCACTTGAATCAACCATACTCAGACCATGATCTTAAAACAAACTTGTCCGACCAAGATTAGGTTAAAAATAATTGATCTTCAAACACCATTGAGCCCACACACTCATACAGATAAATCTCAAATGATTCTTGCAACAACTAGAGCTATGCAATAAGTCGTGACAACGTGTTTTTTTTTAATTTTTTTTAATACGGTTAGCAAACAGATACACAAGTGAAAGTTATGCACAGGTAGGACAAATTTAGGGTATGACAGTATCCTCATAGTGCAATGAGGAATTTAGAGCCTATGTAGTTTGGAGAACGGAGACAGAAAAAAAGAGGAAATGGTGTAAAAACCAAGAGCGAAAAGCAAAGAAATGGTGTTGAAACCAAGATAGAGGAATAAGAGGTAGAAGTAAATGAGGGGCAAGGAATAAGAGCACGGGTGTTTTAACCAAGACTTGGTGGTTAACCTTAAGAAAAAGAGAGTTAATTTATTGGGGAAAAAAGAAATAGATCGTGGCCGGGGGAAAGAAAAGGAATTGGTCTTTGCTGGGGAACATAAAAACTGGTCTTTTAACTGACAGGCAATGTTTAATCAAGAAAAAGGGTTTGACTCCACTAGGGAGAAGAAAAAAGACAATTGGAACCGACGGACGGTGATTAACCAAGAAAATGGGTGTTTTAACCAAAATGAGGTGTTTGGCCCATAGGGAGTTCAATATTTTAACTGACAAACAGTGGTTAATCGAAGAAAAGGGAGAAGTTGGTCTTTTAATCGGCAGGTAGTGGTTAACCAAGGAAAAAGGTGTTTAACCAATTGAAGGCGTTAACCCAAAAGGAGACTCGGTATGTTAACATACGGAATATGGTTAACCGAGGGAAAAGAAAAGGTTGATCTTTTAACTGATATGCAGTGATTAACTAAGGAGAAATATGGTGTTTTAACCAAAAAGGTGATTAAGCCAACAAAGGCTTGATATTTTAACAGATGGGTTGTGGTTAACCGAAAGAAATGGGGAAGTTGGTCTTTTAACTGACATGTAGTGGTTAACCAACGAGAAAGAGGTTGGAACCAAGAGAAGTTTGCTTACTCCAATGGGGATTCAGTATGTTAACTGATAAACAATGGTTAACCGAAGGAAAAGAAATGCAAACCAAGAAAAGGTTGCAACTTTGCTGGGGAAGAAGAAAATTGGTGTTTAACCGACGTACAATGATTAACCAAAGGAATGGGTATTTTAACCAAAAGGTGATTAACGCAATAAGAGAAAGAGAGTTTGGTTTTAACAGATGGACTGTGATCAACTAAAGGAATGAATGTTGAACCAAGAGAAGGTTGTTAACCCAAACAGAAACAAGAAGATTTGGAGTAGGAATGAGTGACTGAGGATTGAATCAAGAGACACTACGGTCTGGGGATAGAGATGACTATTCCAGGCACAGGGTCATTCCCGTTCCTTCTCTACCAAAAAATTATTCAGTTAATCAAGCAAGAGTTATTGCAAGTAGACAAAACAGTCTCAAAACAGCAAGATATTGGCAAAATATGTCTGGTGTAATCGATTAACAGAATGCTATTAATCGATTACACTCTGCTCAAAATGACTCTCAGGGGCGCAGACAAGGAAGTAATCGATTGCACCATATGTGTCAACCGATTACACCTACAAAAACAGCATAACAAATTTTCGAAAAGTACTTTTCGGAATCACTTATCGAATGTAATCGCAGTGTAACGTGGCATTGAAGTAGATGCAAAATTTATGTTAATTCAGAGCAATGAAGAGGTAATATAATCAAGCATTCAAAGCAATCATTCAAGTAGCAAAACAACAACTAAGCACTACATTGTGAAAACGCGAAATTGATCGAAAGCGATAAATTAAGCAAGATCCACCAACCTACAAGGCTGAGATTTTCCTTGGTGATTATTGTAATCATAATGTGATGAAGAAGAGCTTAGAAAACCAAAAAATACAGATATTTTTAGCAATTCGTAGCAAGGAAACCAAAGATAATGCGATAATTGCATCGGATCCAAATTTGCACCAAAATTCATTCAATAATCAACTTACAAAGCTTGAATTGAAGTAAATGTTGTTGTTGTTGCAGAATTCAGAGACGAAACAGAGGTCTAGCTCAAGGAATAGAAAGCTTCAATTCAAAGCTTGCTAAGCTTTACTGGTGAATGGGTTTTCGTGAGGTTTATGGAAGAAGATGATAATTGAGAGAGATAGTGCTGCAGAAAATTTAGAGAATGGAGAGTGAAAATTTAGAGCACAATGAGAATAAAGAGTGAAAAATTCATAATGAAAGTGAAGGTCATGGCCAAGAGTCCCTTGCATCAACGTGAAGGTTTGCTTATATAGAGCATAGGCTTGGAGTGAGTGGAGGCTTAGAACATGGTATGGAGGTAGTTAAATGAGGTTTGGCATTTGATTTGGAGTTAGTTAGATCCAACTCACTGAGTTGGGGTCTAACTCAGTTAGTTATTTGTTAACTCGGTTGGAGAACCCCAATGAAACTCTATGATCAAGTAGCCCAAATGATTGGAAATGAGGGTGCATGGTGAGCATTATTGATGGTGAGGTAGTGTAGCAAATGTAGCTGATATTTTCTGGTGTAATCACAAGTCTAGAACCTTCCACAAGATGCTAGAATGATGTAGATCAAAGGAGAAGAGTAGGAGTTGTTGTAGTGCGAAGAAACTACTAAAAATTAGCTAAAATAGCAGGTGTAATCGGTTAACCGAAAAGCTATTAATCAATTACACCATGCAGAAAATGCCTTTCTGGGATGATTTCGGAGGATGTAATCGATTAACCTGATTTGGTTAATCGATTACTAGACGCAAAACCCCACTTTTTTGGCTTGAAATTAGGTGTTTTGGCCATGGGTTCGTGCTTCGACCCCTTGCTTTGATAAATAGGCAAGGGGGGATATGATCATAACCTTGGGATTTTGTGGGGATTTGAATATATACCTGCAATGAATCCACATATAAAAATGTTGATGCGTATGCTGGGGATGCAAGTGCAGATGCTTATGCAAAAATGAAAAAGGGGAGGTCAAATTTTGTGTTACGACAACTGCCCCTATTTAATCCTCTTGGACCTAAATGTATGAATTGCGACAACTTTTCGAGTATTCGAGGTGGAAGGGAATTAAATACAAGAGTAGCTCAAAAATTTAGTCGTTGATGGTGGAAGTGTATGAGTATGTGTTGGGAATTTGATTATTTGAAAGTAGGGGAAAATGGCCTTTGTTTGAGGTCATCTGTTAGGGAGATGCATCATGAGGGATGCTTGATGCGCATGATGAATGCAATGTATGCTTAATCTTATATGATGCATATTGAGCTATTTTTGCCGACTTTGAGAGTTTCGGGTAAAAATAGGTTGGAGGGTATTTTGGGCATTAGTGATAATATTAAGTGGTTGTTTTGTGAGAATTAATTGATAAGTGTGTGGAAAGAATTTAGGAGGAAAGAAATAGAATATGTGATATAGAGAGAAAAGAGAAAGATAGAAACATTAAGAAGAAAAACAAGAGAAAGAAAAGAGGAGGAGAGAAAAGAAGAGAAAGTGGAACAAAACCTAGACTCATCAAGAATCAACCTTAGCTTGCGATTAATCAGGTAAGGGTGATAAGTTTTATCATCTTAATAATGTATATGATCATGTATGTGCTAGATTGGGTTTGTTTCCATTTCTAGGTCGGAAGTTGATTTAATCGGTAGAAACTGAGTTTTATCGGCTAGAATTTGGAATAGACGGTATAGTATAGTTAGGTGATGAGTGGGCTGTGCTACTGGAAATGATTTGGATTAAATCGGTCGGTTTGTGAGGTTTTGGGCTTTTGGACAGCCATGGGAGTTCTGAGTTCGCAGGTTCGCTAGGCGAAGCCCAGCGAGCAACAGCGAACCAAGTCAGTAGCAAACATCCTGTCTTCGCTGGCAAGTTCGCCAGGAGAATGAGTGTGGCGAAGGTTCGCCAGGCGAGTGTGCTAGCGAGTAATTCCAGAATAACTCCCAGTGGTCTTCGCTGGCAAGTTCGTCAGGCGAACGAGGTAGCGAAGGTCCGCCAGAGGCTTCGCCAGGCGAAGGTTAGCGAACACAGCAACATATTTTCTTATCTTGTGTTTTCCATTCGTAGATTGGTTTTGTGGTTTGGTTGCGATCATTCCTTGTCTGAGATGACTAATTATATGTTGTTATGTGTGTTGAGGGTAGCCGTATGGCGTGAATCCTAGTTTGTGATTTGTGAGGTGTGAAATGTGGCCGTTTGGCAATTTTGTGCATTTACTTGAATTGAATGGAAATGCATGGTGGGATTAATTGTGAATGTGAACCATGTATGAAAATTGGGTTGAATGGATGGTGAATATATATATATATATATATATATATATATATATATATATATATATATATATATATATATATATATATATATATATATATATATATATATATATATATATATATATATATATATGCTTTGTGATACATATATTTTGAATGCATAATGGATATATGCGATGAATGTGATGAATGCATGAGTATGTTTGTAAACATGTATGCATTTCAAGAGTGTCATGAGTCATGTTGCATGTGAAGCATCATGGTATGCATTCTTTTGTTGATTGATTCCTCGGCGAATCTGCAGAACCTCGTGTGCCCTTGTGGGGTGTGAGCGATGGTTATATATTGATCCCTCGGTGGATTTGCAGAACCTCGTGTGCCCTTGTGGGGTGTGAGCGATGGTTATTTATTTATCCCTCGGTGGATTTGCATAACCTCGTATGTTGCAATGGTTATATTTGATTCCTCGGTGAATCTGCAGAACCACGTGTGCCCATGTGGGGTGTGAGCGATGGTTATTTTGGTTCTTCCATTGAACTTGCTGAAATGAGTCGGTACCGCATTTGCATCTGCATAGAGTCGTGTGTCAGTCTCTATGAATTGCATGTTGACATCTGTGCATGATATATGGTGAA